>CM050176.1:6555612-6565612 GCA_027410445.1 Discoglossus pictus | reverse complement strand
CTTAATTTTACATTATGGATATGTTTTGTGTGTTTTAGTTTTTTTTTTTTTTGTTTGCTTTCTCTGTTTTTTTTTTGTCTGGTTTATTTCTCAACTATCCCTGTGTACCCTTACAGTTTTATGGTGCCTCAAACTGTCAAGATGTACAAATATTTACAACCCTGCTTATTTACTTTTGATTCACACCAATATAGACCTGTGCACAGCCCACTGAACAGAACTTTTTTTGTTTTTTTAATGGGAATATATCAGAAATGCTTTGGTCTTGAAAAAGAGAGTAATGCTCTCGAAAGCTAGTCATGAAAACTATGAATATGTTTGTCCAATAAAAAAACTATCACTATATACTGCAAATCCTACGAGTGCTAGAAAGGTCTCGCAAGGGGGTTAAACACCTATTCGTAGCACTGTAAATGCATATAAAAATAAATAAATACTGCACTGTAAATAACTGGGAAAGCGATGACAGACATTAGAATAATGAGAATTAATTGCACAACAGTCTCAAGCTCGCAAATCGGCAGTATATAAGATTTATTTTTATGTTTAATTTCTGGGTTAAATTGATATCGGGTATCAATGAGTTAATACGTATCAGGCCACCCATATGGACTAGAACAGTATTGGCATTCATTTTCATAATTCTTTATTTTGGGGGTTTGCGAGTCGCATTTTGGATCCCTGAACCTAATTTATCGACATGTAACCTCCAATTACATGTAACCTTCCATGTTTTACTGCTGTCTGATTTTCTATTGGCTGATTTGAAATGGGAGGTTACTGGCTTGCTTAATTGATCATGTTCCCACCCTGAACTGCTATGAACTAGTGCATGGTTTACTGAGTCGGCTTTGGGCCCGTAACTTGCGGCCTTGAGCAATTGTATAGCTCCGGATTGAGAGACAAACGGGAGCTTGCACCACACCCGCAGACATACGGCTTACAACGATCGAGTTGCGGGCTTGCAATTGAATCGGGCCCTTAGTACTGGGATGTGCACGCTTGGGAATACTGAATACTGAGTGCGTCTTGTCTTTGGTTCCTATTATTAGCGGCACATCTCACACATAGTAATGCTGTGTTTTTTGATCCTTCAACAGATCCAACACAGCACCTGGTGACTCCCTGCTCTGGGTCCTTGGGCTGCATAGCATCTGGCGATCCTCTGTTCTGGTTGGGGACTGCAGAGCACCTGGTGACCTGCGCTGGGGGCGCGGGGGTGGACTTCAGAGCACCTTGAGGGCACTCTTGGGTGGGGGCTAAGAGCACCTGGTGGCACTCTTGGGTGGGGGCTTAAGAGCACCTGGCGGCTCTCTTGGGTGGGGGCTTAAGAGCACCTGGCGGCTCTCTTGGTGGGGGCTTAAGTGCACCTGGCGGCACTCTTGGGTGGGGGCTTAAGAGCACCTGGCGGCACTCTTGGGTGGGGGCTTAAGAGCACCTGGCGGCTCTCTTGGGTGGGGGCTTAAGAGCACCTGGCGGCTCTCTTGGGTGGGGGCTTAAGAGCACCTGGCGGCTCTCTTGGTTGGGGGCTTAAGAGCACCTGGCGGCTCTCTTGGGTGGGGGCTTTAGAGCACCTGGCGGCTCTCTTGGGTGGGGGCTTAAGAGCACCTGGCGGCTCTCTTGGGTGGGGGCTTAAGAGCACCTGGCGGCTCTCTTGGGTGGGGGCTTTAGAGCACCTGGTGGCACTTTTGGGTGGGGGCTTTAGAGCAGCTGGTGGCACTCTTGGTTGGGGGCTGAAGAGCGCCTTGTGGCACTTTTGGGTGGGAGCTGCAGAGTTCCTGGTGGCACCATTTCGCTGGCGGGCGGGGGGGCTGCAGAGCGCCTGGTGGCACCGTTTCGCTGGGCGAGGGGGCTGCAGAGCGCCTGGTGGCACCGTTGCACTGTGAGGTGGGGCTGCAGAGCGCCTGGTGGCACTGTTGCGCTGGAAGGGGGGGGCTGCAGAGCCGCCTGGGGTGGCACCGTTGCACTGGGTGTGGGGGCTGCAGAGCGCCTGGTGGCACCGTTGCGCTGGGTGTGGGGGCTGCAGAGCACCTGGTGGCACCGTTTGCGCCTGGGCGTGGGGCTGCAGAGCACCTGGTGGCACCCTTGCGCTGCGCTGGAGGGGTGGCAGAGCGCCTGGCGACCCCCTGCTCTGGGCAGGGTGGCTGTAATGTTTCACATTGCATATAGTTTTGAGTCCCAGCTGTGGCAACACAGACCTATAGATTGCCTATCACTCGCTTCAAGCTTGCCCACCTGATATTCACAAATATGATGATAAAACTTGTATCCAACAAAAATAGTCAATTTTAAGTTATAGCTGAATGCAGTTAGTCAGAATCTATCACAGTTTATAGGGCAACTGATAAATAAGCATATTTCCTTAATCTGCAATTACCAACCTAACAATTAGTGTAACTCATGGCATTAAAAACATCTTCTGGAAAAACTGATTTTTTTTTAAAATTATTTTTTTGAGTACAGGAATCCATTTTGTGTTGGATTACATCTCGAGAACTGGATGATTGGTGTGTTTGTGTGTGCAGTTTTCAGTGGTGGAGATGGGAACAGGCAGAAGTCCTGTTTGATATTAGGATAAGATTGAAATTGACACCATGCCACCTTTCGTCTCCACTAGCCCAGAAACAGTACATTGGATCAAAGGACATTTCAACGGCAGTTCCTCCAGAAACATAAATGCCCATCTCACAAAAACGACTTTCACCAATGTATCATGGATCCCTCCAGTGTCCTGCAGAGGCATCACATTTAATTATTTATTTAATTAAAATCTAACTGTATAACTTGTTTTCCTGCTCAGCTCTGCTCTTAGTCCGATTCTGTTTTCAAACATATTTTTTTCATTTTGCAATGGCCCTCTAAAGGGAAACCAATGCGCTATCTCACCAGTCTGTTTGTGGCTAAACAAATGTAAGATAAATTGTAAGCCTGGCAATGTGAGGCTTTTGCTCCTCTGAGCACCATTTGCGTGGTGCACAGCTGACTGCCGTTGGTTTTATTTTCAAAGTCACACGTGCCTGGCGTTGTTCGTGTGTGTTACTGTCTTCGCCGTCGTCTATTTTCTAAGTTCTGCGTGCCTAGCCTTACTGATCCTCGTTTTCATCCTGTTTCAGAATTTAAAAAAAAAAATTGTCCGCCATTTTTTAGCTCGCTTAGGCGATTTTCGAGCGATGGAAAAGTGCCAAATATGGCTCCAAGTGAGTTGTGTGAGTGTTATTATTATTTTTTTAATTATTTTTTTATATGAATTCATCAACGGCTCATCTTGCTTCACGAGGTGTGCAGGCATCCCTCGCTGGTGAAAGGGACTCAAGTGCGTTACGAACATCGCAAACGTCCCCAACACTGACGGGTATATATGTGATATTATAAAGCTGGAAACATTTTATTGCAGACACAAAAATGTTTTCAAGTGCCTGTAATAAAATCTGTAAATGCCTCCAATAAATCATACTTTATTACAGCTTTTATGAATTTCCCTCCACTTTATCTACAAGGGGTACTATGTTGGTCCTCTCCCCTTCTTCTCGGCCTGTGTGCACTGCGTAGGGAGCAATGTCCTTATTACACTTCTAGCCCATACATCAGCATTGCGACAGTCTGGAGCATGAGCAAGCTGTATGCAGTCAAAGCTGCAATATGGAAATCCACAAATTGCCAAAAAGTGTTTGTGTGTATTTTTATAAATCTATAATATTTATAACATGTTTATTCTCTGTTCGTTTTTCTATTTTTTGTATTTAATCTTCTATTTGTAGTTTTAAAAACATGCTCTTTTAAATGCACAACAACCATTCTGGGTCTACAGTTTCAGTGCAAAATGGTCATTTTGGTTATGTATAATAGATAGTATTGTATATCTATGTGGGCCTCATCCATGCCGTGGATCTTATGTTATTAATAAATCTCTTGCTGGTGGCCCGATAGGTCTGTGCATGGGGGGTTCCTGTGTAATCCCTGCAGGGTGGGGCTTGCACAGCTTTCCCTCTGTCACCAGGATACAGGAATGTTCCATCTTCCTGCCATCAAAATATGTATTCTATAAAACAGAGCGGTGTCTGTAGGGGAGGAGAGGAGCGTGCCCTGCGTGTTGCTGTATGGCACAGTAAATGCCTTATAGGTTCTTGCATATTAACAGAACCTGAATTAAAAGGCCTCAAAATAAGGGACACTGAAAGTAATTAATATAATATAGTACATACTTATTTATTTTTTTGTTTATAGGGCCTTTGTATTCATGAATAACTTCTATAATGGGGTAAAATAGGCAATATAGTTTTATCTTTTTGTTTTTCTTAATGAAATTGCCCCTTGGAAAGGCACTGTTATTCCACCTTTTTTTGTCATATCTACATATTTAACTAGGATAATATATTAATTTTATACATTTCTATGTAATTGTGATATAGAACGTACACTTCTTCATTGGCTTCTAAGAGGCCTCCAGAGTAACTGATTGTCGTCTAGTGGAACTGCCACTTTCTTCCTTTCTTCCTGTTTTCTCTCCATACAGGCTGCCAGTTTGCACACCTTTGGCGTGCAACACATCCAAATCGGAGGAGCGTCACAGTACCAGTGTCCTGCTGCTGTATGCAGATACACAACACAGCATGTCACTGTGTATGTGCTTAGAGCATTACTCTAGTTTGGGTAACCTAAAAGTACACCCACAGAGTATGGACTTCACACAACCAGTGTGATACTGTAAGTAAATGCGCAGTGACATGCTTTGTGTCTGCATGCAGCATCATGACATTGGTATTGTGGTATTGTGTAGCTCCTCCACAGTGGGTGGGTGTTTTTTTTATTTTTTTTAAGTCTGCATTGGGAGTGAACAAGGAGGAAAAGGGGCAGTTCCCAAGCTTACAATCTGTTACTCGTTACATAGTAATTGAGGTTGAAGAAATAGTTTTAGTCCATCATAAAGGGAAAAATAATTCCTTCCCAACCCCAGATGCTGGCAATCAGACTCCTCCCAGGATAAATACTCCCTCTCTGTTTATCTAGGATAACCCTGAATAACCCTTGATATTCAAAAATATAGCTAACCTCTCTTTAAAGTTATTTATCAAATCTGTTGAATTCCACAGATTAACCACCCTTACTGTGAAGAACCCTTTTCTTTCTTTAAGGTGGAATCTTTTTACTTCTACCCTTAAAGGATGTCCTCTTGTCAGTTGAAAACCTCTTGGCACAAAAAGCTCCCTTGACAAAGCCGTGTATTGTCCCTGGATGTATTTATATAAGGTAATCATATCCCTTCTTCCCCTTATTAGTTTTGTTGCCTTCTCTGTACTTTTTCCAGCTCTTAAATGTCCTTTTTATGAAGTCGTGTCCAAAATTGTACTCCATATTCCAAATGAGGGCGTACTAGGGATTTGTATAGTGCCAGAATTATATTTGCTTCCCTGGCTTCTATACCCTTCTTAATACATGCTAATATTTTATTTGCCTTGCAGCTGCTGCTTGGCATTGAGCACTGTTACCTTGGTGGTTGTCCACAAGTTCTCCCAAATCCCTTTCAATATCTGATACCCCTAGATTTGTTTCTTTAAGTTTATAAACTTCATGTGAAGCAAGTAAAGTGTAAGTTTTTTTTTTTTTTTTTGGATTACAATTTCATTGAGAAGGATTAAATTAAGAAAACTAATTTTAAAGCGTATATTTTAAGCAGCACTTTTCAACTTCTGCTTAACAGACCGTGAGTTTTTGCCCAGAACCTAAAACCTGTTTACAGTCTATAAAATATTTGTAGGTCACTTAGCTTATTTTGCATACTACTCCATTGTAAACTAAATCATTTAGCGCTAGTACTAGCATTTTTATAGGATAATCAGAAAGCAGTTGATATTCAGTTTAGCATAGGCGAGGGACACTGTGCCAGTAGGGATACAAGCGGTTAGAAGCTAATATGCTGGAGATTAGTAAAATATTTGATGGATAGGAAAATTGATTCAAAATAGTTCTGTAGAACAGGTCTCACAACTACTGATGGCACTGAACAAATTGCAGTGACTAATGACTTCAGCACTGGGTTCCCTGGTGGTCCAGTGGTTAGGATTTGGTGCTTTCACCATAGCGACCTAGGTTAATTCCAGTCAAGGAACCAAGAGGTCACTCCACCCTGAAGCCATGCAGGGTTGGGCCTGGTCCGTACGTAGATGGGAGACCTACCAGGAGCTGTATGTTGTGGCCCACTGGAGAAGGAACTGGCAACCCACCCCCGTATCTTTACCATGAATGCCAAGTGGATCAGCATGATGCGTTACGGTCCTTGAGGTCACGGAGAGTCGGACACGACTGAACGATGCAAACACAAACATTGACTTCAGCAAGCACTGAGAACAACACTTTTAATTTACCCAAATGGTCCAAATTTTTAAAAATGGAGAATGCAGTGACAGAATTATTTTAGGAAATGAGTCCGAAAGGGTGATGGAGAGAATTTCCTCTTATACACATCTTAAAAGTAAAATTTTAATAAATTTTTTTCATTATCGGTCTACTTTTACGTATTTACTTTTTATAAGATTCGATATTCGAGAAGGCAATGATAATTGGAAGGGGCAAGTACACTTTAAACGCGTTTTTCCGTTCACTGACGGCTTCCTCTGTGATAGTGTTAGTGTTTCCCTGTTGGAACAAATATACCAATTACTAACATTTGTCTGTTAGTTTTACAGGGTATACATAATTGAGTATTATATAATTTAATTTATGTTTTGGGTCCTGGTGGTCTTTCTGCTTGTTGCCACCTTTAGATGTTTGTCTATAATAGTGTTGAATAGTGTACTATATCTGGCCCTTTACAATCTGGGATCAACTTGTACTTTTGTGAGGGCTTCTAGAAGCCATACATTTAATGCAATGGACTGTTTGATTGGGATGTTGGGCATAGTGGTGCTACATACGCTTTCCTGGGCATAGGTAGTGGGCAAGTGTTGTTGGCCTCTTTATGGTGCATATGGTGCAATAATGGTTCTGACACCGGTGATGTACATTAGTATGCGTGAACTTGGGCACTAGAAAGTCTGGTATGGCATATGTGGAAAAAAATTATAATCATATAATCATAATAATCTAAATTCTGAACCAGAACCCAAGGTGGATTAAGAATGGGCAATCATAACAAAAAAACTTGCATAAAACCCAAATATAACCATGCAGTAAAATCAATAAAAACAATAATAGCAACAATAAGACCATAATGCATATGTCATCCATTATCCTTAGATTAACGATGCACACTATACATGCAGTAGAAATGCAATAAAAGTGATAAAAAGTGGTAAAAACAGAATTTCTTATGCATGGAGCACTACTTTACATAGAGGAGTAACAAAACCTTTCATACACGCAGTCATCCAGTTGGCGAATACGCAGTGTTCCTCCAACACCCCGTCATTGAGATACGGATCTTAGCGGGAGGTTGATAGCAACATCTACAGAAAACAACCAACACGAGAGGGACCTCTATCCATTGCTTCAGGCTCCATCATCACCCCATGTTATTGGGATTACCTAAAGGAGACCGTGCGCTTTTTCAACCTCATCCCTACTATGATGCTTCGGCTCCAATTTCGGGTTCTGATGTGAACAGAGCCCAACTAAAAGCAGCAGATCACCATCGAACCAAGGAAAGCGGATAGTCTTTCAGTTTCTGACGCAAAGAGTCTGTACACTGATGATATTTTGTTTGACTCCCGTAACCAGGAAGGAGGGAACACCGGTAGAACCCTACACAAGGTCCAACAGTGGAGTCTGTACCTCCAAACTGCCACACCTACCTTGTTCTACGCCTACGTTGGGGTCATCAACCCAACATCGCTATCCACTTCCATTTATTACGGTGGAAAAAATTATACATTCTAAGACTCTTAAAAGTTGGGTTATTATATTCTGCTAATAATAGACATTTGAAAAAACAATGTGACAGATTAAAGACTGCAGCGAGAGCAAATGTATCAACAAGTGGATGTGAGCAATAAAACATGGCAGTTTTATTGGTTTCTTTGTGTTCCGGTTAGTACACACTCACTAATTTTCTCCACCTTTCACGTTAGTAAAAGTCATTATAAAGCAATCATTGCTATCTGTAAACCTTTTTATTTGCGGTCAGAGAGGGGCTTCTTAGCGACTTCTCAACATTAAGGAATATACATTCTTGTCCCTTTAAGATTCTGTTTTATTGTCCTAGAAGTTACCCAGAAAATACTATTCTGCATGCATTCAACATATACGTTAGTATAGTAAAGATTTAAACTTTTTTTTGTTTGTTTGTATAACAATAGTGATCAGAAGTCCACTAAACATTTGCAAAAATGAGTGTATACATATAAATGAATAGAATTGCAATTGGTTATTTAGAAATGCTTACTGGATAGTGTTAGATAATGAAGCTTGAAAGCATAAAATGTATCTTTATCTTAAATCCTCTGTCACATGGGTGATGATAAAGAAGTGTATCCTCAAGTTCCTATTATTAATTATCCAACTGGGCATGCTTCTCTTTAATCTCTTTCTTATCACTCCCAGGTTGAGTATTAATTTAATATCCCTAGAATAAAGAGAGTTAGAGGCAGGGGTCCAGCATTATTAATGTATGCTTAAATACTCTGATAATGTGACTTGAAAATTAACACTTCCACTATTTTTTAATAGTCATAATTGTATGTATGTATGTATGTATATATATAGATATATAGATATAGATAGATATATATATATAGATAGATATATATCTATTATATATATATATATATATATATATATATATATCTATCTATATATATATATATATATATATATATATATATATATATATATATATATATATATATATATATATATATATATATATATTATATATATATTATATATATATATATGTACTTTTCCCTTATCCAGTAAACTGGGATCTATTACTGTATGATTTTTGGCTCTTATTTTGGAGAGCCGTGTTGAGAAATTATCAAGAAACTGCTTATATATTTTACTACAAAATCTATCATTCTGTAAATGTATTTATCTGTGTATAATTCTTGGCAATTTTTGTGTGTGCAGATTTATTTATCTGGGATATTTTGTTGTCTCTAGAGAATAGAGCTGGAGAATATTTGGAAATTAGAGACAGATGAAAAAAATTATCCTTATTTAAATTTTGGCACTCCTACACAATATTTGTTTTTATTTAGACTTGATTAGAGGAGAAAGGGGATCCCTCAAGTGTTGAATAAGTAGCCGATGTGTGTGTGTTAACCATCTCCTCCCTGATTGATAACATCTGGATTTGTGAGAGACAGGTTGCAGATCAGGTTAATATCTCTGCCTTGGCTTATGAGGCACATGCCTAGGGAATCATATCTTTAGGGGGCAGCACGCTGCCTGAAGTCACCTATGCTGCAGCGGATAAGTAATGACATAATGTATATACACCTAAACCTGTCTTACAGTCCATATAGGGGTGCCAGTACAAGGGGTGCCCCTTTGTGTACCTCTGAGCAGTGGAAATGGTCTTCAGGTCACAGTGGGTACTTTATTATTACACCCAGTGCAGTAATGCCTAAAGTTTACAATGAATGCCAGTGCCAGGCAGTGTCCTTTGTGTTAACCTGGACACATTACGATTATGTGTGGGTGCCACTTTGTGTTATGTTTAGTGTATGTAATGTCCAGGTCACATTGGATATTGGTGTCACACTGTTGCAGTTTCTTTTGCACTCAGTGCATGTAATGTCTTCAGGTTGCTTTGGGTGCTACTAGGATGTTGCGGTTTTGTGTTGCACTCAGCACCCAATGCAATATGGGTGCTAAGTGCAATAAGTTGTAAAAATTGTATGGACAAAATGCAAAACCAAACTGCACGGCCTAGCATTAGCATCCAATGCAACCTGGAGCCATAACATCCCACTAATGCCGGGCTGTTTGTGCTCACAGAGTAGAGGTAATGTCTCCAGGTTTGCATTGGGTGCCAATACCAGGGCTGTGCCCGTTTTTATTA
>CM050176.1:6123112-6550612 GCA_027410445.1 Discoglossus pictus | reverse complement strand
ATCTTAAAAGTATGCTATATTTTTTTTTTTTTTTCAAAATTTTTATTTTTTACAAAAAAAGCAATAATGTTACAAAAAAAAAACATAGTAATACTGTACATAACATCATTCAGGTTAACAATGTCAAGAAAAGGAATTCCGGCGTTTACTTTTTTTTACCTTCTTACTAATCCTTCCTGCTATTTTTAATAACATGTAGGTGATAAATTACTATTACCTGTAGTTTTAAATTACCCTATATGTGGAACCTTTGTGTCCCCTTAACTCAGTCACAGTTATTCCTACACAAAGATTATTGTATACTAAACCCCATGCAGAGTGATCCATATGATAGGATCTGTTTTACCCAGAACGGATTATAATTGCCCCAAATTAATGGCTCCTCTCTTCCACAGCCTGTCTGTTTCGCTACAACTTGCTGTCCCTGATCTACCTGCTGTTCCTGCTACTACTGCCATGGTTTGTGGGACCCTCAACAAGACCAGCATGAGAGGTAACTAAGCAATAGACCACGAAAACGAATACTTCTCCTAGGTGATGTGTTTTTATCCGTAATGGAGTAATGATATTATGCACAAATCTCTGTCAAATTATCTTCACCCTATGTCTGTGATATGCAGTGTTGTTCTCCCTTGACACGTGCTGTCCTCCCGTGATGTTCCACCCTAGACCTGTGCCATCCTCCCCTGATGTTTACCCTGGACCCTGTGCCATCCTCCCCTAGACCTGTGCCACCCTTCCCTTGTGTCCACCCTAGACCATGCCATCCTTCCCTCGTGTTCACCCTAGACCCATGCCAACCTTCCCTCGTGTCCACCCTAGACCCATGCTATCCTTCCCTTGTGTCCACCTTAGACCCATGCCATCCTTCCCTTGTGTCCACCCTAGACCTATGCCATCCTTCCCTGGTGTCCACCCTAGGACCCATGCCATCCTTCCCTTGTTTCCACCCTAGACCCATGCCATCCTTCCCTTGTGTCCACCCTAGACCCATGCCATCCTTCCCTTGTGTCCACCCTAGACCCATGCCATCCTTCCCTTGTGTCCACCCTAGACCTATGCCACCCTTCCCTTGTGTCCACCCTAGACCTATGCCACCCTTCCCTTGTGTCCACCCTAGACCCATGCCACCCTTCCCTTGTGTCCACCCTAGACCATGCCATCCTTCCCTTGTGTCCACCCTAGACCCATGCCATCCTTCCCTTGTGTCCACCCTAGACCCATGCCGTCCTTCCCTTGTGTCCACCCTAGACCCATGCCATAATTCCATTGTGTCCACCCTGGACCCATGCCGTCCTTCCATTGTGTCCACCCCTGGACCCATGCGTCCTTCCCTTGTGTCCACCCTAGACCCATGCCGTCCTTCCCTTGTGTCCACCCTAGACCCATGCCGTCCTTCCCTTGTGTCCACCCTAGACCCATGCCGTCCTTCCATTGTGTCCACCCTAGACCCATGCCGTCCTTCCCTTGTGTCCACCCTAGACCCATGCCGTCCCTTCCCTTGTGTCCACCCTAGACCCATAGCCGTCCTTCCCTTGTGTCCACCCTAGACCCATGCCGTCCTTCCCTCGTGTCCACCCTAGACCCATGCCATCCTTCCCTCGTGTCCACCCTAGACACATGCCATCCTTTCCCTCGTGTCCACCCTAGACCCATGCCATCCTTCCCATCGTGTGCCTCCCTAGTCCCATGCCAACCTTCCCTCGTTTCCACCCTAGACCCCTTGCCATTCTCCCACAATGTGATTATCAGTCGGCAACAAATTTTAAATGTTAAAATTTTATTTGGATTGAAGATTAACTACGCTTCCATGTTCTTGCCCCAAATCTTAGATTGCTGTGAAATCATTGTATATTTTAAGATTTTGAGTTGGACACAGAGTATCTGAATTGAATTTACAATTTTTGTTATTATTATCTAAAAGGAGGCGCAGTCTGCTTGGCTCACAAAGAGAGAGCAAGTTTGTTGGATGATAAAGCAAATGCATCTTCCCATAAAAATAAATATCTTATTTAAAATAAAAAAAAGTTCCTAAAACTTAGTAGTGCATTTCTAAGCCACCAAGTCCTAGGGCAGCACATGTCAGGGAGGCATTTAGCCTGCAAACCTCAGGCTACATCCACTATATATGTGTGTGTTATCACTGTAAGGAAACATGAGGAATAGTAAACTGGGAAATACTGATGCCCAAATCTGATTGGCGTAGGGCACCATAAAAACGAAATACAGTTTTGCTACAAACAGCTAGAGTCTGATCCAATGGGCCTGAAATAGAGAGAGAGCTCTCTGGTACCTGTGCGTCACACCCTCCACTCTCTGTAAAATGTATGATGATGTCACTCATCACTCTCACTACCGTATTTACTCAAATCTCAATTATCTATTTTTTTCTTTCTCTAGAATTCAGTTTCTTCAGTTTCCTTTTATTTTTCTTTCTAATCTTCCCTCCCACTCCTTTCCCTTTTTAGCTTCCTCTCATAATTTCTCTTTTTTGTTTGCCCCCTCTTTTCTTCTCATTTGTTCATGCTCTTTGTCTCGCTCTGACTTTCTCCCTCCATCTTGCTGTGTCTGTCTGTCTGTCTGTCTCTCTCTCTCTCTCTCTCTCTCTCTCTATGCCTATCTCTGTCTATGCCTCTCTCTGTGTGTGTCTCAGTATGTCTGTCTGTCTATGGCTCTATCTCTCAGTCTATGTCTCTCTCTCTCTCTGTGTCTGTGTGTGTGTGTCTCTCTCTTTCTTTCTGTGTGTGTGTGTGTGTCTCTCTCTCCCTCTGTGTCTTTTGTCTCTCTCTGCCTGTCTTTATCTATGTCTCTCTCTATCTATGTCTCTCTCTCTGTTTGATTGTGTGTCTCGCTCTCTCTCTTTCTCTGTTTGATTGTGTGTGTCTCGCTCTCTCTCTCTCTCTCTCTCTCTATGCCTATCTCTGTCTATGCCACTCTCTCTTTGTGTCTCTGTATGTCTGTTTCTGTCGATCTCTCTCTCTCTTTCTGTGTGTGTCTCTCTCTCTCTCTTTCTGTGTGTGTCCTCTCTTTCTCGCTCTCTCTCACTCTTTCTGTGTGTGTGTGTGTGTCTGCCTGTCTCTCTCTCTCCCTCTGTGTCTTTGCCTGTCTCTATCTATGTCTCTCTCTATCTATGTCTCTCTCTCTCTCTCTCTGTTTGTTTGTGTGTGTGTCTCTATCTCTTTCTTTCTTTCTCTCTCTTTCTCTCTCTCTCTCTCTCTCTCTCTGTGTAGGTCTCTCTCTGTGTCTCTATCTCTGTGTCTCGGTATCACTCTCTGTCTCTCTCTCTCTGTCTGTCTCTGTCTCTGTCTCCTCTCTCTGTGTGTCTCTGTCTCTCTCTCTCTCTCTCTCCTGTGTCTCTGTCTCTCTGTCTCTCTGCGTCTCTCTCTCTCTGTCTCTGTGCAGGGGGCCCATTATAAGTGTGGAGCATATGTAGATGGGGCATTGGTTATAAGAAGGTAGTGTGTGTACACGGCATGATCAGATGCTCCTCTTCAATACACAATCCATTATATCTCTATAAACAAGCAATTAATACTCCTAAATACTTCTTCTCCTTATCTATATCTCTAGTACAATTGCTCTGGATATAATTAAAAAAACAGGTTGGCAGTCACTTGCTCTAGTCCATGTGGGCACTCTTAGTTTTTGGGTGCCTCATCTTATTACAGGCTGATAAATATTGTGCAGCATTTTTTTTCTTTTTATTTCTCTCTTTCTCCCCGTATTGTCACCATATTCTCTCAAATCTTTTCATTGCTCTTTTTTAGAGCTTTTTTTTTTCGGTTCAATATATTATATTTTCTCTTTTTTTCTTTTAATTATCTCTTTGTTCCAGTGTCTTTTTCCTTTCGCTGTAATTTTTCATCAATCTCTAACCATTAACAGTTGTCACATTTTAGTGAAGGGAAGTTTGATCAATGACTATTTGTTTGGATGGTCTGGATACTTCATTAATACTTGCTGTTGTATCAGACATTCTTGAGCATCTTGGCAGTTCTCTCTATCTCTCTCTTGATTTTCTCCTTCACTCTTTCTCTACTTTGTAATTTTGTCTCTTACTCTCTTTCAGGGGTGTAGGAGCCAGAATAATTCTGGTGGGGATACAGCTCCTTGTATACACAGTCCATAATATACCTTAATGTATGCATACATACATACATACATACATACAAACATACATACATACATACATACATACATACATAGAACAACCTGGGAGTGGGGTGGGGGTTTAGTCTCCCCCCCCCCCCCCCTCTTCCCGACTCATTTTCTTCATTTTTATTTTATCTTGTCTTCCACTTCTCTTCTTCTCACACCCTTTATTTACATATTCCTTTCTCTCACCCTTTTTCTATCTTGAAGATCTTTGTATTTCCTTCCCTCTCCTTTATCTGTCAGACTCCTCAATCAATCTCTTCTCCTAAGTTATTCTCCGCACCTTCTTCCTCTCCTGTCTTTCCCCTCCTTCTCTCTTGTCTCTGCCAAGTTGCCTCTTCATATAAACCTTGCCTTGGTTTGAATTCCTCTCGAGATTTTCCTATCCCCCGTCCCGCAGCTCGAACAGTTTTATCTTGGGCTAAATAAGATTTTTTTTACAGCATGAACTGACCCTACTTGCTCCGAGTAACTCCTGGATGCAGACTTCTGCCTCACCTTCCTTACTCCCTTTCCTTACACATCCTTCATGATACCATTATATTTACATAGGGATTGTATCCGTTCAAAACGCTCACATGGAACGAGCACAAAAAGAACACGAAAACAGACTTTCAATAAACCAAAATAATATATATAAATAAATAAAAGAATTCTAAGTATCACGGATAGAGATGGAACACAGTTTTTATTTTCTAATGGCAGCTACCACTTTCCTAAAGTTAAGGATAGATTTAATCTTCTCGATTTATGGTATTTTATATAAAAGAATAATAAGTTTAATTGGAAAATAGTTTTTTAATGCCAATTTCCAAGAGAAATAATGAAGAAAGCACTGTGTTTAAAGGATGGTGATACCTCAAATAATTCCCCAAAATTCATCCACTCAAGCCATAGAGAAATTTGGAGATGGAGTGTCGAAGTTTCTGCCAGGAATTGTGCTGGTGGACATTTTCTCCTCGAATCTTGCCTCCATAAGCATACATAGTGGTTAGAAATATTCATATTGGGGACTTTGCTCTTCTATTTGTTACAATACGTTGCATCCTTTCAATATATCTGAATACAGATCTTATCTGATATTTGCATGGCGCCATTGAAGCAAAACTAAATAATATCGTAGATACGCCATTTCTTTTTTGACTATTGCATTCAAAGCTTTTAAAAATATTGGCTCTTATTATCAAGGCAATCTCCTCCATAAGAAGATACTTTAAATATGGCAGTGGTCCTTTAATACATTACTCCTGAAAGGGGTGTACTTTGATTGGAATAGAAACCAATGTGTACTTCATCTCAGACAACAACATAATAGAGTTAATTGGACTAGTGGAATAATATTCATATGGTACATATAATTTCCTTTTAGTGACATAATTGTAAGGTCTGGAACAATTAAATCATCCCCACTCTTGCTAAAGTGCCTGGTTTTCTTGGCATTGAAATTCTCTCTATTTCCCTTGATTGTTTAATGGAAGGAAATGCAGAGTGTCCGGCCCTGAGCTGCCCCCCCAATGTTATGCTGCATATAGCCATTACCCCTATTGCCCAGGAGAATTTTTCCCTAAAGCCGAATCATTAATTTGTTATCTAATATCTGTCCACTGTATTCTTGTTTTTCCCAATTATTATATAAGAATGGAATGTGTATATGTATGTATGTGTGTGTGTATGTATATGTGTATATATATATATATATATATATATATATAATATATATATAGTATATATATTAGCGAATTGCCCGTCAAAAAAATGACGGCAATGAAATTGTAAGTGAGGCTAATGCTGTTTAGTGTGTAATAATGAAATATATAATACATTAATAAATGAATATACTTTACCTATTTTAAAGCATTGTGTGGAAGAGCTGTGAATGTGTTTGATGTTGCTGCAGCATTAGTGGTGTGGATCTGCTGTGTAAGCGTGCTGAATGTGTGCAGTGTAACACTGTGCGTAGCGCGAGGCCAAAACCGTTGTCGTGTACTTCCGCATTGGCGTAAAATGGCGAGTAATGTGTGTTATACGTTTGTATCGGAATATCCGTAGGTGTTTTTTGTGGTGTTTTGCGAGTTTCTTGTGGTGTTTGCGAGTTTAGAGTGCTGTAGCCTCGTTTTTCGTTTGTTCGGCGGCCATTTTTTCTCTCGCTTCGATTTTTTTTTAGTCTCTAAACTGATTTATTTGAAGTAAAATCGAGGTGTAAGTTGTATTTTTGAGGTGCTGGGTGCTCCCTCTTGGTTGTAGGTACGTTTTTATGTATGTGGTGTGTGTATGTATTGTGTTTTACATTTTGTAATGTTCGCGAGTTGGCGTCCGAGTGTTTGCGAGTCCGTAATGTGTGTGAACGTGTGTCGTATGTTGTTTGCGAGTGTCGTAATGTGTGTGTGTCGTACGTTTGGGTTGCGACGTGAAGTTTGCGAGGGTCGCAGTTAGCTGGCAAGGAAGCGCCTTCGGCGCTCCATGCCAGCAACTGCGGCCTCGCTTTGCGAGGTCCTCAGGTGCTGGCATGGAGCGCCTACGGCGCCTCCATGCCAGCAACTGAGGCCCTCGCTTCGCGAGGGTCCTCAGTTGCTGGCATGGAGCGCCTTCGGCGCTCCATGCCAGCAAACTGAGACCCTAGGGCATGTGCCCTCGCTTCGCGGAGGGCCTCGGCTCGCATAGCGAGCCGCGGCCCTCGCTACGCGAGGGCCGCAGCTTGCTACGCGAGTCGCGGCCCTCGCTTCGCGAGGGGCCGCGGCTCGCATAGCGAGCCCGGCAGCGTTTGCAACAACTCGTAACGCTCACAACTATATATGTGATATATATATATATGTGTGTGTGTGCGTGTATGTTGAGCCCAGTTATTCCTCCAGCTGTCACCTCTCCCTGATGTCTTTTGTCTGCTTGCTCTGTAGATTCTGAAAGGACCAAATATCACAAGCTCCGTGCAAATGCCCCAGGACTCTGCTTGTTGCAACAAAAATGTCTACTTGTATTTGATGAGAAATCAATACAACTTTTGAAACCTACATGATTTTAAAACTTACATTTAATTTTAATGTTGCAGTTTCTAGCAGAGCTTCTGTTGTCCATCCCTATTAGGAGCCCAGGGAGCAGATATTTCCTACAGGCACCTCTCTTTTGTCTTTTTATCTTTTGGGAGAACGTGGATGGAGCGCTTGTCCGCATCTGGTCACCCAGGCAGGTGCAGCAAAAAAAGCCTTTGGGAAGGGGGGCTTGGGAGGTGTTAAGAAGGGCCAGTTGCTGGGGTAGGGGATCTTGAGAGAAAGGAAGTGGTTTTGAGAAAGGGATTTGGAGGGTATTAAGAAGGGCCAGTAGCTGGGGAGAAGATCTTAAGGGAAAGGGAGTGGTTTTGAGAAGGGGGTTTGAGGGGTAGTAAGAGGGGCCAGTGGCTAGGAGGAGGTCTGGAGGGGAAGGGAGCATGGGGTATTGGAGGGGTGGGCAAAATGGTGAGGGATAGATGGCTCTGCTCTTCATTCCCTAGCTACTCCACTACCTGGATGAAATTTATATTAGGTAAACCTATACCCCTCTTAAGAATGGGTGTAGGAACTGGGGGGGGGGGGGGGGGACGAGGGGGACAAATGGGTCCTGGAGGGGAAGGGAGCATGGGGTCTGGTGAGGGGGAGATGGCGCTGCTCTCTATTCCCTAGCTACTCCACTGCCCTACTTGTATTTATAAAAGGTAAACATATACCTTCTTAGGCATGGGTGTAGGGACTGAGTGGGGACGAGGGGGACCAATCCCCCCCCAGATTTTCTTTGGCTCCTACACCCATGCTCTAGGAGCTTTTTTAAGAGAAACACGTTTCCACTTACTATTTTTGTCGCCCTCCTCTGACCTTTTTATTATCAAGTTTAGTTAATAAAAAGTCCATATAGGAACGGAAAATGACCACAGTGGTCAGTGGGATCCCACTGGCTGCATCTCTGTTGCACCAAATGTAGAATAGATTAGGGGAAACTTTTTGGCCAATGGCTGGTTATTTGGATAATTTGAGTTTGCAGTTACATTGTTTATTCGCTGTGAGGGTCTAATATCCCCCCGTGCCCCTCCCAGAAGTACCCCTGGCTCTTTCCTTCAGTTGTGCACCTTCTTGCTCATGTTCCTTTTCCTTCTCTCCTTCCTGTTCTCACGTCCGTAGCTCTGACTAATAATTGTTTGAAATTAAATTAAGAATCTGATTAGACCGTGGGAACAAAGTCTCTGCTTTGTACATATTTTATTATCAAATATTTTTTTTTTTAAAATGTTAATTTTGAAAGCTGGAACAAAGTGTCCAAGTGGGCACTATTGACAAGGACGTTTCTTATGTTTATTAATCTGGTACCAAGAAAGTAATGAACACTGGCCAATTGAAGTATTTAGCTCATAATAACACTAGTTATACTATTAAATCCAGCTAAATGTAGCTAAATAAAGGAACTCCACTATTTTTACTTCCACACTTAAAGCGACAGTGTACCTGCCTTTTTATGTTAAATCTATTTTAGTTCCCATAAAAAATGTGCAAACGGCAACAAAGCAAAGTTTTAACCAAAGTTTTAAACACAATTTACCACAATCAATAGTTGTATTGTGTACCCTATCCCCACTTCTGTCAGTGTCCTTGAGCGCTACTTAAAAGGAGTAAAAGATTTCACAGAGATACAATTGAATGGGTGGGCCATTGTTACAGTAAAAATAAGTAGTGCTCACGACAAGTGAGAGAAGCAGCAACCACCATTAATGATGTAAATTTTGTTTTGAAGTTATATTTTTGGACTAAAAAATTTGCTTTGCTGCTGTTTGCACATATATTTTTAAGTAATGGTAAACTAAAAACTAGGTTTTTGAACATGAAAAGTGCAATGCACTGGCCCTTTAAATGGTCACTGTAATGGATCAGCCTTCATAACTTTTTTTTTTTTTTTTTTTTTACTATTATTTTTCATTTTGTAAGTAGAAATACAATACAATTTACATTTTTGTGCTTTTCATATGCAAGTTGAGGTACCATCTATTGTTTATAAGATAGATATAATGAAGAGGTAGAGGAGAAGGGAGGCGAAAAAAAGGGAAGCACAATAAGAAGTCACATAATACCCAAATATTACAGACCTAGCTTGTGTTTAGTCAGCGTTTCATTTTTAAATATCACCATATCCTACATTATCTCAACAGAGTAAACTACTTTTCAATTACAATGGTATTTTATGAGACTTAAATTGAAAACTGTTTTTCCTTCTCTGATGTTTAGGGGAGGACTCCTCCCATCTTTGCCCAGGCTATAGCAGGAAGCGCAGCACATTTCCCTGGCTGTGCCATTTAAGCCTGTGCAGTAAATAGGTATGCTGAATGGATCTCGGCTTGCAAGCTGTGCCACAGTCTAGAAAAAGATGGGAGGAGCTAAAGCCTATCTTTTTTTTATTTATTTTTTATTCTTCCAAAAGATAGCCATTTTTTGTTATTGTTGTTTAAAACTGAGAACTTTGTTGTGCTTTTTTAATGCTGGGTCATTATGATGGCCCTCAAGGGGCAGAGACCCAAGCCAGATTTTCAGGACATGTTTTGTGAGTTGTTTTGTGTCGGTCAATAATGTCCGCATATCCGTAACCTCATGGATTACAAACACACCTGCTGATCCACTTGGTATTCATGGCAGAGATACTGGAGTGGGTTGGCAGTTCCTTCTCAGTGGGCCACAGCATACCAGCTACTGGTATTCCTAGGTGGTCTCCCATCCAAGTTCTGACCAGGCCCGACCATGCATTGCTGCAGGGTGGTGTGGCCTCTTGGTTCCTGACTGGAAGCGAAACCAGGGTCGCAGTGGTGGAAGCACCAAATCCTAACCACTGGACCACCAGGGAACCCCCTTTTGTGAGTACAATTAAGTTAATCAAAGTAATTAAATGCAGGGGGTTAGTTAGAAGATATTTGGAAAATGCTTAATAAGCAGGTCTGGAAATAAAGCTGGACGGTCCTGATATAATACTCCATTAGTCCTATATTTTAATGACCACTGTGGTCAAAACTTTTTCTATATGTTCTGACTTACTAAATATAATAAGTAGCAAAAATCTTTTTACAAACACAACGTTCATACTTTGCCAACTTTTAGATGCAAAAAATATTTTACTCTGTGGCTCTGTTGTGCTTTTTTCTAGCTGCTGCTTGTTACTTTCTCAGGTAAGTGAGTATTTGTAAATTGATGAACATCTTTTTAGTCCTTCTGATAGCACTGGCAGATTTAAATGCCACATTCCAATTGGACAGACAGAACAGACATTTCCTGTGTTATTCCCACATCAGGAAATTGATCTGATGAAACCAAAATGTTTGATTCTATGGCAGTTCAATTGTAGTGTAAAAGTTTAAAATAATTTTTTTTATAACATGTTGCATCTGCACAATAAAAAAGTGGTGGCCAACGTGGCAGGTACTCCGAACAGGGACTGATGGAAAGCTCAGTCTAAGTCTCTACAAGGACCCACTCTTCAAAGAATGTAGCTGCCCAAGTACAATTCCGTCCATTAAAAAAGACGAGGATATACGGCTATATATATATATATTATATATATATAATGTATGTTGTGTGTGTTGATATATATATATATATATATATATATATATATATATATATATATATATATATATATATATATATATTTATATTTATTATATTTTGTATTGTGAGTATTATGGTCCTTTTTATATGTTTTTTTTTTTTTTTGCAATATCTTAAAGAAAATCCCTTATGAATGTAAACCTCAACACTATCTGCCTAGCAAATCCAAGGAGGGGTATTTGCGACTCTGTGACCCAATGGAATACAGTTCGCTAGGCACGTCTATTGTTCTATCTCTGGTTGTGCTTATCCATAAGGTTTTCTTGGCAATGATACTGGAGTGAATTCCCAGTTTCTTCTCCAGAGGATTGCGGATTTGTCTGACCTCTCTGCTATGACCGGCCCATCTTGGGTAACCCTACATGGTTAAGCTCACGGTCTCAATGAAGTACACAAGCCCCCTCATCATGACAAGGTACGCTAACGCAACAGAATGGGTTACATATATAATTGTTGTTGTTCAGACTCTCTGTGACCACATGGGCACAGCATGCCAGGCACAACTGCCTGTGTTTCTGTGCTCATCCATATGGTTTTCTTGGCAAAGATGCTAGGGTGGGTTGTTAGTTCCTTCTTCCAATGGACCGTGATTTGTCTGACCTGTATACAATGACCTGTCCATTTTGAGTGACGCTACATGGTAATAGATATATCTGTAGATATATAGTTCAATGGTGTGTGTGTGTATATATGTATACGTGTGTGTGTAATTAGTATATATATATATAAATATATATAATATATATATATATATATATATATATATATATATATATATACACACATATACATGGGATGCCTGTGTTCCCAAATAACCTTTATTGACTGCAATGCAAGTAGAAGAATGTCTTTAATCATAGATAAAAGGGACACTATAACTTCAAAACAAATGTCCACAAGGCCTGTGCTTTTATGTTAAATAAAGGTATGAATACATCCCGACTTCAATCGCTGCCTCTCTCACAATAGGGGCTTCTTGTTAATTAAAGGAAAGCAGGTGACAAAATATACCCTTTTGTAGGTTATATTGTCCTCTCTTGTTTTGTTTAGGAAACAGAGGCTTCTTTAAAGGTATTTACATGTCACATGATGGTCAACAGACCTGTTTTTCCCACAACCATCAAATCAGAATATAGTCAATCAAAGCAGCATTAGGATTCTGGGTAGTGACATGAGGGCGAGGCTTGCAATGTATCTCCTTTTCTTAGCATGTGTAATTATTGGGGTAAAACAATGGTCCCTAAGGGTTGTCTGAAATGGGGATATTTCAGGAATGTAATGCGCCAGAATTCCTTAGTTGCAAACATTTCTTAATTTTTGAGGACTCTTTGAATAGGAGAGTTTCATCTTTTTCTAACCTGGGCTCCTGCTAAAAAGTGGAAGGAACGGAGAGGAGGATTCGTTATATCAACGATGTGCCAGTGCATAGAAGCTGCCATTATAATCACTCTTCCTGTTCATTTCACAAGGGGGTGGGTGCAGATAAGAGCTAGCAGGGCTTGCAAGTATAATTGCAATGTACCCTTTACTGAGCTTACATAGCTATATACTTAACTGAATAAACCAATGTGTCAAAAATGCTGCTCCCTCCACCTCCCTGACTTATTCTATTCCAGAATAGATCATTAACATTAGCAAAAGCACAATCCCCTCAGGGTCCCATCTAGCAGGAAGTGTCTAAGTACAAACACAGAATTATTTCGGCATAACCGTGTCTGCTAAAATAAATATTATATCATATTCATGGCTTACTTGGTGTCTTTGACCTGATAAACATATGCAGTTTTTTTCTCAAACTACAATGGCTCCTCTAAAAAGACAATGAAAGACCTTTTTTATTTCTTCCATTTCAATATGTTCTGAGTGAGTCAAGGGAAGGCCCATTGAAGGCCAAAAAACAAGGCATTGACTGTATTTGTAGAAATAAGAATGATTCTGCGCAGTGATTTAGGTAGCACAAATGCCTTTTTAATTCATGGCTTTGTACGTGTTTGATTCTTAATCCGGCTAACAAATATAAATAATCTTGTATTGGCCTAGAAGGGGTTTGGTAATGGGCATGCCATTTCCTGTATGTTGAAATGTCATAAAAAGGACATTTGTTTATGTATTTGTTAGGCAGCTGCAGACATTGTGTAGGCTATTCTGTTGCTGTCCCACCACATGCTCAAATAGATCGAAAATAATTATCTGTGTTTACGTATCATGGTTTTGGAGTAGAATGTCGATTGTGGAATATGATGTTTTTCTTCCACAGTATTTGTGTGTGTGCTTTTCTTTAACAGATCTGGGGGCTTGCACTGTCAGCCAATGAGCAGTAATGAATCATGACTTTTCTGCCAATGAAAGATACAGGTCATGCTCTATGCATTTCCTGTTAGTTTCATTGTAGTTTTTAAACATGTTTTATTCAGTTTTTCTTCACAAAAAGCATAACTTTGCTGATGTTTTAAAGCTGTTCCATGTCCCTTTATAACATCTCGTTCCAATTGTTATGGTATTTTTTGATCCCAACTCTCCGCTCGCTGCTGTGACTTCTTCACCTGCTCCTCCCTGCTGCTCCTTGGCTCATGGTGCTGGGAACACTTGAAACTCAATACAGAGCTGGCTTGTGCTCCAAGGGGCCGTAAAGGCAGCGCCCTGAGAGCCGTGACCACTGAAATCACTGTATTTATCTGTGACGACCGTAACATCCATGATTCATTCCCACTTGCTGCTGAGCCAGGTGTCCTCAGGCCATAATCTCAAAACTTGTATACAAACTGCTTTTAGACTATAAATCCAGACCGTAAGAGAACGGAAAAATCTATAGACTTAAACTGTATTCACTCCATACAAATAATGTAATAAAATCAAAACATTTTAAATCACTTCATCAGTCAGTTTTATTTTACTCAACATGATTTTTAATTGTAGCCAAAAATTCCATTAATTCTGTAGCCGGACCAATGCAGCCAATGCAGTTTCCTTCCCCCCATTGTATATTATGGCTCCATGGTATTACCCAATACTCTGAAAAGACCTTGTCCCTCTTACCCATCTGGCGTCTAACTATTTTAACTGTAGGGATACTTCAATAACAATGCACATCGAGTAACAATATGTACTAATATGGTAGACCCTTTACAGTGTTCCACTATGATGCAGGGCCCAAATGTTGCCTCCTCCCCATCTCTGCTCTCCTTACCACCAAGAATCTCATGTCGCCAGTTCTCAGCCAATCACAGGATATCATGGAAAAAGAAACTGCATAGTAAGGATCCAATTCATTTCATAAGTGCTAGTATTCTCACTAAATAGGAGGTAATGGGACATTTTTGGGGACTTGTATTTGTTGTGGCACATAGTGACTTTGGTACAAACTAAGGCGAGACTAGTACGCCCTCATTTGGAATATGGAGTACAATTTTGGGCACCACTTCATAAAAAGGACATTTTAGAGCTGGAAAAGGTACAGAGAAGGGCAACCAAACTAATAAGGGGAATGGGAGGGGCTAAGTTATGAAGAAAGACTAACCAAATTAAACTTATTTTCTCTAGAAAAAGGCGTCTAAGAGGAGATATAATTACCTTATATAAATACATCCAGGGTCAGTATAAAGATTTGTCGGGGGAGCTTTTTGTGCCAAGAGGTTTTCAACGGACAAGAGGACATCCCTTGAGGCTAGAAGTAAAAAGATTCCACCTCAAAGAAAGAAAAGGGTTCTTCACAGTAAGGGTGGTTAATCTGTGGAATTCTCTACCAGAGGAGGTGGTGACAGCAGATTCGATAGATAACTTTAAAAGGGGACTAGATTTATTTCTAATTAAAAAGGGTATTCAGGGTTATCATGGATAATTAGAGAGACAGTAATGATCCAAATTTAACATTTCCCCTTTAGACAATTGGCTAAGTCTCGCTTTTTTTTTTTTTTTTTTCTTTCTATTTGCCTTCCTCTGGACTAATTAATAATAATAAAAAAATAAAAAAAAAACGTTAAATAATTGATTAATAATTAATTAACAACTAATGAATTAATAGTTAATCCGCATATTGCAGATCAAAGGAGATCTTAAAAGGTTGAACTTGATGGACTGAAAGTCTTTTTTTCAACCTTAAATACTATGGCCTCATTCTATTATCGGCCGTAAATCGGGCCGTAAGGCTGCGATTCCTTGCGGGGGTTCTGTTAACTCGCGATTCTATTATACGGCCCCGCAAGGATCTCCCCTTACGGCCGGCCGCATATCTTGAAACCGGCCGTAAGCTGTGAAATATAAAAACGCAAAAATAAATTCAAAGCCTGCACAGTACAGCTCTGTAAATGCTATCGGATCATATTGGGGGACATGAGGATTAAAAGTAAACCCCCTCTCAAGCTTGCACATCTGCCCAAACCCGAGTTCAAAATTAACTGTTTATTTTCCCGGCTGCGGCTGTGGGGGTGTGTCTGAGGTGCTCCAGGCACTCTGGACTTTTTACATGGAATTTTTACAGATATTAAAAATAAAATATTTTACGGATTTGAGTACAGGATAATTATGTGCTATATTTATCTAACACATAAAATCCCTTTATTAGTCTTCTCAAGTGCAGGATGGCTTTATTTGAGCTATTTTATTGTGCTTAATTGGTGCTAGCGAGACCTCTTTCCTGCAAGTAAGCTGCGGCTCGCTTTTAGCCTTGCAGAGAGGTTTCCCGGAGCAATTGAATTGCAAATCTCTTGCGGCCGTTTAGATCAAAGGCTTTCCTCCGGCCTGCGATGCGGCCGCAAGAGATAGCAAGGCACCGGCCGCAAGCCTGCCGGAGCCCCCGCCGTAAGGGAATAGAATAGCAGAATAGCTTGCGCCCCGCAACGGCTGCGGCCGCTAATAGAATGAGGCCCTATGTAACTTGTAACTATGTAACTATGAGACAATGTGCAAGCAAAGTTGGAAGTTGTTTTAAACAAATTATATTATCAGCTGTGTAAGGCTGGCGCATACATTTTTTTTTTTTTTTGAGGAAATCTGACGTTTGAAGATTCAGTGTGTACAAGAATCGATTTTATGTTTCACATCCTGAGATGATGATGGAGTTTGCGATGGGTGTGTGTAGTTACCAGTGGAAGTATAGAGCCTTTGTATAATAATTAGGAAAACACCTTGCATCATTCAATGCAACCGAAACGTAAATGCCCCCCTCACATACACAAATCCCTCCAGGGTCCCGCAGAGGTCTCAAAAATTCTTAGTTTTTAACTACAAAAAAAAAAAAAAACTGTATGACTTTCTTTCCTGATTAAGTATGCTCTTAGACTTCAAGTTTCCAAAAACTTCTTTTTTTTCCCCCCATTGTGTAGTGTTCATTAACGAAAATGTGGGCGAGAAAATCCATTTAAATGGTTTATGCACTTTATGCCCTTAAGCTAGTACATTAGCTAAGAATATATACCGGTCACATGGAGCAATGGACAGATATTTGACACACATTTGAGGCAAATTACAAGCGCAGCAGTACTTGAAAGCACTGCTTTTAATATGTAAGAATTATTTTCCCCCTATGAGACAATGGAAATGTTTCAGTGTTTTTTGTTATTGCTTTTTGGAGCTCATGAAGACACTGTACTTTTTTAATGCAGTATCTCATACTATCCAATCTTTGTCAACATGCTGCTTGAGGTGATGTCATTGATTGGTTAATTTTGAAACATTTCACTTAACTGTAATCATGAGCGTTAGCGGGCAGACCCAAACAGATACAAATTGTAAGATTTTTTGGTAGTAAAAACAGAGCTTTTAAGCACTTCTTCAACCAATAAAGTACATAAACCTAAATAGATACACAGGTGATTATTATACTTAGTGAAATCCAGCAAAGCTTCCAAAATAGCTCTGGAAAACTTCTGTGTAAATTCATGTGGGGTATGTAAGGCTGTGCACCGAGTCGTCTTCTTCTTTCTTCTTCTTATTATTATTATTATTATTTTTATTATTTTACATCAAATCGTTATAGAGTGGCTATGCAACAAAGGAGGAATGTAGTGCTTCATCAGAGCTGCACATGGAGTCATATGGAATAAAATATTTTAAAAATACAATTATTACATATATACATTATCATGATCATGCCATGAAATCCTACTTAGGGGTTCATGGTTTATGTGTTGGGGCTGTGAGCCTGTAATTACGGAGTTTAGTGACAACTGAATACGTCTACATGTTAAGAAAAATTGTGACCTCAGCCAATACAGTCAATGTAATTACAGGCTGGCAATTAAATAGGGCCTGTTTGAGAGTGATTAGTGATATCACAAGCAACTATTGTCCGTTTGTTTTTTTAAATGTGTTGCTAATTTTATTTTTTTGGTTACAAGATAAAACCAAAATATATAAAAACTAGTAAGTATATTAAAAATATTGGTGTAGAAAAAGAAAGGGAATAAAGGGAACCCAAATACCTAAGCTATAGTTATAAAAGAGATGCTTTAACCCACTGCACCACAGCCATGCATGATAAATAACACGTATTGAAATCAATTATTATTATTATTATCCTTTATTTGTAATGTGCCAACATATTCAGGAGCTCTATCCCAGGGGTTAAGTAGAAAGAAAAACAATATTAAAAACATGGCAAAAATTGTAGGGCCCTGTCTTTGAGCTTAAAATCTTATGTAAATGGTACGTTTTTCCAAAGCACCTTACAAGACTGAAACTCACAAACTTACAATCTAATTGGATCAATAAAACTAACATATAATTAGTGTGACTGTAACATCCCTGAACCTACTTATCGGTGCAGTTTCTTGTGGCAGGGCTTTATTGACTATACCAATAATTAAGTTGACAATATCAATGTCCGTTCTTGATCAGTTTAAAAAAACAACAGCTAAGTCAAATTTAAAATAATGCCCCTTAGTTTTGCATTCTTCTTTTTCTGTAAGATACTTCCCTCCACAACTGTATGATATAATGTTTTATATTTGTATTCAAGGCAGATATTTCCTCTCTAGCGCTGTGCCTAGTTGCCCAGTGTCCAAATACATGCCCACTGGGTGACAGAAATGTAAATACAGACTTAGAAGTTCTGCCCCTTTCTGTCCCTTGCTCACTCCTCTATAAATACTCATACCCGTCGCCAGTCCTCTGACTGGGTGAAAGTGAACCCAGCAGGCTCCCTACAGAGTTATGTGAGAGGTGACCCGTGGGTGATGCAATAAATCATTTTTATATGATGGGGCTGTCAAGATCTAGCGGAGTAGAGTTACAGCTGATGAGGAGACAAATAATCTGTAATGCACCTTGTGCCATTGGGAACTGGTCAAATATTAGAATGATGTGCACCACTTGTACAATATAAAAAGGCTGGAACTCCTCCCATCTTTTTCAGACTGTAGCACGGCCTTCAGCTGACTTCCTGCAGCTGTATATCACTGCACATCTTTACTGTCCGAGTCTGGGAAAATGTGCTGCACTTCCTGCTACATGGGTGTGCCCTTGACCATTCTGTTTTGTGAACCTCCCCCCCCCCCCTTTTCCTGTTTCTGTATTTCAAATCACAGTTTGTGTGTTTTATGTTGGTATGTATCACTTATATTGTTTCCGTTGTGCGTAACGCTGGCCAGCACATGTGCACAATGGAAAGAATGTAAGTTTGTGAGTTTTTCAATATTGATAGGTGCTTTACTGAAAGCACTGTGTATATCTGATTGAGAGCTCAATACAGGGCCCTCCATCTTTTGCACTGTTTGACATTGTACTTAACCCCTGTATAGCGCTATGGAATATGTTGGTGTGTTATAAATAAAGGATAGTAATAATATATTGACTGCTGTGCTCTGCTTGTGGTGAATGCCTCAAACATGCGAACACAGTGAGATGTGCGGCGATAGCATGGGGGGTCGGAAAGGATGGGGAGAGAGACACGGGATGTGAGAGGGGGGTAGAGGCGAAAAAGGAGGGGCGGGAGAGGCAGAGGAGGGAGAGAGAGATAGAGGGCACAAAGACAGAGTGACAGCGCACAGAGGAGGAGAGGGTACACGGGAGAGACAGAGCAGATCACATATTATACCATCGTTTTTTATGGGCAGTCGACTAGTGTATATATAATATGTCTGAATGTTTCATGTACACGTACAAACAGAAATATCGCTACATATAGACATTTTGTTGCTACTACAAACGTATTACAATGTATTGCCCCTGCAAGTTCAGGCAGCCTTCTACTCCCCTGAAAATGCACTTGCCCTAGGTCTGGGACTAGACTGAAACACCCCCCCATGCACTATATACTATACTACAGAATGTATTGTATTCACCTAATGCTGACATTATGAAGAGGCTTGTGTACTTCAATGAATCTGTTCACTTTACCATGTAGTGGTCAGCCAAGATGTTTGCTTCTGGGCAGTAAAGATATTAAACTATCCACAAAGGTCAGCATAGTTCGAACTATGGTATTCCAGTACAGATGTGAGAACTGGACCATAAAGAAGTCTGAGCACCGTAGAATTGACGCTTTGAATTGTGGTGTTGGCGGAAAATACTCTGAGTCCCTTGGACTGCAAGAAGGTCCAATAAATCCATACTGCAGGAAATAAAGACAAACTGTCCCACTAGAAGCTATGATCATGAGGCTGAAGCTCAAATATTTTGGCCATATTATGAGATGGAAGGATTCCCTAGAGAAGACTCTGTTGCTGGGAAATATTGAAGGCACAAAAAGGAGATGAAAGAGGCGGAGATGGATATCACTGAAGCAATGAAAATGAACTCTATGGCGCTCAGAGGGGGCAGTGACTAAGAGAAGTACCTGGCGTGCTTCGGTCCATAGACTCACAAAGAGTTGGGATGCCACTGAACAGCTAAACAACAATGCTGACATTAGGGTGACATATAGAAAATATAACACGTAACTATAAACAACTCATTGATGAATTTATTTTGTCACATGAACCATTATAGTGGCCATTTAAGTTGAGACAGTAATGTATTTAGAATATACTATTTGAAGAATTATGCACTGGAAAATGGGTAAATTATTTTAAAATGTAAAAATAAATAGAAAAAAAAGGGATCATCAGACATAGTGTGTGTGTATGTATGTATGTATGTATGTATGTATGTATATATATATATATATATATATATATATATATATATATAATATATATATGTATGTGTGAAAATACCATATGGAAGGGGAGTCTCAATTAAAGATTTTGCTGGCTGGCATCACAAATTTCCTTTCATGCATTAAAAAAGGCACATTTAAAATATTATAGTTTTTGTTTAAAAATAGTTCTGCAAAGGCAAATATAACTTTCCCTTTAATTCTCTGGAAGTGCAGTTTTGCAACTGCCTCGTCCTGCCTAACCAATTAGGGGTTTGCATTGACAGGTATGGAATAAACTAATGCTCCCTCTATTGAGTGTATCTGGGGGTGAAAACAAATGCATACAGAGGCCTTGTGATTTATGCAGAAGTGTTTATTGATGTTTTTTTAACTTTGCAGACCTCTTGTTTATTATATTGGTTTATTTGCAAGAGCTGTAAATGAACAATATAGATAACCCTGTACTGTGCTTGTATCTGGCAGGTCACACTGGGCGTCTGATGAAGGCTCTCCTTGCTACCAGCATCCTCTTCCTTTGTGCTCACCTGACCTTCCAAGTGTGCCTGCATACGGTGCCTGGGCTGGACGACATGCTGGGGTACAACTGTGAGTATCTGACCCATATTGCAGACGCAACTTTTTATTGGCCGCTCCACTGCCAGGAAAATTACCCCAGATCTGGATCACTTCAAACCTTTTATTCTCTGGTTTTCCTGCTTCTCATTTTTATCTATGTGTGTCTAATATCTGTCTGTAGCTGACTGTCTCTGTATCTATCTATCTCTCTCTCTATCTGTCTGTCTGTCTTCTTATATATGTCTATCTGTGTGTGTGTGTGTGTATATATATATATATATATATAATATATATATATATATATATATATATATATATATATATATACAGTATATAATTACAGCGACTGACAAATGTAGCAAATTTAGGAGCTACACTGCCTTTTCTTATGAAGCAGTGAATAGTGTATATATGTAGAAATTGGTAGATAACAAAAACATTACAGGCCAGAGATAAGTTGTTCGGAACCATGGCTCCCGGGATTTGTAAAACCCTATTGTTTATATCTTACACTAATTTCATGTTTAATACTCCTTGTAACTTCACTCTCTTTCTGGGGAAAGAGACACAGGGGTGGGAGGAAACGGGAAAGGGACACAGGGGAGGGAGGAAGGGGAAAGGGACACAGGGGTGGGAGGAAGGGGAAAGGGACACAGGGGTGGGAGGAAGGGGAAAGGGACACAGGGGTGGGAGGAAGGGGAAAGGGACACAGGGGAGGGAGGGGAGGGGAAAGGGACACAGGGAAAGGAGGAAGGGGAAAGGGACACGGGAGGGAGGGAGGGGGAAAGAGACACAGGGGAAAGAGACACAGGGGAGGGGAGAAAGGGGAAAGAGACACAGGGGGAGGGAGGAAGGGGGAAAGAGACACAGGGGAGGTGAGGAAGGGGAAAGAGACACGGAAAGGGACGAAGGGGGAGGGAGGAAGGGGAAAGAGTACACAGGGAAAGGGACACAGGGGAGGGAGGAAGAGACACAGGAGAGGGGGGGGAAGAGACACAGGAGAGGGGGGGGGACACAGGAGAGGGTAGAAAAGAGACACTGGAGAGGGTAGGAAAGAAACACAGGGGAGGAGAGAAGGGTAGGAAAGAGACACAGGGGACGGCGAAGGGGGAGGGAAAGAGACACAGGGGAACGGCGAGGGGGAGGAAAGACACAGGGGACGGAGAAGGGGGGGGAAGAGACACAGGGGGACGGAGAAGGGGGGAGGAAAGACACAGGGGAAAAAATATTATCCCGTCATGTTATGACGGGGAAACGATTAGTGTATGTATGTAATATAGACTTTGTTGTTACTACTTTTGTTCCTTTTCCCGTGTGTAGGTTTGTTTATATGTGCTTGTATTTTTGCAGGCAGCACTTGGGAGATCCTTGCCACCACGTGGGTGTGACCAGGTTAAGTGAAAGGAACCTGGGGTTTACATGTGAACTAAGAGGGGGTACACATCCAAGGGGGAATTATTTTAAGGGTGCTACAATTAACTGCTCTGTCACAAGCCCTGGTGTATGTGCAAACTATTCTCCTCTACATAGTAAATATGTTATTATTCTGTATTACTAGACTATTATAATACACATTTTTATCACTGATTTAACCCCCAGGCTGGACCTCCTGGGATATCCCCAACACTGTACGTCTTCTTTCCCCCGGATTTCGGCATGTTCCTGGTGTCGGCTGTGTGTCTGGGGCTATGTAACCGCCTAGTGCCAAAGAAGAGCTCAACGTATGGGAGGCACAGCGGGTCCACAACACCCCTGGAGCAGGTAACACAGAGACAATCACTCTAGAAGACTGGAATCTCAGGGCCAAACCGTTCAATGTATCAACCACACAATCGTGACCCCCCCTCCCCTGAAGAAATACTTATCTATCCCCATTTCTCTTCCCCTCCCCCATTTTTCTCTTCTTCCCCATTTCTCTCTCTCTCCCCATTTCTCTCTCTCTCTCCCCATTTTTCTCTCTCTTCCCATTTTTCTCTCTCTTCCCATTTTTCTCTCTCTTCCCATATTTCTCTCTCTTCCCATTTTTCTCTCTCTTCCCATTTTTCTCTCTCTTTCCCATTTTTTTCTCTCTCCCATTTTTCTCTCTCTCCCCATTTTTCTCTCTCTCTCTCCATTTTCTCTCTCTCTCTCCATTTTTCTCTCTCTCCCCATTTTTTCTCTCTCTCTCCATTTTTTCTCTCTCTCTCTCATTTTTTCTCTCTCCCCATTTTTCTCTCTCTCCCCATTTTTCTCTCTCTCTCATTTTTCTCTCTCTCTCCATTTTTCTCTCTCTCCCCATTTTTCTCTCTCTCCCATTTTTCTCTCTCTCCCCCATTTTTCTCTCTCTCCCCATTTTTCTCCTCTCTCACCCCATTTTTCTCTCTCATCCCCATTTTTCTCTCTCTCCCCCATTTTTCTCTCTCTCCCCATTTTTCTCTCTCTCCCCATTTTTCTCTCTCTCCTCCCCATTTTTCTCTCTCTCCCCATTTTTCTCTCTCTCCCCCATTTTTCTCTCTCTCCCTATTTTTTCTCTCTCTCCCATTTTTCTCTCTCCTCCCCATTTTCTCTCTCTCCCCATTTTTTTCTCTCTCTCCCCATTTTTCTCTCTCTCCCCATTTTTCTCTCTCTCCCCATTTTTCTCTCTCTCCCATTTTTCTCTCTCTCCCCATTTTTCTCTCTCTCCCCATTTTTTCTCTCTCTCCCCATTTTTCTCTCTCTCCCCATTTTTCTCTCTCATCCCCCATTTTTCTCTCTCTCCCCATTTTTCTCTCTCTCCACCATTTTTCTCTCTCTCCCCATTTTTCTCTCTCTCCCCATTTTCTCTCTCTCCCCATTTTTCTCTCTTCTCCCCATTTTTTCTCATCTCTCCCCATTTTTCTCTCTCTCCCCATTTTTCTCTCTCTCCCCATTTTTCTCTCTCTCCCCATTTTTCTCTCACTCCCCATTCTCTCCCCCATTTTTCTCTCTCTCCCCATTTTTCTCTCTCTCCCCATTTTTCTCTCTCTCTTCCCAAATCCCCATATTTCTCTCTCTCTTCCCACACCCCCCATTTCTCTCTCTCTTCCCACACCCCCATTTCCTCTCTCTCTTCCCACACCCCCCATTTCTCTCTCTCTTTCCCACACCCCCATTTCTCTCTCTCACCTCTCTCACTCACTACCCCCATTTCTCTCTCTCTTCCCAACCCCCCATTTCTCTCTCTCACTCTCTCTCACACCCCCCATTTCTCTCTCTCACTCTCTCTCACAAAGCCAACCCCATTTCCTCTCTCTCACTCTCTCTCACACCCCCATTTCTCTCTCTCACTCACCGTTTATCACAGATATATTTAACAACAACCAGTCACATATTTAGTGTATTTATAAGTGTCCTCAGGTTCAGGATTGAGTGTCATGCTGTGCGGTTCAGTTTCCATTTCTGCTGGTGTGTGCAGCTGTCTATTTCAAGTTGCTTAAGAGAGTATGCTGAAAGCATCACCGAGACAGATAAGGCAATATGTTTCATCTACCTCTGATCTTACATTGAGGAGGAAGTGTGACCAAAGTCTTCAGGAGAATCTGCTAATTGTCTCTTCTTATCTGATTATGGCTCAGAAGCAGGACGTTGTATCAAGGGGATGCAACCATTGCTCTATAGCAATGCAAATGCCCCTCTCACACACAACTTCCACCAATGTGTCATGGATCCCTCCATGGCCCAGCAGAAGCCTCTAAAACTATTTTTTTTTTCTAATTAAAAACTAGCTGTATGACTTTTGTTTCCTAATTACCTTTTGCTCATAGTCAGACTGAAAGTTCTCAGGGGGGCCTATAGTCTATTTTTTCAATTGTGCAGCCGATTCTTTAATGTAATTGATCTGCAGGCGGCTGATATTTCATTTTCAATTTTTGATATATCCTTGTGGGCATGCTCTGAGAGTATTAATCATGTCTGATAGTCGTTAGAAGAGTGGAAGGATTTTTTTTCCATTTAATTTATGTTTAAAATAACGAACCCTTCCACTGAAAGTAGAATTGCTTGTTTAATAAAAAATTTATTTATATGTGTACTTTTTAACAAACTAAAGTCTGGGGGTCCCTACTGGGTCACTTATTGTACTGTGGCACCAACTTGTTGTTCTTGCTGCCCCGGTGCGCACATCTCGGGATCTCTCTGTATAAACCCTGGGGCTGTGGCTCTCCTCCTGCTCTGCAGGCAGGGTATAAGACGCCTCCATCTTCAGCATGTATTTCTTTCTCTAATCGCATGCTCTCTCTTTCATGTGCATTTCCTTCTTGATACCTTTTACTCTCTCTTCACTACTTTTTCTCTCATTGCCCAATTTCTTTCTCTTCCCACTTCCTCACTCTTATCTCTCTCTTTCCTTTCCTCTTTGTCTCTCCAGCTCTCTGTCCGCCAGCTTCTCTTTCTCACTCTTTCTCTGTGTCTATCTCTCTGTCCCTTCTTAACCTTCTCTCTCGCTCCCCTTCTCTCTCTCTCGCTCCCACTTCTCTCTCTCTCGCTCCCCACTTCTCTCGCTCCCCACTTTCTCTCTCTCTCGCTCCCCACTTCTCTCGCTCCCCCACTTCTCTCGCTCCCCACTTCTCTCTCTTGCTCCCCACTTCTCTCTCTTGCTCCCCACTTCTCTCTCTCTCGCTCCCCACTTCTCTCTCTCGCTCCCAATTCTCTCTCTCTCGCTCCCCAACTTCTCTCTCTCTCGCTCCCCAATTCTCTCTCTCTCGCTCCCCAATTCTCTCTCTCTCCCCACTTCTCTCTCTCTCTCTCCCCACTTCTCTCTCTCTCTCTCTCCCCACTTCTCTCTCTCTCTCCCCACTTCTCTCTCTCTCTCTCTCCCCACTTCTCTCTCTCTCCCCACTTCTCTCTCTCTCTCTCCCCACTTCTCTCTCTCTCGCTCCCCACTTCTCTCTCTCTCTCTCCCCACTTCTCTCTCTCTCCCCACTTCTCTCTCTCATCGCTCCCCAATCTCTCTCTCATCGCTCCCCACTTCTCTCTCTCTCGCTCCCCCACTTCTCTCTCTCTCTCCCCACTTCTCTCTCTCTCTCTCTCTCCCCACTTCTCTCTCTCTCTCTCTCTCCCCACTTCTCTCTCTCTCTCCCCACTTCTCTCTCTCTCCTCGCTCCCACACTTCTACTCCTCTCTCTCGCTCCTCTCTCTCCCCTCTCTCTCTCTCCTCTCTCTCCCTCTCTCTCCCTCTCTCTCCCCCTCTCTCTCCTCTCTCTCTCCCTCTCTCCTCCTCTCTCTCTCCCTCTCTCCCTCCGTCTCTCTCCCCCTCTCCCTCTCTCTCCCCCTTCTCTCCCCCCTCTCCCTCTCTCCCCCTCTCCCCTCTCCCTCTCCTCTCTCTCTCTCTCTCCTCTCTCTCCTCTCTCTCTCTCTCTCTCTCCCTCTCTCTCTCCTCTCTCTCTCTCTCCTCTCTCTCCCCCTCTCTCTCTCTCCCTCTCCCCATCCCCAGTCCTGTATAACTCCCTCTGATTTATTTATCTTGCTCTGCCCCAGCCTGTCTGTACCAGGGTGTATTAGTGGGTGAGGAGCAGTCTCCAGTGAGCTCCCTTTCTTTCTGTCCTCCTCCCCAGCTTTCCTCTCTTTCTCCCAATATTCCCTCCTTACTTGTCTGTGTATTTTCCACCCCTCCTCGCCAGTGTCCGGCCAAAGCTCCCAGTGCCAAACTCTTTATTTACATTGACGCTGGCAGACGGGAGAAGGACCAGCAGTTCCAGTCATGTGACTGGGACCCCCGGGAGCATTAACCCTTTACTTGCACAATACTCATGTATGTTATCTAAGATTTTAACCCTTTCCTTTCAGAACTATCCCTATCATTTACTAATCTATTTAGCTAATTTGAACATTTGTTATTGTAAAATGACTTAACCAGCCCAACAACAAGTTTGTTTCATCCAAAAAAGCATTGCAAACTAACTGTACTAGCCGTTTTACCCTATCATGAATCATTCTTGTGATATTCACATTTTCATATTTATAAAACACGCACATTTACATGCTTTATCCAATATATAGCTGTGTCACTTTAAGGTGGAAGTGACATCTCAAAGTCTGAGTTATTGTAGAAATGCACAATATATTACACTAATGATTATAATTGCAATTGACTGCTATTGAGCGTTAACAGATAGTTGAGTTTGAAGGTTGTATATTGCAGCAGTGCCGCCGCCAACCGCTAGATGGTGCTGTCGATTTTCCGAGTAGTGGTGCACAATGCATATAAGGCGCAGACAAAAGAGGCCTTGAGCTATGAGAGGCGCCCCCGAGACGCTTGAGGTCCGTGTGCCTGCGCCAAACCTAGCGATAGCCTCGCTGTCGTTTCAGCTCCGTCGAGTTACACCACGTCGGAGGGAGGGAATAATAAGGGCCTTCCCTGAAACTGGACGCGCCATCTAGTGGCTACTTGCTGGCACTGCAACTGTCAGTGCTGGCTATTTCTTTGCGCTTACACAACGAGATAGATCCCCACTGTGCATTAATTAATGGCCCTAGATAAAGAGTGTTCGAGTGATAGAGTCCTTTTATAGATAATATTCTTAAAGTACCCAGCTTTCAGGCTCAAGTATCCCAACACTTCTACAACAGCAAATTGCAGTTATATTTATTTACTTTTTCATCTCATCTCCGCAGTAACTTGGACGTTTGCTGTGTCCCTTTTATTAAATGTGTTGCTCTGCATTCAAATATTTATGTAACTATATATGTTCTGCTGGATCCATTATAGACCTAGAATAGAGCGTGGGATCCGTCCCCTGTACTGGGTCAGAACCCAAAGCTTGCAGCGAGTGCCAGGCAGAAACCAAACCCGTAACAGGAATATTTGTATTGTATGGCTAAAGGGTGCTGGAAAGTCACTTAGCCCAAGGGTGGGTGGCGGGCCGGAAGTAACCCTTCAACTGCTAGTTAAAAGCAGAATGGGCAACTCTACTCTGTCCTAAATGATCAACCTCTAATTCATTTAAAGGCTGGAAAAAAGGTTGGTAGGGAAAAGCTCACATTTGTGAACTAACCACATCAGCAACTGTTTAAGTTACAGAAAAAAAGCATTTTCATAGAAAATCTTAAATTTAGAAGACTCTGCAAGTGCATGGCGGCTGCCATTATACTCATACTTACCTTTCAAGTCCCAAAGGGGCAGTTATACATCAGGGCAAACAAAGTTTGCAAGGATATTTCTACTGAGATGGAAAGTGTGCTGTGCTGAAATCTTATCAGGATCCACCAATAAATCAACAAATCCCCCTCCCTCCTCTCATTCTACTCCTGAATAGATCCCAAAAAATAGAAAAACGCTCCCACTCAGTCTCAAAGCTAACAGGAAGTATAAAAGACACAAACATTTAATCACAAGCCGTGTCTACTACAGTAAAGATTTTGCCTAAAAATGATTTTATGCTCACAGCTTAGCTGTGAAGTTTTTCCCAATCTACAGTGGCCCTTGAAGTGTATATGCAGCAGTAGATTTTTAATAAATTAAAACTATAGTCATATATTTATAGTATGCTAATTTGAAGAATTCTACTTGATATCCTTATATACTCTCTTCTCTTCAACAATGCTGATACCTTTTTTCCATTTGTTGTTCGCATGTCTGGAGTAACCAAAAGAAAGAGTTGAGCATTTGCACCAAGCTTGTGCTTTTTGGTCCATTCAGAACCTGCAGCGACCAACAAACTGCAGGCAGCAGGTTAGATCGCTTACAATGAACCACAAATAGGAATACTGAGTCAAATTTTAGCATAAAGGAACTGCACACACAATGCTGAACATTTCAGAAATGATTGACAGTAGACACAAAAGGATAGTACAATATAAAGCCAGTTTTTAATGTTATTTAATGTAAATGCGAATTTGTTGCTGGGGGGACTGTGTCCCTTCCAAGTGCTTGGAGGCTCCTGTAGGAAACTTCTATTAATAATAAACATTAACAGATTATGAGAGATATGCTATTGGTAAAAGGTAAATACGATATTTGGAATGAATATTAGGTAATATAATAAAAGGATAAAGCAAAATAAAATGAAATACCATTATAAATGGATAAAATATAAAACATATATGTCTGCACTGCTAATGGGTCCAACTCTAGGCAGAATCTTACTAACAGAATACTCACTTTAAGGGACAAATAGTGGGCAGGATCTGTCGTAACCTAAAAAAATCAATTTTATTGTATCCTCAATTAAAAGCATAGAAAAGTATTTACTAAAACATAGTCTGTTATTGCAGAGTAGAAGGAATCCAATATCCTGTGTAGTTGTTAATTACTAAACCTGAAGCGTTTCATCTCCTTTCGATATATGCATTTCGCAAAAACTTCTTCAGTTATTTCTCTGTGTTGTGCACCTATATACTTTATTGTTACTTATGTCTTCTTCATATGTTTTAGTGATTGATTCCTACATACATCACATGTTTATTTCATGTCACTGTCCACAGGTAGAGGAGGAGACCGCAGAGCACATATCAAGGGGTGAGGATGATGGGAACGTGGATGAATATGCACAGGCCTCGCTACATGATGGATTACTGGGAACACGGATCAGGGAGGCAGCAAATAAACTCCTAGAGGCCATGGGAAAATTTCTGGCCATCTTGCTCCTGGCTCTCGCAGGTACTGGTCAAGTACTACATGTCTTATATATGAGATACTCTGCTGCCTTCATAGTATAATAACTTTTGATACATTAACTACCCTTTGTAATCCTATATTTTAAATATGCATGTTTCATAATTTTGAATGCAGAAAAAGCTTTTGGCAACTAAAACTGGCAGTGTTTTCACCAATTATCAATTGAAAGTTAATTTGTTTACAAGGACACACCCAACTGTAATTAGCCAAATGAATCCACATAGTAAAAAATAATTGTGTATAAGAGTTAAAATAGTAGTAGTAGGTTACCGCTGTGGATTATGTTGGCACAATACAAATAAAAGATAATAATAATAAAGGTTTTGCTTCTGCTTTCTAAAACTTGGCCACTATCATGTTTAGTTATCAAAAAGACACTACTCACCCCGTGCCAAGCACAGAACCCAGGTTTCCTTTTTTTTAGGGGATATGCTCTCACTGAAGGAAGCTGCAGTTACAAACCACAACCGCGTGGTACCTGCTGTTTACAAGAAGTGAAACTAGAAGGCACACATTTGCTTTTTGATGTGGCTAAGGTCTACAGATGGGTTTCCTAAACAAATTAATTTGTGGAAACCATTTTGGGCTTCATAATTGACAAAACCCCCAATGTCGTTCATTGAGTCCTTCGTATTACCTCTATAAAACTTTACACTGAGAAGAGAAAAAAGATTGCGTATTTTTTCATATAACTCCATGGTTGCATGGATAATTTGGTAAACAACTGTATAATTATGGGACTGCTTTAAAAAGATTAAAAATGCTAATATCCCTTTATCCTTAAACACCAGTTAAAGGGGCACTGCATTCACCATATGTGGAAATATCAGGTAGAACAGTTGTTTATTTTATTATTATTATTTTTTTTTATTAATCAAGAATTGGCTTAGTTATGGTCATTTTTAGCTTATATAGCCCTGAAGCCCCCACAATAATCTGCATAGATGATGAGGATCAGGCACGGAACTATACCAATGTGATTTAGAACTTGTTGTGTACTAAAATCTTCCTTTCCTTTTTTTTTTCCTTTTTATACTTTATTTACTTATTTTCAAAAATGTTACTACACTACTTTGTTTTTAGTGCATATGTATTTCAGTTTTATTTTGTCTCTTGAATAAAAACCATTGAATAAAAAGTCATTGAGGCGATTTGAACCTAGAGCCATTTAACTGATTAATCTCACTAGGCTAGAATATTATGTTTGTTCTTTGGCTCACAATGATCTCTTATTTGGCTATTCTCTTTTCTAATTCCACTCCCTTTATTTACTCTCAGGTATCACTCTTCCCTCTGCTTTCTCTGCCGCTTATTACCTGGTCTTCATTGGGCTCTGCACATGGTGGGCTTGCCACTTTCCCATCAGTCACCTGGGCTTCAACACTCTATGCGTCATGATTGGCTTCTTCACTGGGGGACACATGATCTGTCTGTATAGTTACCAGACGCCATTCGTGCAACAATTTTTCCCTCCTAGACAGCTTTGGGCCAGGTATGTATTGAGAAACAAATATACATAATATTTGTGTCCTATCCTACCATCTCCTAAAATTATGAACAAAACATTTTCTTCATTCATCTGTGGTATACAATGGCCGTATCACACAATAGTGTTTCCTTAAAAGACCACTGAACCCTGGGGGTATATGTAAAAACTAGTTGTTTACCTGTCATAAATGACATTATAATATTAAATGTGTCTCTCACCCCTCACCCCTCCCCTGTGTCTCTTCTCTGCCCTCTTCTCTGCCCTCTTCCTCCCCTCCCCGTGTCTCGTCCCCCCCCCCCCTCTGGTGTCTCTTTCCCCCTCTCTCCCTCCCCGGTGTCTCTTTCCCCCTTTCTCCTTTCCCGGTGTCTCTTTCCCCCTTTCTCCTTTCCCGGTGTCTCTTTCCCCCTTTCTCCTTTCCCGGTGTCTCTTTCCCCCTTTCTCCTTTCCCGGTGTCTCTTTCCCCCTCTCTCCCTCCCCGGTGTCTCTTTACCCCTCTCTACCACCCCGGTGTCTCTTTACCCCTCTCTCCCTCCCCGGTGTCTCTTTACCCCTCTCTCCCTCCCCGGTGTCTCTTTCCCCCTCTCTCTCCCTCCCCCGGTGTCTCTTTCCCCCCTCTCTCTCTCTCCCCTGGTGTCTCTTTCCCCCTCTCTCTCCCTCCCCGGTGTCTCTTTCCCCCTCTCTCCCTCCCCGGTGTCTCTTTCCCCCCTCTCTCCCTCCCCGGTGTCTCTTTCCCCCTCTCTCCCTCCCTGGTGTCTCTTTCCCCCTCTCTCCCTCCCCGGTGACTCTTTAACCATCTCTCCCTCCCCTGTGTCTCTATCCCCTTTCCCTGTGTCTCTTTCCCCCTCCACCCTCCCTTGTGTCTCTTTCCCGCTCTCCCCCCTCCTTCCTCCACTGTGTCTCTTTCCCCCTTTCCCCCCTTTGTCTCTCCCCCACTCCCCTGGCACTGCGCATTGCGGCATGTACGTAATCCGTACAAATAGTTTCAATAGTGCCCATGTGCTCTCACTGGAGCGTTAAGAACTCTTTAGAAATTATATTAGTGATGTGTGGGTGAAAATGGCATTTACATTTCTAGAGAGCAGTGCTTGCATTTATTCGTGCAAGCCATCTGTGTTTTAAACATCTGCAGGGGAAGGAGGTTTGTGTCAAAATCAATGAGATCAGATTATCTAACAAATCCTCAAATCTTCCTTCCTTTCTAACCTCTCCCTCCACTGGTAGATTAAAATGCAGATCCCTTATACTGAAAATGGTGGAACAAAAACAATTTAAATTCTTGTATACGTAAAACCTTTTTTTTTTTTTAGAGAAATGTTTTGGGGGTTTTTTGTCAGAAAGAACCTATTTATGTAATGTTGTTAGTTTGTCACATGCTTCACTAATAAGTGCTGTTTTTCTTGAAGCACTGAGGTCCTCTAAGTCTGAGAGCTTCACCACTGACAATAATATTATCATCATGGGTTGAACCTCCATTATATTAAATAAATTGTTGTTTTCTGGACTCTCTTGACAAGTGTGTAAAGTTGTAATCTCCTCCGTGACCTTTTATATGAAATTCAGGGGCCCCATGTGTTTAGTATGTAATAACCTAGCAGTATTAGCAGCTGTGTACATTCTGGATGTAAAGCCATTTTGGAGAATATATTTTAGTTTGTGTATACAATGTTCCATTTTGTCTGACTTCAACACTTTCTGGTAACTTGGGGACTAAGGACTTTCCCATTTGGTAAATGAGTACGAGGGATGGTGATTTTACCATCTGACATCAACAGCCTCCCACTCCCGACGTCCGACATATTAGGGCCCAATACAAAATGTAACAATTGCCCCCCACACACACACAAGCACAGCAGTTTCCCCATCTCCCATAGCCTGAATATTAACTTTACATATAGTATTTCTTAATTTGTGTCTGTTATTAATATAAAATACTAGCGACTTTCCCATCAAAAATGATGGGGCAATAAAATTGTAAGGCAGGTAATGCTGTTTGCCACAGACATTAATTTTTGTGGTGATCTGAGATCTCGGCGCTCATTGCGAGCCTCTTGGTTGTTGTATTTTTTTTTTATCAGAGGCGCTTTTGCTGTCATTGTAAGGTCGGCTCTGATCTGCTTTTTGCGCTTATTGCAAGGCTGTCCCCTGGTGTAGTTTGTGTGCTGAGCAGCGTTGGCGCTCGTTGTGAGGTGCGCAGTGAATGTCTTTTGTGTTTATTGCGATTGTGTTTTTTTTTTGTGTGTGTGTGTATATGTATTTTGTGATGCTAATTAAATAAGTAATACATTAATATATTTTACCTATTTGTAAGTAATATATGCAGGAAGCATTGTGCTGAAGAGCTGGCAATCTGTTTTGATGTTCCTGCAGCATACAATGTAGATTTGCACTGTTATGGAGCTGAGGTGTAAGTGTCAGCAATGTGTGTAGTGTAAATAGGCTGCGTGCGCAAGGGGAAGCCGTTAGTGTAGCTGCGTACTTCCGCATTCTGTAAGTTAGTGTTGTAAAATGACGGCGAATGTGTATATGGTAGGCGGGTTTGTATAATGAACCATCCTTGCTAATGGTGTATGTTGTAGGTCGTACAGGTTTTTGTAAAAGCCGTATGTGCTTTGTGGTATTTAGCGGCTTTAGGGGTCGTGCAGCCTCATTATTTTCGGCGGCCATTTTTTCTCTCGCATAGGGGATTTTCGAGTGTGTAAAGTTTGTAAATTTAACAGAATTTGAGGTTTAAGCTGTGTTACTTGGTTTGGGTAATGTTTTTATTTTATTTTTGTGTGTATTTTTGTGTTTTCTAATGTTTGCCGCTGTGCGCGGTTTGTCCCTTTAAGGTCGTATTTTTGCGAGTCCGTAATGGATTTTTTCTAAGTCCCCCAGCTCGTGTTTTTTTGTGTAAGTCCGTAGTTAGTCATTGCGTGTTTATGTTTTTTTCCAAGTCCCGCTAGTGTTGTCGTTTCTAACTGGTTATGAGGCGCCGTAGTGCCTCCTCCTCTGCAAATGCGGCCCCTCACTTTGCGAAGATCCGCATTTGCAGTCCGAAACTCGTAGGGATGAGCGCCTACAGTGCTGATCTCCACCAGCGCAAGGGGCGCCTTCGACGCTCCTTGCCAGCAACTGCAGCACTCGCTTCGCGAGGGCCTCAGTTGCGACAGGCTCGCTACCAGAGTCTGCAAGCGTTAGCAACAGCCCGCATGCTGAGAACTATATATGTGATAGGGGTGGTAAAACCTATGTTTGTTCAGTCATGTCCAGTTCATGGCCCTATTAACCGCAGCAAGCCCACCACTGCCTCTCTGATCAATCTCTGTCTCTGCCTTCCCATTATGTGTGTGCCTTCAAACCTATATTGCGCACAGCCAAATGCCAACCTTCCCTCTTATCTCTATTATTCAAATTATACCCTCTTTGATGCATCTGACAGTGTCCGAAAAACACACACACACGTACATGTCCTGGCTGTGCGCCCAGCTCCCTGGCCCACCCGCCAGTCACCACGTTCATTCATGTGTATTAAATAAACACTCATGACATGTCAGGGCAGATACATCGCACACTAGAACAATGGCGCCGCTCTGCTGTGCGTATGTTGTGTACTGTGACATCACCCAGCTGTGCCCTGGAGCACATTTTTCTACAGCCCTGAGTGATCCTCAATCTTTTCAGAAATCTGCTGGGAGGATCACATTACTCTGCCCTTGATCTGTCTGTTATCATCCTGATTATATCCATCAATTGGCTCCATATTCATTCCTTCTTAACCCCTCATACTAGCCATAATCTAACACCCCACAATACAGCTTCATGAGGCCACTGGATCATCCATTCTATATCCATGCTACAACCGTCATCCTGCGCTGCACCCTAAAAAGTTAAAGTTCATAGAGCAGGGTTTTTTTTTCTGTGGGGACTCAGAATAGGAAGTTTAAACATAAATATATATATATATATATATATATATATATATACATAGTAAATAAATAGTACATCTGTGTTCACATTTGAATGTCTAAAACAAGTAAAAAAAAACTGTTTCCAGCTCAGAATTCCAAGAAAAAAAAGTTATTACACTGCACTCTGGGAAGCTGAGCTGGGATATGCAAATGCCCACAAATGCCTCGCTCTTCAATCCATAAGCCATTTTAAACATTGCTTCCTTTAAGCTTATGCCCGCTGCATTACACAACCTTTATGCAAAGCCAAGGTTGGATTATACTCAAGCTGGGAATCCTATCCACATACCGCTGTTTCAAGCTTACTGGCTATCATTAGCGTGGAGCGGGATCTCAGCTTGTGTTGTGGACTTTATGAGTAGGTAGTTCACCACAAAAATCATTTAATATTTAATATATATTGTAGTGATGAACAAGTGACACATATGCAAGCCCTTAATGGGTCTCACTGCTTTCACAGATACAGCAGGTAGACTAATATAGAGCGTAATCCTTTATAAATATGTAATGGTTGTGTTTAATTTCTTTATTTTTTCCTTCATACATTTTTTTTTGCCCATTTATCGTTTTCAGACAAATATGTAACTACAGTGGCCTTTTAATATGTATATACTGTACATAGTGACTCTAAAAGTATTATGTGCTAGTTTATAAATGTTACTCATAGGATTAAGTGTGATGATATACAAAACTCTATAACTGTATAAAATGTTGTTTTCAAAGTCAAAACTCTTGGTTCTGTGCCAAAGTGGTGAAACTAATTAGCAGAGAGAGGGATGAAACGGGGTCTCCTCCCGGGGAGACCAGGACCAGAGTCCAGTCTGACCAGGCTGTCACTGGAGGAGAGTCGTTCCAACCAAACTTGTATAATTTGGGTTAAAATTACTTGTAGATATCAGACTGTTCTGGAGATCTGGGGAGGGGGGGCGTAATTATTTGCTGTTTTTTGGTGGTCTTTACAGTTACGCGGTTGAATAAATTGTGGCTGGTAAAATGGTAAAGTGCATGCCTCATGATCAGCGGCAAAGTGCTACGGTTTTCGGCGGTGATCGCGGCCATCAACATGAGCGCCTTCTGTGCTCATGTCTAGGCTGTTTTCAAGTCCTTCGGCACTCATTGCAGCCTAAGCCCTCAATTTTTAACATTGCGTGACCAACGTCACAAACGTGACCAACATTTGTAAGATCCACGACTATTATAGTGATTTTATTTTTAATGGCACCTCTTGCTTTGATTCCAAATAAGACACCTGGGAGTAACCTTGAATAAAGAGAACATCACTGAAAAAAGTGTCCGAAATTGCATTGCAAGCAGACATTGACATGTTGTATGTTGGAGTGTGAGACAATGGTAGTGTGAAGGACTCGGCTGTTAATATGATCTTGGGTCACATTTGTGAAACATGGCACATGAAAGAGAAAAGGAAGATTGAGTGGTTTACAGAAGGTTAGCATCTTTTACTCTGGAGGCAGTTTGGAAAACTTAGTATGAAGTCCCTTCCCGTGGGTGTTCCTTTAGGTCACAGCTGTGAAATATATGGCAACATACATAAGAGAGTTCTTAAGACAGTGTTGTTCCAGAAGGTTACTTTGAAGAATGAGAAGTGTAAATTTATTTGGCAATTATACTGGTGAGGATAAGATTAAGTACAGAGTTAAAATATTTTTATTTAAACCAAACTCCCCATAATTCTATGTGTCCCCTTTTAATGCTGGGTCAGGTACTTCCTAGCGGCAGGGATTCCCCAGGGTCTCCCCTGCACCAGACCCATCCCGGGATGTCCTTGTGACAGAATCTCAGCCCCCTTGGCAGCTCTCGCTGTTTGACTAACAGAGCAGCTGTCCTTGTATTTGTCATCAGATCGAGTTCGGTGACAGGAGTCCTCACATGGTTTTATTTGCATGTGTTTATACAGAGATATGTGTCTGTATCAATGTAGCAGATGTGTAATGTACAATATACCTGTAAATATATCTCTCTGCAGTACATAAAATAGGGTCACTTTTCATTTGAAGGCTCTCACGAAACCGCTAATCCCAAGGCTGTGTGTTTGTTTTACAGAGTGCAGTGTAATAACTGTATTTCTCGGAATTCTGCGCTGGAAGCAGGTTTTTTAACTTGTTTTAGACATTAAAATGTGAACACAGATGTACTATTTATTTACTGTACTACTGTACGGTGGAGGGTTTCTATCGCTCTTTTGTCCACCATATATTAAATGATTGTTGTGGTAAACTATGATAGCCAGTAAGCTTGGAACAGCTGTACGTGGATAGGATTCCCAGCTTGTGTATAATCCACAAAAGAAAGAAAGAGGTGCCCACCCCAGTGCAGATTACACTTATGGTACCAGATAATAAAATAATATAATAAAATTATATTATCCGGTACCATAAGTGTAATCTGCACTAGGGTGGGCACCTCTTTCTTTTGTCTATTTTGAAGATTCCACCACTACTGGACGCTCTGTGAACAGCGTACCTTTAAGACACATTGGAACCCTAAGGATTTGGGAAGACATTTAGGTACTTTATATTTTGAGGACATCCACAATTGGGACTGAGATTTTTGGACACATTGGACTACTACTTTTTATTGAGGTATTTTTATTGAGAGAATTGATAAGCGCTACCTTGGTGGAGGTCAGGTTTTTTAGATCTGGCTCCCACTGTATTTGTTTTGTGTATAATCCAACCTTGGCTTTGCAATAAAAGCTGTGTAATGCAACTAGCATAAGCTTAAAGGAAGCCATGTTTAAAATGGTCATGGATTGAAGAACAAAGCATTTGTGGGTACATTTGCATGTGCCAGCTCAGTTTCCCAGAATGCAGTGTAATAACTTTTTTTTCAGAATTCTGAGCAGGAAGCAGTTTTTTTAACTTGTTTTAGACATTCAAATGTGAACATAAATGTACTATTTATTGCTTGTGTGTGTGTATAGCGAGAGAGAGCGAACAGAAATATAATAGTGGTTGGTTGTGGTTGTTAAAAAATATTTGTATAAAATAATTTAATAAAATATATAATTGGAAGTGCTAGATGGAGCTTTATTTGTTTTTGTAGTTTAAACATAACTCACATTACTTCTTCCAGTCTTTTTAATGACTTTCTCTCATATAATTAATTATCTCTTCCTCTCTAACGCGAGCATGCCTAGATGGGTAAATAAGAGCAGTCATGGTGATAAATGTTTAATCTAATTATTACTCATAATTAATCACAATTCAAGTGAGAGGGGGGATTTTATTATGTAATTTATCCTTTAAAAAATTAAGCTCAATTGTCTAATCTTCAATCCAAAATTTGTAATAATGTTCAGTTGCAATTAAATGTATTTATTTGTGTAGTTTTATTGTTTACGACTGGGGTATTTGCTGTGTCACTTTAAAGGGAGCTCTTGGTTACTGTTCTGCACCATCGTGTGTTATAATTGATGTATTTAAAATCTATGTCCTTACCTTGAGTCATAACCGAAGTTCAGCAGCACTTGAATGATAACTTGAGCTTACTGGGATAAGCTCTCGGGTTCAGAATAGACCACACATTACAAACTCCATCTAAGTGCCTGTATACTTTTGTCATTACAAAAATAATTTTCAGGTTTTTTTTTTCTTTCCATGTTATTGGGTTAACAAAGGAAACTGGCATTTATGTTGCAGCCAATAGTGGTTTGTCATTTGCTGGATGCTTGTGATTTTTGGTCCTTTCAGAACATGCAGAGACAGTGAAGATATAGACAATGATGAAAGATTAATTGGGTTATATACAAACTCTTATAAAATAGTGAAATATGGATCCGTTTTAACAATTCTATAGAATAAACGCAATATCTAATGGCACTGACTTTATTTTAATCTATACATATTATTATATTGTTAGTGCAATGTTTAGATAAATTATTATTTTTTATTTGTAGAGCAAAGTGGGAAAAATATATAATAAAAGTCTTTATTAATAGGGGGTAACAACGGCGATTTCTTAAAAACAATGGGTAAAAAAATCCCAGGATTGAAACAAAGAGAAAAAAATAGGCTAATGAATGTATGGACAGAAACCACTAAATGTTAAATGTACTCTTAATAGAGGGGTTATTGAGTCCACACCTAACAGTACTGTAGAGGAAAAAAATAATTGCTAATCCAATTGGAGTAATCCTGTCTTTTTTGATAAATCATGGATCTATGATGCATATATACAGATATAGAGGTTCTGGATGGCAGTAGCTCATCATATAACAAGTCCCCAATAAATTGCTGGGAATAAACTGGTCAGATTATTCCCAGCAATTTATTGGGGACTTGTTATATGATGAGCTACTGCCATCCAGAACCTCTATATCTGTATATATGCATCATAGATCCATGATTTATCAAAAAAGACAGGATTACTCCAATTGGATTAGCAATTATTTTTTTCCTCTACAGTACTGTTAGGTGTGGACTCAATAACCCCTCTATTAAGAGTACATTTAACATTTAGTGGTTTCTGTCCATACATTCATTAGCCTATTTTTATCTCTTTGTTTCAATCCTGGGATTTTTTTACCCATTGTTTTTAAGAAATCGCCGTTGTTACCCCCTATTAATAAAGACTTTTATTATATATTTTTCCCACTTTGTATATATATTAGTAATCATTGGGTGGCAAACACCCTGGGAACCCAGCATTCCTACTAAACCTTGATTTATTTGTAGAGCACCAACATATTCCGTAGCATTGTATAGAGGTAACGGCAAAACATATTTTAACACATTGAAAAAGAATGGAGGGCCATGTCTTTGAGCTTAAAATCGAACATACCTAGAGCTTTCCCTAAAGCTCAGGACAAGATGAAAAAAAATCAAATTTACAATCTAAGAATACATTGTGCATATTGGGACAAAAGGTGATATGTTTCTTAAAATCAGATGTTTTATAGTACTTTTTCGAAGATTTTGAAACGGGAAGATAGTCTAGTTGAGCGAGGCAAGGAGTTTCAAAGAATAGGGGCAGCACAAGAAAAGTCCTAAAAGCTGAAGCGAGAGGAGGTGATGAGAGGAGGAAAGAATAAGGTCATTAGCAGAGCAAAGAGAGTGGTTAATGGAGTATTTTGAGACCAGAGCAGAGAAATAAGGCAGTATACGGTGGAGAGACTGATGGTGTGGAGCTGCAGACACTGAGCATGGAGTATGGTAGATGAGACCTTCTTTATGGATTGGAGTGAAGACAGACAGGTGATGGGGAGGCTGGCATGGAAAGAGTTGACAACCGGTCTGGGAGGTGGGAGGGATGATGGTATTTTCAATGGTGAGAGATATGTGAGGAGTGGAAGCTGTAGTAGAGGGTGGGAAGATAAGGAGCTCAGTCTTTGACATGCTGAGTTTGAGTTGACGGGGGAACATCCAGGAGAATATGCTAGAGAGGCAGTTGGAAACTTGTTCTAGAAGAGAGGGGGATAGTTTGGGTGCAGAAAGGTAGATTTGGGTGTTATCTGTATAGAGATGATACTGAAATCCAAAAGATTGTATTAGGATACCAAGGGATGATGTATAGATGGAAGAAAGGAGGAGGAAGCCTAGGCCTGAACCTTGGATAAGAAAATGGTGGTCAACTGTGTCAAAGACAGCATAGAGATCCAGGATTATTAGAAAAGAGAGATAACCCTTTGACTTGGCAGTAAACAAGTCATTAGTGACCTTTTTTAGAGTGATCTCTGTGAAGTTTTGGAGGTTGAAGCCATATTGGAAGGGGTCAAAGCAGCAGATGGAGGAAATAAATGCCATTGTAAATGAGTCGCCTAAGCAGTTTTGAAGCCAGAGGAAGTAGAGAGGGTGATAATTAGATGCAGAGTGGGTGTAATTATGGCATGTTTTGAAGATGATGGAAACTTGCCAATGTTTAGGGAAAGGTTGAATGCAATGGAAATAATGGGTGGGTCTATTGTTCAGCAAATACATATATCAAGCAATACATTATATGTTAAATTACCATTGTGGTTTAGGAAAACATTCACATCTATGTGGAGTGTGCAGCAAACATGAAAGATTAGCAGCTGTGTAAGCCAATAGCATAAAAACATTTTTAGAGAAAATTGGAATTTTGAATTGAATACTTTTTTTGTACAGAAAATTATATTTGGTCTGAGTTTAACACTTCCAGAATTCTTGGAGCCTGACGGATGAAAGAGCATGAGAGATAGGAGTGGGAATTGTTAGATCATTAGAGTTTAGTATTTGACCTTTTCGCCTACACATGCTAAGAAGCAAACCGTTACAAGGTTAACTGCAAGCCCTGCTCCTGCAGAAATCTAAAAGCACCTCTGCACCAATGTTTCATGAATGCCTTCAGGGACCAGAGGAAACATATTTTTTAAATTAAAAACTAGCTTTCTAACATCTTCCCATAGAAGTATCCTCTTAGTCAGACTTATATTTTTGGTATAGTGGTCCATTTTTTCTAATTTCTGTGATATTATAAATGCAGACCTTTTTCACCAGAACTGTATAAAGTTGAATGAGTCCTAAGCAACTGGCCGTATTTGCTCTGATATTTTATGACACTGATATAATCTCATATTTCATAATCTGGATCCCTGCCAACTGTGTGATATTTTTCTTAGGAACCTATAGGCTCTTCTGCTTACTCTTATTTAAAGGGAAAGGTTACACCCAGACTCAGTTTCTTCTAATATAAACATTTTGAGTTCAAATAGAAGTTTAATTGCTAAACAATCTCTGTATATGAGGCGATATGAACTGCTATAGAATACAGAATATGAATGTAAATGGCACAGCTTAGAACGCAGCCGATGTTTGATTGGTTTGTGAGGTGGCTCTTGAAATGTTGACCCAACCAGCCCACAGAGCTCTGTGTCGGTAACACAAATCAAACTTAAAATGTCAGCTTCCGCATACCACAACGGTTGAGGGTAACTGGCAAACTTGGCAAGTTTCATCATTTTTACATAAATAGTTAATGTTCTCAAACGGTGGTCATTACATGGACCTCTGTAGATTAGCAAAAAACTTCCCATTTGTTAAATATGCAAAAAATTCACAGCAGCTGTGTAAGTCATGGGCATAAAATGATTTTCAGAGAAAATCTTCATTTTAGCAGACTGGCTAGTGTATAGAAGCTGCCATCACATACGTTCATACGTTCTTATCAAGGCACATGGAGCAAATTATAGAGCAGGTATACTACTGAGCCTAAATAGGCGGTGTAGGTGTCCTATGATGGAATCTTATCTAAATGAACCGATGAATCAACAAATTCCCTCCTTCGACTCTTGGATATATAACAAAAATAAAATAGGACAACACTCCCACTTAGTCTCAATCCAGCAGGAAGTGTGGAAGACACAAAAGTGGCATTCTTCAGGCAGTGCCTATTATAATAAAGATTTTTCCAAAAAAGGATTATTTTTCCATATCAGCATCTGAGGAATTGTGTAACTTTCCTTCTAATAATATGTTGTACCCGGTCTCTTTATCATTCTTATGAAAATACTATTACTAGGAGTACATAATAAGGTCATTTTGGTAATTTCGTAACAGGGAATTTCATAGCTGTGTGACAACAGATATATACTCTTTAGACCAGCTTTAAAATATAGGACAAAGACCTCTGAATAGTGGAAAATAATGCAATTTGATTTCACTAAAAATATTATTTTCTGACAACTGAAAAAAAGTATTTTGCATTATTGACCATTTAAATATGATTTATGTATTGTAGAAGATAATCCTGATTGTGTTGGGTGGTGCTAGATATGACGATTTTATCTCTCATCTCAGGTTGTTTGGTCTGCATGACATCATCACTCACGCCAACTGCACGGGCAGCATCGATGACCTCACACTGAACCAAAGCCATGATTGGCCTGTGTATGTGAACCCTGGCATCCTGCTGCTGCTTTACTATTCAGTCATCTCTCTGCTGAAGCTGAGGAGCTTACACTCGAAGCGGGTGAGGAGGGACAAGATCAATTGCTGACTCTTATTTCAGTGTCATTGATATAGAGAGTTCGTATGTCATCATCAATGTATTTTTATTAAATTAGACCCAGGAGAAGGTGCAGCCTACAAGATGTGCTCCTCAGGGATGTGACCGAGAGGACATGGAGCTGACACAACTGGAGGAGACAAAGGTGAGGCCCTGACATGTGTCCTGACGTATAGTAGTGTCCTGCCTCTTTGTTGTTGCTTTAAAAGACCACTGTAAGTCTGAGAAAACTTAATATGTTTGTGAAGTTTATAACACATTAAAAATATTAGCAGATGTGTAACCTGTGGGACTGAATAGTCATTTTAAGTAAAATATTTAATTTGGTGGAAAAATCTGGTGCACGAAGGATGTCATGTTTGTGGCTCTCAGATGCTGCTGGCTTGAGTTGGAGTGTTCTCCTAATTGGCAAAATCTATTAAGTTTTGTGGTGGATCAGGCAATCCCTCTGTGGATCTTCACTAATTAGCGGCTTTCTTGCTCACCTACGTCCTGTATAATTATTTAGACAAAAATATTTATATAAAATATACCTTCACTTAATCAATTTAACCCTCAATGTAACATTTTCAATAAGAAGCTCCCAGACATAACAGATTCTCACTTTCTGGGCCCTTACTCTTTTTTTCTTCTGTTTTCCCTCATGATTACTGCCATGTTGCACAGCTGTGACCTCAAGCCACATACACAGAGGAGGGGCTTCACACTAACTCATTAACCTAGTTTTTAAATACAGGAAAAAAAAATTGTTGGAGGCATCAATGGTATATGGGTGAAAGTATTTATGAGAGGGGTATTTACTTTTGTGCGGGCAATGTTTGCATTTCCTGAGGAAGAGATGTATTGTCAATTTCAGTCAAATCAAATTATTTAACAGACCCCTGACCTCTCCATTTCCCTCATCTTTCTCTCCGCTGATAGATAACACAAACACACTCTCATAATCCAGATCTCAGAAAGTGATGTAACAGACAAAATGTATAAAGAGTCTTCCAAAATTCTTCTTTTCCAAAAATAATTTGATATTCTTGGCTTACACAGTTACTAATTATTATTATTATTACTAGCGAATTGCCCGTCAAAAAATGACGGCAATGAAATTGTAAGGTAGCTAATGCTGTTTGGTGTATAATAATGAAATATGTAATACATTAGTAAATGAATATACTGTACCTATTTTGAAGCATTCTGATGAAGAGCTGGCAATGTGTGTTGATGTTGCTGCAGCATTAGTGCTGTGGAGCTGCTGTGTAAGCATGCTGAATGTGTGCACTGTGTGGTATGAATATCCGTAGGTGGTTTGTGGCGTTTTGCGAGTTTCTTGTGGCGTTTTGCGAGTTTCTTGTGGCGTTTTGCGAGTTTCTTGTGGTGTTTTGCGAGTTTCTTGTGGTGTTTTGCGAGTTTAGAGTGCTGTAGCCTCGTTTTCGTTTTGTTCGGCGGCCATTTTTTCTGTCGCTTAGATTTTTTTTTAGTCTCAAAACTCTTTTATTTCGAGTAAAATCGAGGTCTAAGTTGCATTTTTGAGGTCCTGGGTGCTCCCTCTTGGTGTAGGTAAGGTTTTTATGTATGTGCTGTGTGTATGTATTGTGTTTTAAATGTTTGTATGTCGGCGTGTTGCGTCCGATGTTTGCGAGGTCGTAATGTGTGGTAACGTGTTTCGTAGGTTGTTTGCGTTCCTCGTAAAATTTAGCGAGTGTCGTAATTTGTGTGTCGTGTTTTTTGAGTAGCGACGTGAAGTTTGCGAGGGTTTGAGGCCCTTGCCCAGTGACCTCGCCAGCAACTGAGGCCCTCGCTTCGCGAGGGGCCTCAGTTGCTGGCATGGAGCGCCTTCGGCGCTCCATGCCAGCAACTGAGGCCCTTGCCCAGTGACCTCGCTTCGCAAGGGCCGCGGGCTCGCTATGCGAGCCCGCAAGCGTGAGAAACGACCCGTACGCTCACAACTATATATGTGATTATCTTTATTCATATAATGTTGCTAGTTTTGTTGAATACCTTATAAATAGGTAACTGTTTCCTTGTACTACAGTGGTCCTTTAAGGTTTTATTCCATGAACCCTCATAATTAGAGGGGTCCAGCCATTCTCCATTTTTGCAAATAAAGCTTTTGATACCGTTGTTTCTACAAGTGTTTTCATATTGTTTAAATATTGATGTTGATTTTGTATCAGGTTTTTTCACTGACAAAGTGACTTTATCCAATTATTGATTGCAATGCCCTGCCAAACTATATATCTGTGATACAGTTGTCCTTTACAGCCTCCTCATTATTTTCTAGAGTTTTAACAATATTTTGATTTTGTTTTTCTGTGGATTTTTTGTAGTCTTTCACTGAATGATGATCTCTTGTAACATTGGTGTTTTTTTATATTTGAACTGAATTATTTGCATGTTATGCTTTAAAGTTTTGTTTTCTGTGGTACCCTCTCTCTCCTATAGCATTTATTGTGTTCACCTAGAACAGGTATAAACTGTAACAGGTAGGTATAATACAATTACTGAAGAATGTAGTTTATATAAAGTCACAGTCGTTTATTTTGTTCCTACACACCTTCAGAGAATCATACTTTCCATCATCTGTCATGACTTGTCCTGAGACAGATTTGTATTGGAGAAGTGATGCTCTGCCAAGCTCTGCAGTTTTTCCATGATATTGCCAAGTCTAACTTATAAATGCATACTCAAGATTTTATATCACGCTCTTTTTTTTTTTGTAGCTGATCCTATACAACATTTTCTATTGTTTTCATTTTTTTTCACTCTCTTCACTTATGTTTTTTTTTCTGTCTCCTACATGTTCTCCTTTTTCTCATTTCTCTCCCTTCTTTTTCTACTTTCTCTCTTCCTCTTTTCCCTCACCTCTACCCCCCCCCCCCTTTTTTTTTCTTACACACTCTATTATTTCTTATCTCTAACATCATTCCTCTGTCAAACAGCCCATGTTACCAAAGCCTGGAGAAGAAGCAGAGACTGATCTTCAGGATTGCACTGTGCATGTCATCGAGTCAGCAGCCTCAGGTACGAGATTCCTTCACATGAACAGAGAATAATTTCTTATACTGCAGCTCACTAATCAAATATGGCAGTGCCAAGAACATAAACAAAACAACAAAGTCAGAGGTGCTCAACTAGAGAACGAACTAACCTTAATAGGTTAGTAATATAGACATGATAAGCCACTCTGAGAGCAACCTCTTTTAGCCACTTTTGCCCTTCACAGGGGGAAATATCCTGTGGTATCACAGACTCACTAGAGTGACCCAGACCCAAAATACCAGGCAATTCTACCCTGTACAGGTGAAACCGCAAACCCCAGACGTACGTTTCGGCATGAACACTAACACTAAGAACATGACGCAAGATGAAACGCCCTGTCTCAAGTTTATTCCTAACACCTCCCAATATGAGAATAGAAGTTTCAAGATGATTCCTTTTGGGTTTAAAAAAAAGGTCTTAACAAGTAACTGAGTCTTAAAGGGCAGGACCTGATCTTCTAGAGCAGGGACTCAAACTTTTTGACCTGGAACCGACTCATTACCTTCCAGTGCTCACGGGGACCTACTTGGATCCAGAATATTGTAACAGGGTGATACTACATGTTATACACTACATTTCCATCTAGTTTTGCACTATTTTGGATAGAGTACATTTTAAATGTTGATACATTCCTCCGTAATCTGCTGGTGAATGTGACTCATGATAGTGGTATGTATAATGTGTTAGGCCATCTTCATGCCTTCTTGTTCCTGAGGGACGGAAGATATTATCTCAATGGTCAGCACCAGTCCTAGCACCATCTTTTGAGAACCACTTTTCTAAAGGATCTTAGTAACAGGGTACCATTACTGTACAGCAGGGGTTAACAAACTGAAACCAAATTTAGGGGCAAGCCAAACTGGTGAGGAACCGCCCAGTCTTTTTAGGGCCCTACTGAGGTTGGGAGTTTTATAAATCTGATTGAATATCCAAAAAGAAAATAGTACAATATTAGAAGGTTTTAGCCACGTTGTTAGTCAGCTTGATAAAGAGCTGTGTGTAGTTCAATACCTGATAGAGCAGGAAATGTGTGTTTTTATAAGGTAAATAAAGCCATCTGTAAATAAACTACAGTAAATAACATGTACTTTATCAACTGAATTTTATTTACAGAAAGGAAAAGCATTTTTTTAAAACTTCCATAACATTTTTCGAATTTAACCTGTCAATCAACCACCAAGCCTAGGCTGATATTGCTTTATAATGGGTAATTATTGACATTACATATGAAACTGACAAGATAGAGCGTGTGCACATCCCAACAAATAATTACCCTGTTATCCTAGGTAGCGAGTACTGCTCAGAACAGCTTTGTAGTGACAATTCAACTTCCAAGTCAATTTGAATTGATAAAGCAACAAATAAAACCAATTTTGTATCTGACTCCTATATCCTGATGAATTGAGTCCTCTTTTACCCCATACAGACCCCTACCATGAATTTGGCCCCAGTGGTTTGCACCATATATGTAGCTTCATCCCTGTTGTAACACCTGTTGTGCCCTTAATATAAGCACTTGCTTTGCATACGGTTGTAGCTTTAAAGACCAAATGTAACCACTTTTCAAGTTCAAATATATTTTTGGATAACCATTATTTAACATTAAAAATAAATGTGTAAGCAGCAAATCACCATAATGGCTTCTGCGCTCCTCCCTCACCGCCCTACTTGTCCTGGACACCATTGTTCATAAAACAAACAGAATAATCATAAATTGTATTTATTATGCAAACTAGATTAGCTGGAGCATGTTAGGTATGATATGGAGCTATGGATGTTTTCCCATAAAGCCCCACTCCAAAGTGAGCATGCTCCAGGCCATCTGGCCTGCATAAGTAATACAATCTATGATGATTGGGTTTGTTTCTGAACAGTAGTGTCCTAGACAAGGAAGAAGGTGGAGGGAGGCGCATAGCAGCAGCTATAATTGAGGGGAACTGTTTATTATTAATGTTAATGGTGAATGAAAAAATATATTTAACTTGAAAAGTCCTTTCATTGGCCTTTAAAGGACCACTGTAGTGATTTTTATTCTCCATTTTATTTATGTACTTATTTTTTTAAGTATCTTAAAGTTTTTTTCACCATGAAAACTACCAAAGCATTTAAAGAAGTACAGATATCAATGCACAAAATCAAACAAGTGTAAATTTGCCCAAACATTGCGAGGGAAGTTAGGAGCAAAATGTAATCCTTTGCTAATTTCTGAACCAGTAGTGGGCAACATCCATGGATGCATTTTCTTGGTAACCCCCGGAGAAGTTCTTCTTTCTGAAGCAGCATCTCAGTGAATTTATATAAAAGCAACTGTATTTGCTGTACATTCCTCTATTTTTTAGATACTATGGCTATTTAAGAGAAAACATCAAGTAGTCCATTTAAAGGTCAATATTATAAACATATTTTTAGAATGTACAATCAATACAGCCTGCAATTTATTACTTTTATATTCAATAATGCTGCTGTGAGATCTTTACTTTTAGCTTCCTGAGATGGGAGTATACTTTGAATGCCCCGCAAGTGTGTATTTGCCCAGTGGGAATATAAAATATACAGCTGCCAGTGCTCTCATTAGCTATGATAGAAAGGTACGTCCTATTGCGCAGAAGTAGGCTAAGTAAAGAATATGGAAGCCTGCAGTAAATAATAATCGCATATAAAAGTTAAATTGTAAAGGCTTTGAGTTTTTTTTTTTGTAACTTAAAACAATGTGCTTAATACCAAGGTCAGTTATTCTAAAGATCATATAGAGAAAAAATAGATCTCATGGGTTCTTTTAAATAATAATCCTTCTTCCAGCTTGTGTTGGATGCCTTGGTCACTCTAGTTTAAGGTTACTTCATTTTCCATTTGGCAGTTTGGAAACTTTGAGAAATTGAACCTTTTTTGTTAAACTGTTCAAAGCATTAAATAATTTACAGTATTGGCTTCAGATGCCAATATTGTTATAAAATATCTGCTTCCAGTATTTTTGCTTCTCTGGAGTCAAGTAATGTTGGATTTCGTTTTGGACTATTAAAGGAAAAATATATAAATATGGTAGAAAGGGAGAGTTTTGGGATACAGAATACTATTCGTGGGGATGGAGAGTGAAGGGAGGAATGGAAAGATGTATAAATCAAAAGAAAATGCAAACAAATAAGCAAACCCAAAGCCAACATCAAACCTATAAAAAAAAAAAATGTGCCTTGCAGTAACTGTTTTTTTTTTCCCCCAGACCAAGTTCTTGAGAATACAAAGGATCAATCCCCACTTCATCTTTTAGGACATGTCATCCTGAACCAGAGCTATATCTGCGCTCTCATCGCTATGATGGTATGTCACCCTTCACCTTTTAGACCGCTTCTGACAAGTGTCTGTCAATACTACACTTTTTTCCACCTTGCTGACTACATACCATTACCACACAGAGTATCCCACTGCTAACACCAAGTGTCAATAGGGTTTGGCACCACAAACATGTAAAAACCACAAGAGCCTTTCTTCTTTTTTTTTTATGCAATGACTTCTTTTAAAACAGAATCCAAAAGTAAACTAGAATAAGCAGATTTTAAAACAAATAATGCTATGAAACCAATTGCCTTAGTTATCAGCTCTACGAAATATGTTGGTGCATTACAAATAAAGAATAATTTATATGAATAAAAGAAATTATATATTAAAAAAAAAGGGGTAAAAAAAACAAAAACAAATAAAGAATAATAATAATAATTACCTTTTTTTTCAGTAGATTATTTTATTAAACTCCCAGTGGCCTTTTTCAAAATATATATCTTGCTACAAATAAACACATAAATGGGATATGGAAATAATATTTTTCTTTGTTGAATCAGTAAGAGGATATTGATAATGTGTCACAGTGTGATTTATTTTTTAAAAAGTTATAAAAAAATCTAAATGTTTTTTTTTTTCTTTGCTCTGTTGGATGTTGAGTAGTATTGGGTGCCCAATATCCAATTTTTTTGTTAAAATCTGGAACTCCAGTATCACGTTAACCCTATAAACAAATATTTTGCTCCTTTTGAAATTGCTGGTAATGTACCTCTGGGTTTATGGAAGAGATGTCTCAGACCAGTCACCAAAGTATGTGGCAAGAATTGTATATACAATATGGAAAGAAAAAGCCATTCTCAGTACAGGTACATGTCACAAGTATGCCAAGAGACCTGGTTTTCCACAGAAGTACTCCATGAACAGTGTTTCCGCTAAGTATTCTGGGTAGTTACATGCGAATAAGGCTTTCTGGCATTGTACCCTAATCCAATGCATATTTCTGACGGATGCCTATTATTATTATTATCGTTTATTTGTAACGCGCCAACATATTCTGTAGAGCTATACATAAGTTAAGTTACAGGCAATGACAAGAGCAGATCACATGCACATAAAGCGTCCTAATAACATGAAGTAGATGTTTTAATTAGGCCTTGACTTCTAATACAGTTTATATTAAATTATTTAAAAAGCAACCTTTAAAATTAAACTTGCTGATGAAGCTCAGACTCAGCTGCTGGTATCCACCCACTATAAGGTCAATGGGGGGAGGTAGCTTCATCTACACGGAAACTGCTATATTTTTAGACATAATTAGTCCTACCAACATCATGATCTCCATTGACTGGAGACTTGTGTTAGGCTGCCACATCAGCAAATGCTTGTTGCCAAGGGAATCCTCTATCAATAATGTATTATTCTCTTATCATATCTGATTGTTCTTAAAACCCTTTAGATCTATCTCCCAGCCAAAACCACCACATTCTACTAATGACCTTATCAAGGTAGAGAAAAAAAACACAATTTGAGGCAGCTACTATATGAAAATGAATGTAATATTTAATTTTGCTATTATTAATTAGGCATTTTATTAATGATCAAAAGAAGTACATTTTGAGCATGGGTGTATTTGGGTTTTATTCTGCTTTAGGCCCGTTTATATACGCCCCCACTCCTCATTTACTTGCGTGCACCCACAACCCAGTTATCACTCCTCCTATCCCCTTGCTATATCCCAAATCAGAGATTTATGAGTATTTATGGATATCAGAATATGTTAGGCGCACTTACAGACAGAAATATCATCATTATAAAATACCCATTTCTGTTCTTATGCAATGAATATTATGTGATCCTGAACCGGTATCATCAGCCAGCCTGCTGTCCCCTTAGAATGTGCCGTCCTAGGCCCAAACGCAGCTTATTTAGAGCCTTATTTGCATATAATTCCCAGAACCCATAGCAGCAGTCAGAACACTATTCATGGAGTAATTTTGTGTGATAAACAGGTCTGCTTGTGACATGTAGGTGTGCTTTGAATACCTTTTTTATTTCCATACTAGATCTGTTCTATAAATAAACCCACAGGGCACCCGAGGGGCAGTTTAGGGGCACATAAGTGTGAAGGTGGGGGGCACAACAGCTGGCTGATGTGCTGGAACCAGCTTGTTTGTGTTGAATTTGGCAGCCACCCTAGAGAAGCAGAGAGCGACCTGACTGCACGTGTGACACTGCCTCAGAGAATCCCCTTTTGTAATATTCCAACATCTGGGTAGGGAGCAGCGACCCAATGAGCGGGTGACTGGGGTGATGTCACTGAGGAATGTATGTGGTGTGGGAGGAGGTGAGTGCGCTGAACGGAGCACCACAGCAGCACTCTATGCAACAGTCCCTGGAGCAATCACTCCACCCAGCGTCTGGATATACTCAGTGCGAATATAGAGTGCATGCTCTTAAACACAAAACAGCACTTGTATTTTTAGGTTGTTGGTAGAGGCTCAGTATCACTTTTGAATTTAGCAAAAAAAATGTTATTAATGATTCCGAAAAGGACAACATATACACATTAATAAAGCCATCTACTCTGCCCATTCTCTGCCATCTACTCTGCCCATTTTATTTATGTGCGCACTTTTGATACATTAATCTACAGCAGTAAAATTCAATCTTATTAAACAATTATTATTAATATGTATTAGTATTATTATTAAAAATAATAAATAATATTAAAATCAATCCTATTTAATGTTTATACTCCTTATTAACTCTTTCGGCTAGAAGAGGGGCTAGCCGTGCATTGATTTGCAATGTATTGCATGCTAGTGAAAGGGTTAAGGTCATCCAAATAATTGTTTTATAGACTGTAATATATATCTTTTGCATCTGGGATGCTTTTGTGCCCCCTTAAGCCTACCCAGCTAATATCATTACCTATTATTCTAATATCAATTTCATGGGATACATTCTACTGTTTTAACAGTTTTTTTTTTTTCACTCTTTAAAATCATTATGGGGCATATGGATAGTAACAGAGATAGAGACTTTATTAATTATAATGTAGAGTACTGGGAACAGTCCTTGGGTGGTCAAAAAGGGGGTCTTCAATTGTAATTGTGATTGCACTGAAACCTTGCATCTTTTTGTGGATGCATTTTCAGTATAACTTAATTCAGATCTTATCTGTATCCATGGTCCCAGAAGCAAATTCACAATAATACAGTACAACATAATTTATAGTTAATAAAATAAACATGCTGTTTGTTTATTTACTCTTAAAAAAATACTTTAATCTAGTCCAGTTCTTCAAAAGTGTAAATATTGAATTTTAATAGAGCTTTTACTATATTTGAAGAATGATCTCATTGACTGGCACTTGTACCCCCAGGTGTGGAGCATCACGTACCACAGCTGGCTCACCTTTGTCCTGTTACTCTGGGCCTGCCTGATCTGGATGGTGCGGAGCAGGCGTCCATTTGCAATGCTCTGCTCTCCCTTCATACTGCTGTATGCCCTGACGCTCTGCAGTCTGCAGTATGTCTGGAGCATGGACCTGATGGCAGAGCTGCCCACACAACTGGGCTTCATGAGACTGTCCCAACTGGGCCTGGTGCGAGCCCCATATCCCTGCCTCAACTTGGGAGCCATGGTAAGCTTCTCGCTAAAGTGACAACTATCAAAAACTGAGCTTGACAAAGAGCATACTTAGTGGCCTCTAAACTAAAATAAAGCAATCAAGGGTGGTTCAAATCCCTATATACCATCCATGCCATATTTCTATGTATTTCTCCCATGTTTCCTCCAAGATTTAAGGAAATACAGAAATATAATAATTATATTGTATTCATTGCTCCATTTGCTGCCACTGTGCATGAATAGCATTTACATTAGGGAATGTTGTGTCTGATTTTAAATATATATGTCTGTCTTTACATGAATGTTGGGAGGTATGAAAGTGTAGAATCATTTAAACATCATCATGTTGTAACACAACCTATGGGAACCAAGAGCTGCAGCTACCAACTGGTTAGATTAAAGGATTATCTAAGGACAGCTGTCACTTTGCTTTGCACAAAAGATTGTTTTAAAAATCATCTTAAAATTAGTTGTTGATGGATCGGTCTTGATGCTTATTTATATTTACATTGTATTTTTTGTAGTTTTTAGTCTTGTTAGATTCTCTGGGAACAAGCTTGATTTTAAGCTCAAAGCCAGTATCCTCCAATCTTTTGCAATGTGATAATATAGTATTTTGCCTTGTACTTAACCCCTGTATAGCGCTATACAAATTAAGAACAATAATAATATGATTCTACATGTTTGAATACGAAGGGGCTATAGTAAATGTGTACCTCCCTTTTACCTAGCTTACATTTACCTATATAAATAAATTTGAATTAGGTATGGAAATGTACATTTAAAAAGTGGATGGTAAACATGCTTATTTTGACTTAGCCTTCCTAATTTAAAGATGTTATTTTATACATTTTATACCAGCAAAAAATCTAATTTTGCTTGGCTCGAGCTAATATCTGAAGATTTGCTGTTTATTTAGCAAAATAGTTTAAACTAACATGTAAAGTGGACAGCAAACAATAACAGCTGGCTGTAGCAGTTTGGGGCATATTGAGTTCATATAGGCAGAGCACGCTGTCATAAATCCAACTGGATATGTCAGGCATGTAGTAAATATGTATGGAATTTCCTCCAGTCAATCACAGTTAGGGGTTAATTATGCCTAAGATCTTTAAAGTGACTCTTTAAGCTATTTTTTTTTTTGTTTTATATGAATGTTTTAACTAGTTTAGGGACTTAATTTTATCTTTTTCAGTTTAATTACCGGTACACATTTCACATGCTTCATTCTTTCATTGTCTAATGCTACTCAGACACGCAGCATGTCACTGTCTGCTTGTTAGCCAAATGAGACACTGATAGCGTGAAGCCCCTCTCCTGTGGGTGTGGTTTTAGGTCACAACTGTGCAAGATGTAGGTCTCACATAAAAGAGAAGAGGAAAAAGGGGGGAAGCTCCATAAGGTGTAAATCTGTAGGCTTCTTAGAAATAGATGAAGTGTGAATTGTATATAATTACATTGAGGGGATACAATTAATCTAATTTTTTTTTTTTTATAAAACAAAAAAATGCCCTAAGAGTGTCTCTCAGTGGAAGATGCAGAAATAAGTTGTGTAATATTTTTTTTTTATATATATATATATTTTTCAAAATTTTTCTTTCAGCTTCTTTACACATTAACTTTCTGGCTCCTGTTACGTCAGTTTGTGAGTGAAAAGCTGCTAAAACCCAAGAAGGTGGTAACTGCACTGATGGAGGTGACGGTATCAGGCACAGGTGGGTAATGTGGCAGTGGAGGGAGTGCGCTTATTTTACATTCTGTTACTATAAAATATTATATAAAGAAAATCACTATAATTTAGCAGTTTCTGAACTGAATGTCTACAGAAAAGACATACCAGAAACTGGGCAACTTTATTTGGAACACAATGTTAATCGTCTACTTCCTGTTGTGGAGAGGCAGAGTTCCAAATTTGTTTTTTTTGTTTTTTTGTGGCTTGTACTGTGACTTTGGCACTTTTTTTAAATTTTATAGCAAAAAAATAAGAAATTGAGATTCTCTTAAAGGACCACTGTATGATGAAAACAAAATATGAAAATTTGGAGTCTGACTATTTAAGTAGGAAAACGTCTTGAAGCTAGTTTTTAATTAGAAAGGAAATCCATTTTGATGGCTTTATTGAACCATGGAACATCCATGATACCTTGGTGTGATAAGGGCATTTACATTTCTGCAGGACAGGGCATACAGTTATTGTTCAGCTATGTCTGCTTTTGAGCATCAGTTAACAAATTTCACATCACTTTCCCTCCTGCCAACTCTTTCCTCTGTCTCAGTGCTATCAGGAAGTTCTCAAGTCAGACAAGTCTGAAACTTTCTATATGCAAACAGAATATTTGAAAAAAAAAAAAAAATTCTCTAAAAATAGTTTTTATGTTTATGGCTTACACTGCTGCGAATGGTGCTTGCATGTTGCACACTTCAGACGTAAACTTTTTCAAAATTAATTTTGTTTAACTCTTTCTCTTGCGTCCTTCACAAAGTGTCTTCTGTATCCTTCCAGGTGAGGTCCCAGAGAAGAACTTTCTCAAGTGTTTAGGAGAGCAAGTGATGAGCTTCTACGCCAAGTACTGGATTTATGTGTGTGGTGGTATGTTCATCGTGGTCAGCTTTGCAGGACGGTTGGTGGTGTATAAGATCGTCTACATGTTCCTCTTCCTCCTGTGTCTGACCCTTTTCCAGGTAAGGCCAGAGGTCAAACAAAACTGGAATTAAACATTTGGGCTCCCCAGATTCATGGTATTTATTAACTTCTCATATCCCTGTGTTTAGGAAACATTTACTGCACATTAAAATCCTTCAAATGAACCAAACCACTATTTCCTACCCGGTTACTAACCTCAGATCATGAATGGTAATTTCTCATATTTTAGTCATATGAACTTGACCCTCAACAGATCTACTAATATTCTGCTGTGTGGAGCCAAAGGCAAGTTCCCAATAACTGGTCTTTGTTTAAAAGCAATACTTCCAGCTATAGTTTCCTATTGCCAGTAACTGCTTGAGGGCACATTCATTCCCGGTTTCCTCCAAAAGTACAGTGCTCTGGGGCAGTGGTTTGAACATCCACATGATGCAGTGATATCCGCTTTCTCTGCAAAGTTTCCTCCGAGACTTGTCTACAAACTCACATGACCTGTAATATATATGATCCAAGTGTTTGTTTTACACAGTTGAATTCTGGGAAAGTGTCATGGTTCTCCCTTGTTGGATCTCTACTGAGCTGGTGATGGTCTTGTTTTAGGTATATTACACACTCTGGAGGAAACTACTGAATGTTTTCTGGTGGCTTGTGGTGGCTTACACAATGCTGGTTCTCATTGCCATCTACACATTCCAATTTGAAGAGTTCCCCATGTACTGGAAGAACCTGACAACCCTTACAGATGAGCAGTAAGTGTCCTCATATCAGAAAGAGGTGTGTGAGATGCATACCTGAGCATTGATAAGTAGCTTGGTCTTTGAGTAGATGAGAAGATACCACACTCCACTACTGTTCTTGTTTTTTATTCCGTTTTCTATCACCTCCAACTCATCATAATTTTTCTCTTTCCAGGTTGGGGGATTTGGGACTAGAACAGTTTAGTGTGTCTGAGCTGTTCACCAGCATTTTGATTCCAGGCTTCTTCCTCCTGGCCTGCATCCTCCAACTGCACTACTTCCACCGACCTTTCATGCACATCACAGACCAAGTGCGGGCATCGTCCAAAGAGAGCATATTATATCAGGAGAGGTGGGTACTGTATGTAATATGGCAAGTTTAATGGGGCCATAAAAGGTTTTTGAAATGTCAAGCACCATGCATCACAGAAATGTGGTTCCAGCTAGGGTTCACCAGATCAATGTTTGTTTTCTCAGACTCTGCTTGTGCCTGAGGACTTACATGTTTGGGTTCCACACTTTTTGCTGGTGTAGACCCCGAAGGGTGTAGGCCATTCAACTTTTTTCTCTATTTATGGATGCATGGAGGAATAGGTAGTTGTTGACTTATTCAGATACATGTTCAGCATTTGATATCTTTCCCCATCATGCGCACATGCTCAGTAGGGGCCAATTACAAGCAAACATGCAGGCCCTGCTCTGTATTCCCTCCATCATGTATTAAAAAATAAGTATTACTGTCATGGCATCTTCCATGCTCTAGCAAAAAAAAAAAAAAAAATATATATATATATATATATATATATATATATATATATATATATATATATATATATATATATACATTTATCTAGAAAGAAATAGGTTTTTATGCTTATAACCTAAACAGCTGCTAATGATTTTAGTGAAGTTTTTCCTCACCTACAGTGGATTATTAAGATGCTTCTCTAAGGGGCCACAATAATTCAATTTAACATTTTCAGTAGCAAACATCAGCATAAACTTGTACTTCCACTATAATAAAAAGTGATATTAAGTAGGAAACATTTTATTTTAAAAATGGTCTCCTTTCCCTCTTGAATCTGCTTCCCCTTCCATGTTTTTCAATGTTCTTATTGCTGTTTTTTAATTTTGAGCATTTAAACTATTATCAGTTCCTTAGTAGTCATTATCAATATATTCGGTTATTCATAATCCTTTGTGTATGTAAGTGTATATTTTGTCCCACTATAAAATACAATTATAGAGGACTGGAGATGTGACAGTCTGCGCATGGTATAGAATGTAAAGACTTTGTGAGGACTGTAGGGAGAGGGGAGATTTGAAAGAAATGTGGAAAAATTTCAAAAGATTTATTAAATTTCAAGAGGGAAGCATCTCCCAGAAAAAAGAAGAATGCAAGAAAAAGAGGTCATGGTATGAAGCTAGAATGTGTAAAAAGGATGGGCAATGTGAGAGTAATAGATAAGTGGGACATCCTTCTAGTGAAAGCGGTAGAATCAAATATAGTTTAGGTATGTAAGCATGACTGGGATTACAAGAACAATATCTTGAAGCTTAATTAAGCTAAACATTTAAGTAAATAGAATGAACAGACACAATGGGCTTTATCTTATCTCACATCAAGTCTGTTTTGGAGTAATATCTTTGTTTCTGACAGTGAACAGCCAAAGGAGGAAGAGGAGGTAGCAGTGGGCGCCTGTGGTGAGGAAGAGGAGGAGGGACTTGAGGATGGTTTCACACATGAAGGTGAGATTGGGAGGTCACTACTGGGTCCGTGGACCAAATTTACCAAGAGGCTGCAAAGTGGATCCCTGTGTCTGCAAAATGATTGCCTAGTCCCCGGTCTCATTTCACAGTTGCCAGACCTAACCTCATATTATTATTAAACTGCAGCCTGTGTGTTTTTCGGGCGCTGTACCCTAATCCAAGGCTATAATTTGAAGGCCTTCTGAGAGCAGGGCACATGCATGTTACGGTCACTAGAGGTAAATGATGGTATGTTGTGATTCTTATTTGCAAGTCACTACCCAGAATCCTTAGTGTCAGAGAAATTCTGCGGAGAACAAACGTCCTGACCTGCTTGAGACATGTAGTTGTACCCAGAATAGCTTTCTCTTTCTAAATCGGAACAAGTTGGCCAAACTAATATATATATTCATTGTGGCACTGATGGTTCCTGATGCTCTTTGTTTAGCGATCACTATCACAGCCCTTACCAAAAAGGAAATAATGGGCCAAAATTTTTATTTTATTATTGGCTGTTATGAGGAATGACTGTAAGGCCTTTATTTGAATTGTTATATAGTAAATCTGCTATAATCACTAGGAGGGTTTCTCCTGTCTGGAGAATATAGTAACTACTGTGGACTTGAAAGGGCAGCTATATTTCATTTTACTGTTGAAGACTCATCACAATATATGTGTGTGGTTCACATTACATTACAATAACAGCTGAGAGCCATAAAAGAGGGACATTTCAAGAGCTACAATGGTGATCATATAGTGTGATCTATTACCACCTATGTTGGTATAATATACAATTGGCCCTAGGGCAATAGTTGCTATTGTATCACTTGAAATGTCACTCATTTATGGCTGATGTTATTGCAATGCAATGTGATCTCCTGATTCACAAGTGTTATCGCAGCCCTTTCTCACATCCTTCTCCTTGTCCGTCACAGCTCCTCTCAGTAAGTGGGACCTGGTGGCGCAACGTCTTACTGTCCTCTTCTACAAGTTCTCGGAGCTCTTACACCGGGTCCAAGTCTTCCTCTGGAGGCTGCTGGAGCTTCATGTGCTCAAACTGGTGGCGGTGTACAGTGCGTGGGTGGCCCTGCAGGAGGTGAGAGGAAATGCACCCATCAATAACGACAGTACAGGAAAACACTGATAACCTATATCATATAAGCTATAAGGATATCTAGAGACAATTATCCTAAAACATGTTACTGGCTGCTGATAATATATCTACCATAGTGGGTAAATGCAGTAAATAAAGCTTCCGTCTTTGCTCTGAAGAACTTACAATCTAAAGGAGTATTTTGGTCCTGTGTTAATTATTGTTTTCAATAATCTGTATGGACACTATAAATTGTATTTAATTCCTTCCTTCTTTCATATAATGTACAGTGTATTAATTACTATCTCTTTTGCCATGTGTGTTATATTGTACTTTGTTATGCACATAAGCCCTGTATAGCCCTATGCAATATGTTGGTGCTTTACAAGTAAAGGATAATAATAATAATAATATCTTAATGCATGTGTAACATCACTAGAATGATGGGTCTTTCTCTAGCTATCTATGTTTCTTTCCCTCTCACTTTCTTTAAATCTCCATGTTTCTCCATCTCTCTGTCTCCCTCTCCTTTACTCCCTTGATCTTTCTCTCTTTCTCCTCCTTCTCTAGGTCTTTTCTCTTTTCACAAAATCTTTCTCTAGTGATGTCATATACACGGTGTTGGTTACTATCTGCATTTAGACTAATATTTTGACAGATGAAGCATTACAGAGACTGCAGTGTATAACCAGTTCTCCTATATATACACACACACACTCCATGCAAGCAGTGACATGAAGCCACCCACCTCTCCATTACACACATATACATTCTCCCTTTCTCACAGATTATCTCTCTCTCCCTCTCTCTTTCTTTCTCTCTCTCCCTCTCTCTTTCTTTCTTTCTCTCTCCCTCTCTCTCTTTCTTTCTTTCCCTCTCTTTCTCTCACTCCCTCTCTCTTTCTCTCACTCCCTCACTCTTTCTTTCTCTCTCTCCCTCCCTCTCTCTTTTTTTGTCTCTCTCTCTCTCTCCCTCCCTCTCTCTTTTTTGTCTCTCTCCCTCCCTCTCTCCCTCTCTCCCTCCCTCTCTCTCTCCCTCCCTCTCTCCCTCCCTCTCGCTCTCCCTCCCTCTCTCTCTCACTCCCTCTCTCTTCCCCCCCTCTCTCTTTCCCCCCTCTCTCTTTCCCCCCTCTCTCTTTCCCCCTCTCTCTTTCCCCCCCTCTCTCTTTCCCCCCTCTCTCTTTCCCCCCTCTCTCTTTCCCCCCTCTCTCTTTCCCCCCCTCTCTCTTTCCCCCCCTCTCTCTTCCTCCCCTCTCTCTTCCCCCCCCCTCTCTCTTCCCCCCCTCTCTCTTCCCCCCCTCTCTCTTCCCCCCCTCTCTCTTCCCCCCCTCTCTCTTCCCCCTCCCTCTCTCTTCCCCCCCTCTCTCTTCCCCCTCCCTCTCTCTCTCTTTCTCTCCCTCCCTCTCTCTTTCTCTCCATCCCTGTCTTTCTCTCCCTCCCGCTCTTTCGCTCCCTCCCTCTCTCTTTCTCTCCTTCCCTCTCTCTTTCTATCTCTCTCTCTCTCTCTTTCTATCTCTTTCTATCTCTCCCTCTCTCTTTCTATCTCCCCCCTCTCTCTCTTTCTCAATCTCTCCCTTCCCTTCTCTCTCTCTCTCCCCCATCTCTCTCTCCCCCCATCTCTCTCTATCCCCCAATCTCTCTCTTTTTCTCTCTCTCTCTCTCTCCTTTCTCTCTCTCTCTCTCTCTCCTTTCTCTCTCTCTCTCTCTCTCTCTCCCTCTCTCTCTCTCTCTCTCTCTCTCTCTCTCTCCCCTTCTCTCTCTCTCTCACCCTTCTCTCTCTCTCCTCTCCCCTTCTCTCTCTCTCTCCCCTTCTCTCTCTCCCCTTCTCTCTCTCCCCTTCTCTCTCTCCCCTTCTCTCTCTCTCTCCCCCATCTCTCTCTCCCCCATCTCTCTCTCCCCCCATCTCTCTCTCCCCCCATCTCTCTCTCCCCCCATCTCTCTCTCCCCCCCATCTCTCATTCCCCCCGTCTCTCTCTCCCCCATCTCTCTCTCCCCCCCATCTCTCTCTCCCCCCCATCTCTCTCTCCCCCCATCTCTCTCTCCCCCCCATCTCTCTCTCCCCCCCCCCCATCTCTCTCTCCCCCCATCTCTCTCTCTCCCCCCCATCTCTCTCTCCCCCCCATCTCTCTCTCCCCCCCATCTCTCTCTCCCCCCCATCTCTCTCTCCCCCCCATCTCTCTCTCCCCCCCATCTCTCTCTCCCCCCCATCTCTCTCTCTCCCCCCATCTCTCTCTCTCTCCCCCCATCTCTCTCTCTCCCCCCATCTCTCTCTCTCCCCCCATCTCTCTCTCTCCCCCCATCTCTCTCTCTCCCCCCATCTCTCTCTCCCCCCATCTCTCTCTCTCCCCCCATCTCTCTCTCTCCCCCCATCTCTCTCTCTCCCCCCATCTCTCTCTCTCCCCCCATCTCTCTCTCTCCCCCCATCTCTCTCTCTCCCCCCATCTCTTTCTCTACCCCCATCTCTTTCTCTACCCCCATCTCTTTCTCTACCCCCATCTCTTTCTCTACCCCCATCTCTCTCTCTCCCCCCATCTCTCTCTCTCCCCCCATCTCTCTCTCCCCCCATCTCTCTCTCCCCCCCATCTCTCTCTCTCTCCCCATCTCTCTCTCTCTCCCCATCTCTCTCTCCCCATCTCTCTCTCTCTCCCCATCTCTCTCTCTCTCCCCATCTCTCTCTCTCTCTCTCTCTCTCCTTTCTCTCTCTCTCTCTCCTTTCTCTCTCTCTCTCTCTCTCTCTCTCTCTCTCTCTCTCTCTCTCTCTCTCCTTTCTCTCTCTCTCTCTCTCTCTCTCTCTCTCTCTCCTTTCTCTCTCTCTCTCTCTCTCTCTCTCCTTTCTCTCTCTCTCTCTCTCTCTCTCTCTCTCTCTCTCCTTTCTCTCTCTCTCTCTCTCTCTCTCTCTCCTTTCTCTCTCTCTCTCTCTCTCTCTCTCTCTCTCCTTTCTCTCTCTCTCTCTCTCTCTCTCTCTCTCTCTCCTTTCTCTCTCTCTCTCTCTCTCTCTCTCTCTCCTTTCTCTCTCTCTCTCTCTCTCTCTCTCTCCTTTCTCTCTCTCTCTCTCTCTCTCTCTCTCTCTCCTTTCTCTCTCTCTCTCTCTCTCTCTCCTTTCTCTCTCTCTCTCCATCTCCATCTCCATCTCTCTCCATTTTTCTCTAATTCTATCTTGTTGCCGTTTCTCCAGATCTCAGTGATGAATTTCCTCTTTGTGATCCTATGGGCCTTTGCTCTGCCCTTCTCCCGGTTCCAGCACATGGCGTCCAGTCTCTGCACTGTCTGGAGCTCCATCATCATTGTGTGTAAAATGCTGTATCAGCTGACGATAGTCAATCCACAAGAGTACTCCATGAACTGCACACAGGTGAGAGGCTGAGCTCCGTGTACTGGGGAGTTCTGTATGGCCATGAAGCTCTGTTGATGAAATGGAACAAATATATATGATCAACTTCATCAACTTACCACTGTGATCCTATATTTAACATATATATACAGTCATGCTTCTGTGGAATCTGCTGTTTCCAGTTTTATGCTTGATTTATGACATTCTCCTGCCTAATTATTATCCGATTTAGACTCAAAATTTCCATAATAGTGTCCTTCAAAACCATTAGTGTCCAGTATAATTACATTAGGTAGGAAACTATTTCAAGAGATTGGTAAGCAAAAACATATGCATGGATCAAATATATATTATCTGCAGCAGTTTTATCTAATTATTTTATGCCCTTTTTTTAATCTAAATTTCTTTTAAAAATTTCAGCTACAGAGAGATTTTTACTCCTGTGTCCCTTTTTATAATTTAGTATAGCACGGTATAATGAAAATGTATTGACTTAAATGACTGCCGTACAATGAAAATATTTATGTATATATGTGTTTAAAAAATAGACTTAGAGCATCCATGATAGTTTGGTGGAAGGTGTGTGTGTAAGTGAGAGAGGGGTATTTACATTTCTGCAGGAGCGAAGCTTGCAGTTATTGTTGCAAGCTGTCTGCTTCTGAGCATATGCAAGGAAGGGGGGTGTAAAATTTGAAATAATCCAATTATTTTATAAATGCAGCTCCCCTCTCCCTCGTCACTTCTCCCTCGTCTAATAGATAAACATAAGCATATTCCACAGTGAGTGATGAAACATAAGATGGGATGTTTTGTATATAAAGAGGGTCTTTAAAAATTCAGATTTGTCTCTAAAAATATTTGTATACTCCTGGCTAACACAGCGGATAACTAACACCAAATAGAAAATAGAAAAAACACCAAGTTTGTCTCATACTACACAAGCATGACTTTTTTCTTTACTAAAGTAGATAATTTAAAGCAAAGAAGCAGTTTTTATTCCAAAATAGGACAAAACATCAATCCTAACATCAACAAACTTAATCCTAACATCCATAAAGTGATGCATACCTGCTGAGCAAATTTGGGGTAATAAATAAATAATATCATGGTTTCTGTTGTTTTTTTGTTTGTTTCTTAAATCTAATCACGACCTCTCCCCTGCTCAGCCTCTCCCAAATAGCACCAATCTCTTGGAAGAGGAGATGTTGAACTCCACTCTGTACCGAGCTCCTATTGACCCCGCTAACTGGTTCGGAGTGCGGAAAGGATACCCCAATCTGGGGTACATCCAGGTAGGCTGCATATAGCAACATATCTTGTATAACAAATATTGGCTCTGCACTGAGAATACCAACATCAAACATTTTGCCCTTTAAAAAAAAAAAACATAACCTAAAAGTTCTATGGAAAATCAGTTTTAATGTATAATTTACACTTACATTAAATTGCCAGTATAAATGCCAGGTAAAGAGCTCTGAGCATCTAGTCCACCATATGCTAGTTTGTGAAACGTGTCTTAGAAAGTCTACAATAAAGCCTTCTGTAAATCTAAAGAATTTAAAATGAATCTTTCATCCCTGGGGTGCTGGAGCTGTCTCCATTTCCCTCGATCTGTCTCATGGTTCCCAGACAAACAATGTTCGGGAGAAAGGTGGAGACCCAGCACATCGGGCAGATATGATTCACTTTAAAACCATTTTAAGCCCAGATGGCTTTTATTGCTAAAAACACACACTTCTTGGAACAAACTGGACTAGCAGCCTGGAACTTGCCTAGTGTGGTCAGTTTAATTTTATTACATTTTATGATCTGTTACACCACACTTCTATTCATTGGGTAATCATTGACTATAATACACAACGTTATCTAATATGTACTGCTTTCTTATCTCTTAATTACTGTATTCATTGTGGATCCTGGTTGCAATCTAGATTTCATAATAATGAAAAGTGGCACCAAAAAAAAAAAAAAAGAGTAAAACAAAGAACCCATAGAGCCGTATATGTTCAAAGTATTGTAATTTATTAGAAATACTAAAACATTGTCATTCTTTACGTTCAATGCCTCCGATGTTTTATAATACAGTAAATAATGGCATGATTATAACCAAGAAGGAGGAATTCTAAGGAATGGATATTATTATTATTGCTCTGTTTAACCCCTTCTTATAACCTCTAATTTTGCATCAAATTACCATTTCCTATAATACATGTTTTTTAATCATAATTATTGTATTTAATAAATCTATAATTAGAAAACAGTTCATGCACAAATTATTTTCACATTGTCTCTAGGTTCGGTCATAATTATGTCTTTATTTTTTAAAACCCTGCAGGTATTGAATTTGGAAAAGAAGTGTTTAGATATCTTCACCTTTTATCCTCTGTCAATAGTATTAGGCTCAACCTCAGTGGGCATGGTCTTAATTTAGCATAGAACCCAGGTCACAGATTTGAAAGATGGCAGCCTGCAGGGGAACATACAGGGAGAAAGAGGGTGGTTCTAGTTATTAACAATTTATTAGTGTGTTAAATATAAATGCAGTGTAAATTGAATATAATAATTATACTGAGGAGAACAGCAAGTTAGAACATTTATATAAAATTTGCTTGAAGATTTCCTTTTAATAATCTACAGTTTCCATGTATGTAGACAACAGGGTTGTGGCAGGTGAAGTCAATCACAGGTTGCACCAGCAGATTTATTAAGCTCTATAAAAAATAAACGTATTCTTTTTAAGGATTGACGGGAGTACAGATAGCACAAGACACTGGCTGTGCGTTTTTGGGATTTGCTGCACCATTCAAACCTTAAATATTCTAACAATGTCAACTAAATAATCTGTCCCCGTCACTCACTGTTATGGATACATTTTCCATTTCCAACCTCGTTAACGCATTTATTTTTTCTTTGTGGCTAGTGGGAAAATATGTGATTTATATTTTATGGTTTTTTTTTTCCCATCAACAGAATCATCTACAGATCCTCGTACTCTTGGTGTTTGAGGCTGTAGTTTATCGGCACCAGGAATTTTTCCGCAAACGTCACCAACTGGAAGTACCACTGAACCAGACCGTGTTCCCTGAGGTATCCAGGGAACATCTAGACAGAGGACTGCTTACTTGTATCAAATATTTCATCAATTATTTCTTCTACAAGTTTGGTTTGGAGGTGAGAGCTCAGGAAATTGAGTAGAACTTGACATTAAAATGGGCAAAATGTTTATATTATATATACTATTCAATTTGGCTTTAATGGCAGCAGACATGTTTTTGTTTCAAACTGAATTTCATGGGAAGAATGGGTGGAAAGTTAGATTTAGATAACATCTCCTTTCAGTTCTCTTTAAAAACACCCAGTGTGAATAGTCACATGACAATAAGCCTGAAGATCCAATAGGATAACACTTCCAAGCTCATAATTTACACATCTGCTAATGTTGTTAGGTTGATTCGTACTTAACAAATATGTGAGCTTTTATGAAAGCTTAGTGCCTGTACTCAAGGAGTTGTGTTGTATGTGGTCCTCTCAACCAATCACATCTTTCCTCTCCCATGACCTCAGATTTGCTTTCTGATGACTGTGAATGTGATTGGCCAGAGGATGAATTTTATGGTGATTTTCCATGGCTGTTGGCTGATTGTGATCCTAACTCGGCGGAGAAGAGCCAGTATTGCTAAATTGTGGCCGAAATACTGTGTGTTCCTGGTCTTCTTCTTGCTTTGGCAATACCTGCTGTGCCTAGGCATGCCACCGGTGCTCTGCATAGGTAGGAATCCCACATCAGTGGAGACGAAAAGTAATTCCTGTAGTACGGAGGTTGTGCAGGTTGTTTACAACTCTTTCCTCTTCTTGTCAGATTATCCGTGGCGATGGGACAAGTTTGTTCCTATTAACTCTGCTCTCATAAAATGGATGTATCTCCCAGACTTCTATTCGCCTCCAAAAGCTGTGAATCTTATCAGTAAGTGTGGACTGGTCATGTGACCCACTAATGTACCTACCTGTGCATCCTGTTTGTATAAACCTTTGTCATACCAACCTCTCAACATCCCTTGTCCAATCACTATTTGTGTATATTTAATTTTCATGTTTAATATTTCTATTTCCTTGCCATCTCAGAGACAATTTCTCTTCCTCTCTGTTCCTTTTCTATTTTTTTCCTCAGCCTCTTATTGTCCCTCTTTTCTTTCTTTCCATCTGCAAATTGTCTCCTAAACACCTGTTACTGCTCCTCTTTTCTCCACTTACTGCCCATCTTTTCCCCTCTTATCTCTTATTCTTTCTTATTCCAACTTTTTGTATTCTATCATTTTTTCTTATCACAATTTTTATCTTTTGTCTCATGTATTATTTTTGTCTCTTTTTTTTATACTGTTTTCTATTACCACTAGTTTTGCTGCTAAGCACCTTTTCTCTTTTGGCCCCTTCCTTTCCTTTCTTTCTTGGCCCCTTCCTTTCCTCTCTTTCTTGGCCCCTTCCTTTCCTCTCTTTCTTGGCCCCTTCCTTTCCTCTCTTTCTTGGCTCCTTCCCTTTCTCTCTTGGCACCTTCATGTTCTCTCTTTCTCTCTTGTCCCCTTCCTTTTCTCTTTTGGCCCCTTCCTTTCCTCTCTCTCTTGGCCCCTTCCTTTCCTCTCTCTCTTGGCCCCTTCCTTTCCTCTCTCTCTGTCCCTTTCTTTCCTCTCTCTCGGCCCCTTTCTTTCCTCTCTCTTGGCCCCTTCCTTTTCTCTCTCTCTCTTGGCACCTTCCTTTTCTGTCTTTCTCTCTTGGCACCTTCCTTTTCTCTCTCTCTCTCTCTCTCTCTCTTGGCTCCTTCCTTTTCTCTTTCTCTCTCTCTCTCTCTCTCTCTCTCTCTCTCTCTCTCTCTCTCTTGGCTCCTTCCCTTTCTCTCTTGGCTCCTTCCCTTTCTCTCTTGGCTCCTTCCATTTCTCTCTTGGCACCTTCCTTTTCTCTCTCTCTCTCTCTGCACCTTCCTTTTCTCTCTCTCTCTCTCTGCACCTTCCTTTTCTCTCTCTCTCTCTCTCTCTCTCTCTCTCTCTCTCTCTCTCTCTCTCTCTCTCTCTCTCTCTCGGCACCTTCCTTTTCTCTCTCTCTTGGCACCTTCCTTTTCTCTCTCTCTCTCTTGGCTCCTTCCTTTTCTCTCTTTCTCTCTCTCTCTCTCTCTCTCTCTTGGCTCCTTCCCTTTCTCTCTTGGCACCTTCATGTTCTCTCTTTCTCTCTTGTCCCCTTCCTTTTCTCTTTTGGCCCCTTCCTTTCCTCTCTCTCTTGGCCCCTTCCTTTCCTCTCTCTCGGTCCCTTTCTTTCCTCTCTCTCGGTCCCTTTCTTTCCTCTCTCTCGGTCTCTTTCTCTCCTCTCTCTCGGTTTCTTTCTTTCCTCTCTCTCGGTCCCTTTCTTTTCTCTCTCTCTCTCTCTCTGCCCTTTTCTTTCCCCTCTCTCTCTCTCTCTCTCTCTCTGCCCTTTTCTTTCCCCTCTCTCTCTCTCTCTCTCTCTGCCCTTTTCTTTCCTCTCTCTCTCTGCCATTTTCTTTCCTCTCTCTCTCTCTCTCTCTCTCTCTGCCCTTTTCTTTCCCCTCTCTCTCTCTCTCTCTCTCTGCCCTTTTCTTTCCTCTCTCTCTCTGCCATTTTCTTTCCTCTCTCTCTCTCTCTCTCTCTCTCTCTCTCTCTCTGCCCTTTTCTTTCTTCTCTCTCTCTCTCTCTGTCCTTTTCTTTCCTCTCTCTCTCTCTCACTCGGCCCTTTTCTTTCCCCTCTCTCTCTCTCTCGGCCCTTTTCTTTCCCCTCTCTCTCTCTCGGCCCTTTTCTTTCCTCTCTCTCTCTCTCTCTCTCTCTCTCGGCCCTTTTCTTTCCTCTCTCTCTCTCTTGGCCCCTTCCTTTTTCTCTTGTGCTCGCTCGCGCTCTCTCTTGGCACCATCCTTTTCTCTTGCTCTCTTGACCCTTTCATTTCTTCTTCTTCTTCTCTCTCTCGGCACCTTCCTTTTCTCTCTATCTCGACACCTTTCCTTTTCTCTCTATCTCGGCACCTTCCTTTTCTCTCTATCTCGACACCTTTCCTTTTCTCTCTATCTCGGCACCTTTCCTTTTCTCTCTATCTCGGCACCTTTCCTTTTCTCTCTATCTCGGCACCTTTCCTTTTCTCTCTATCTCGGCACCTTTCCTTTTCTCTCTATCTCGGCACCTTTCCTTTTCTCTCTATCTCGGCACCTTTCCTTTTCTCTCTCTCTCTCTTGGCACCTTCCTTTTCTCCCTCTCTCTCACTTGGCACCTTCCTTTTCTCCCTCTCTCTCACTTGGCACCTTCCTTTTCTCCCTCTCTCTCTCTTGGCACCTTCCTTTTCTCCCTCTCCCTCTCTTGGCACCTTCCTTTTCTCCCTCTCCCTCTCTTGGCACCTTCCTTTTCTCCCTCTCCCTCTCTTGGCACCTTCCTTTTCTCCCTCTCCCTCTCTTGGCACCTTCCTTTTCTCCCTCTCCCTCTCTTGGCACCTTCCTTTTCTCCCTCTCCCTCTCTTGGCACCTTCCTTTTCTCCCTCTCCCTCTCTTGGCACCTTCCTTTTCTCCCTCTCCCTCTCTTGGCACCTTCCTTTTCTCCCACTCTCTCTCTTGGCACCTTCCTTTTCTTCCACTCTCACTCTCTCGCTCGCTCGCTCTCTTGGCACCTTCCTTTTCTCCCACTCTCTCTCTGCACCTTTCTTTTTCTCTCTCTTTGCACCTTCCTTTTCTCCCTCTCTCTCTCTTGGCACCTTCCTTTTCTCCCTCTCTCTCTCTTGGCACCTTCCTTTTCTCCCTCTCCCTCTCTTGGCACCTTCCTTTTCTCCCACTCTCTCTCTCTTGGCACATTTCTTTTCTCCCACTCTCTCTCTTGGCACCTTCCTTTTCTTCCACTCTCACTCTCTCTCTCTCTCTCTCTCTCTCTCTCTCGCTCGCTCGCTCGCTCTCTTGGCACCTTCCTTTTCTCCCACTCTCTCTATTGGCACCTTCCTTTTCTCCCACTCTCTCTCTGCACCTTTCTTTTTCTCTCTATCTCAGCACCTCCCTTTTCTCTCTCTTTGCACCTTCCTTTTCTCCCTCTCTCTCTCTTGGCACCTTCCTTTTCTCCCTCTCTCTCTCTTGGCACCTTCCTTTTCTCCCTCTCCCTCTCTTGGCACCTTCCTTTTCTCCCACTCTCTCTCTCTTGGCACATTTCTTTTCTCCCACTCTCTCTCTTGGCACCTTCCTTTTCTTCCACTCTCACTCTCTCTCTCTCTCTCTCTCTCTCTCTCTCGCTCGCTCGCTCGCTCGCTCTCTTGGCACCTTCCTTTTCTTCCACTCTCTCTATCGGCACATTCCTTTTCTCTCTCTTGGCCACCCTTTTTATCTTTGCCTATGATTCTCGTATCTCAGATGGTTTATCTTTTTATTCACTCTGTTTTTGTCTGTAATTTACAAGTTACTGTCTCTTCCCCCTCCCACTCTAACCAGTCTGTATTTCTCTTTCTCTCCTTGCCCAGGTGACTTCATGCTGCTTCTCTGTGTGGCCCAGCAGTGGAAGGTATTTGTAAATGAGAAGAAGGAGGTCTGGTATACCATTGCTGGGGAGAACACGGAGGAGTTTGAACCCCCTAAAGACAGACCAAACCCTGTACCTAACTTCATCAACTGCCGGTGGGTGCCCTCAAATGCAGATCACCAACTAGCTGTCTTCTGACAAAGGAGAGTTTTCTTTTAACATATCTTAGAGAAACAGAACCGCTTTATTCTTTAATAGAGGACAATTTGATCTCTAATCAGTCCTGCTATTTTCACATGTACAGGTAATAACCGGTCCCCTTGAGGTGGGACAAAGCAGTGGATCCCATATTCCTATTACACCATGCTGTGTTTTAAGCACAATCACTCCTCATGATCTCAAGATCAATCAATGTTAATGATCTAGCTGTTAATTTATCTCTTGGAATGGGTAGCTTTCACTTCCTAGTCCCTTGTAGTAAGATTAATATGTCCCTTACTATATGAACCTCTTGTCCCTTGGGCAGTGTGACTGCTCATCCTAAATGCCTTTAGACTCTTGATGTTTGACCTCTTGCCCCAAGAATGACTGATCAAAACTGATTAGTCTGACCCCACATATTTAGTACAAGAAGTCGCATATTAAAGAACCACCATAGTTTCTGAAATTCTTAATCTCTTTGTGAAATAACACTAGAATCCATATATATATATATATATAAGGGCATACATCCATTTTACAGAACATCTTTTTTTAAGGCGATTCTGCTTTTATATGCTGGATTCCATATTTGTGTCCTCCTTATCTAGAGCCTGGGGGTGTATTCTGTTTATTTGTATTTATCTCAGGAATTGGAGGAAGGGGGGGAGTTGGTTGACCCATTGGTTGACTCGCACACAGTCTCAGTAGAAGACAGTGGCAAGTAAACTTATGTCAACCCTCTCATACCTTGATTACTTTCTTGGCAGCTTCCATGCACAAAACAATTTAAATGACAAATTGCACATAAACACAAGTTGTTTTTATATGAAAGCGTTCACTTATATGTGTGTAGGTATTTTAGTATTTGCCTTCTACTTCTTCAAGACTTCTATATTAAAAAGTAAAGTGAGCTGCTGAAGAACACAGAATATGAATATAACACAGTTTGCTGCGGTTTGATTGAGTTGGCTCTTGAACCTTTGACCCAATCCGCTTTATAAGTGTCGATGGCAACAAATATAGAGGAATAACTGGCAAACTAGTCAAATTCCATATCTTTTTTACACAGAAACGTACTTTTCTTTACTTGTGCACTTTAATATAAAAATAACTTTTATTTTAGGTAGAACTTGCCTTTAGGAGAGTTACCTCACCGTAAATAATCTCCTTTCTGTTATCATCAGGTCATACCTGGACATGCTTAAGGTGGTGGTTTTCCGGTACCTGTTCTGGGTTGTCCTGGCTGTAGTCTTCATCACTGGTGCCACCCGGATCAGCGTGTTTGGCCTGGGTTATCTGATGTCCTGCTTCTACCTCCTCCTGTTTGGTACAGCGCTACTGCAGAAGCCAGTGAAAGCCAGACTAGCGCTGTGGGACTGCCTGATCCTCTACAATATCACCGTCATACTATCCAAGAACATGCTGTCGGTGAGATGTCTGACCAATGTCCTTCCTTCTTTATTTTCATATAGAAAGAGTTAAATCACCACTGTAGGGTCCTAACAACAAGAGGTAGATGTCTTATTAAGGCATTGATCTTTAATAAAATCCATCTGTCGCTGCTATTCACCCACTAAAAGGTGGCTGTGTCTAGCAGGCAGCTGCTAATTTTCCAGACACAAAGTGTACCAACACAATGAGGTATATTTGCTGGAGACTTGTTGCCAGACTGCCTCAACAGCAAAATATTGGTGCCAAGTGAAAGCTCTGTCAATGGTGGTTTATCAAAATGAATTGTTCTTAAAACTGTTTAGATCTGTCTCCGCCAATCCCCTTTCCCCTAATGACCTTATGAGGGTGGAGCCAAACAAACAGCTAGAGACTGATACTCTGATCTTTGAAAATAAATGTAATATTTAATCATTTACATTTCCAATATTAAATATGAGTTTTAGAAGTAATTAATGCATTCTTTCAAATTACTAGCTCCTTTTGGTAGGGCATTACAGTGGTCCTTTTAAAGGGACACATAATTATTAAAGGACCACTGTAGTTGTCATATGTTAACATTTATGTACTTGGCAACCATTTCAGAATTTGAAAATAGTTTTAAAACTTATAAGGAATATCTAAGTTTACCTGTTTTTACCCTTTTTTAATCTAACACATGCTGCTTATATTAGACACACACACATTACATGGAGTCTTTCTATAAAACTTTACATTATTTTATTTAAAAATAAAACATGTTTTCCACACCCTCAGAGCAGCTTACATAGGCACAGTGTACCTCCCAATAGAAACACTGCATTTGGGTACAGATTGTAATTCTTTACTAACCTTCAAGCCAACAGCAGCACGTGTAGAGATCTTACAGAAGAGTGTCTGGCTCTTCCTTGCTTCCTTCTGCAGAAGTCCACACATCCCATGATTCCTTCTTGCACAAGCTGTTATCACAGATTAGTACAATGTATAATAATGTGTTAGCTGCCTGTGATTGGCCAAAACGAATTAAGAATTTTATGCAAATTTTAGCAGGGATTTGTAAGGGTGTTAAAAGCAACTACTTGCAAACTAAATAGATTTAGCAAACATCAGGGTGAGTTTGGTAATGGTATTTTTGTGCTATTTTTTCATGCCAAAAAATGTTTGCATACACTACTGATTCTCCTCTATCAGATGTATTCATAATCCAAGAAACTTCGATATGCCTTTAAATTTGGCATATAATGTTTCAGGGTCTAGCAGAGCTTCTTCTTTCCACCCCGTCACGTGTTGAGGGGTAGGGATGATCTTTCCTGGAGACTGGCCTATAATTCTTCTCTATGTAAGAATAGTGATCCTTTTAAATGCAGTAGAGCCAATGGAATGAGAATTCCTGTTCAGGAAACCTGTTACCTATCTAAAGAATTCCTGCCAAAATCTCTTCATTCTCTTAATCTTTTTAAAGTATTTTTTTTATATTATTGATCTGCTTTCATTTTCCCCTGTGGTCTCTTAAGTTGACCAATTGATTATATGGAGTAAGCTGCATTTAATTTCTTCCAGCTCCCTGACAGCGGCTGCATTAAAGTCTCTTCATTGATATGAGTGGGATGTTAATAATTAATGTAATGGGTTGTGTGTTTATTTTGAAGAGCGGAATTTAGTTACAAATTAAAGTGCTATCAAAAGGGACACCAAACCGTAATCTTACTTTTATTCTTGGGGAAAGACATAATTTCGCAAACCTGACTAAGAGCATAATTAAGGAGCAAACAGCAAGTTTTTAATTAAAAATTATATAAATTTTTGATGTTTCTACAGGACCCTGTTGGGAACCATGATACATTCGTATGTGAGAGTGGTTTTTAAATGTCTGTAAAGTGGAAGTTGCATTGAATGATGCAAGGTGTCTGCTTCTGGGCCAGTGAGGGTGAAGGGGTGTGGTATCAATGTCATCCAGTTATCAAACAAAGGAACTAGAGATTTGTCTGTTCCCTCTTCACTCTACTGATAACTAAAAACACCACCGCCCATCATCCTTCTCTCCGGATGTAATGCAACAAAATGGATTCCTGTAGTCATAAACACAATCTTCCAAAAGTCATGTTTTATCAAAAAATGTTTTCTGACAATGGCTTACAGAGCTGCTGATATTGTTACTTTGGTTCATACCGGACAAACCAGTGTCTTTTTTTCCCTTGAACTGCAGGGTCTCTGTAATAATTCAGTTTATTGTAAGTAACAAAAAAAAAAGTTTACTTTTTTTTTTAGAAAACCTACCATGAAAATTTATTTTTCCACACAGTTCTTTAGGATGGAGTTCTGGATGGATTTCCCCATTTTGCGCAAGTAAACATTTGTAGTAAATAAGCAGCTGCAGGGAAGTTGACTACAGGCTTTACCACAGTCTGAAAAAACGGGAGGAGCTCCTGCTTAAAAATGGGGTCAAAACCAGCTAAATGCCACTTTCTCACAAAAATTCTACTTTCTTTTTTTTGTCACAATATGGAAAAGTTGCTTATATTGCTTAGAGTTTCTGGAATCTGAACCATTACAGTGGTCCTTTTAATTATAATATAACTTGGTTATTTAAGTATTGGGTAGGTGCAGCCAATAAGCAGTCATGATTTACTGCTTTGTACATTCAAACAAAGTGAGCAACAAAACAGACAGGCTTTATTGGTCACACATTCACAACGTAGAGAGCTGAACAAGTGCACTCTCTGCACTATTTGATTTTAAATAATTTCCCATGAATTTCAATAAGCAATTTTATAAGAATTATTTGCAAGAGCTGCTTGTTTTGACATTTTCCGCTCTCACAACTGACTTTACCCTTGTCTATTCCTCTGTGTCCCCAGCTTCTCTCCTGTGTGTTTGTGCAACAGATGCAGACCAACTTCTGTTGGGTGATCCAGATCTTCAGTCTGGTCTGCACCGTGAAGGGCTACTACAATCGTAAGTATGGGGCGCTTGTGCAATAGGGGGTCGTTTGTATATATATTAAGGCACTAGTCATACAATCCATAATGTAAGAAAAATGTTCAGTGTAGCTTTTACTTCTTGCAGGTATCATCAGTTGTCCATGCAATGGGAGAGGACTTGATTAGGAGGCTTACTAGGAACTGTTGTTTCAGATATGATCTGTATTCACTTATGTTAACAAATCTCTAGACAATGAAACTTCATGGCAGAGTAAAGCCCTACAAAATAATCCAGCCAATCAAGTTACAGAGTAGCAGTCCAAGATATAAGATTTTCTCTAAAAATGCTTTTATATTCCTGTATTTCCTTGTTATTGTTGTTGTTGTTTTACAAATATCTGAATATTTTACTAGAGTGTGCAAGAGACAATTACATGATGCACAAGTCGTAGAGTATGTTTGGGAAAAAACATACTCGCATCCCACTTGTTACTCCGAAACCCAGCCATGATACCAAAAAACAGAGTCCTCTGATAATTTTCTTATTATTAGAATTTATTTAGACAAAACACGAGTCAGCAGCAAAAAACATCCAAAAATGGCTGCTGCTGTTCACTGACTCGCAGAAAACAGAAAAACACACAGCTTTATATTGTTTACATAAAGACAATGGGACAATCCATCTCCCCCCCCCCCCCAGAAACATAGTATAACCCATAAACAACAAATGAAAGTTTATTTGCACTATGATATCCAATGAGCTATATAACACATGTGCAGGTCATGCACTGAAAGCATGTCTTGGTACGTCACGCTAGATGCCCAAAAAATACTTATTTCCTATCTTCTGCGCCAAGGGCAATAGTTGACCTTGTATACAACTAAAATACATATTTTGTTTATGCTAAAAAGTTGTTTACTGTCTGCAGTTGAAACTGCTTAATCATGGTTCATGCAGATTTAACCATTTCATCATTTATATCTTAAAAAAATGGAAAATACTGGTTCACAGCTTACATCTTAGCCAACTATCGCTCTTACTAAAGAAAGTGAGAAATATTATATATATATATACACACACTAAAAATGTAAGGATATTTGTATTATTTCCACAACCAGTATGATGGCATAAAACTAACTTTTTGGTAGGTAAACATGGCACTGCTGGAGTTAAAGGATCATTGTTGTACTTCAGCACCTATGTAAGCCGTTGCCATTTGAGTCATTGGCACTTCCATCTTGAATCGCTAGTGTGCTTGGAGCTTCTGGGGCAGGTTATCCTACTGGGACTTGCTCTTCTATCCAGTCCTATTGTCAAATGTTTTTTTCATAGTGGCAGTCTTAGCAAACCAAATATTGATGTTGTCCCAAGTTTCTTTAGTTGTCTAATCCTTTTAGGAACAAAAAAAAAAATATCTGTGCCTAATAAAATTGAAACAATAATTTGTTTTAAACTTGATAAAAACAAAAAAAGTTCTTCATAATACAAACTATAAATATAAAGCTTCAGTAGTCCTCTACGAGTCCTTAAAAGTGGATCATTACATTGGCTTTTAAGGTGGATTCATCTAGTTGCTGATATTTCTCACATTGTAACTTAAGGAGGATTTTGTAGGAGTTCTAACCACACGCCACACAGTTTGTGCAATGCATAGTTGTAGCATATTGTATCAGGAGGTTAGTATTCAGGGGGTCATTGGGCAGTCTTTTAGGGTCTCTTTGATGTTTTGTGTTGGGTTTTCACCCTGATTCTGCTTTCTGTGCAGCTCGGGACATTGGAAAGGATCGTGACTGCTCCTTGCCTGTAGAGGAGGCTGGCATCATCTGGGACAGTATCTGCTTCTTCTTCCTCCTCCTACAACGAAGAGTCTTCCTCAGCTCGTACTTCCACCATGTGGTCTGTGACCTCCGAGCCTCCTCACTACAGGCCTCAAGGTCTGATCTCCTTGTGAATCCAAGTACTATAGGACAATGGCATAGAACAATGACAATTTTTAGGGTACCATTAATTGGACACTTCCACCCTTCTCTTTAAATGAGTGTTAATCACTTTTAAGGGATATAGATCAATATTAACAACTTTTACTATTTATTATGATTCAAAAAAGTATTTTTTTTTGTGAGAGAACACATAAATTAGCTGATAATGCTATTGGTTTCAGTCTGTGGCACAGCTCTCCTATGGCTGCCTATTTCATGCACTGCTTACTGGCACTTGAAAGTTTACTCACAAAAGATCAAGCCTTTTTTTAATTGCAAAAAGTGGAAAATTATTCATATTGGCATTTAAAAGCCATTACGTTGCACTTTAAGTTGAATTAATAATTTAATGTAGCAATGTATTGCTTAGTATTAGAGTGACAGTGACTCTATCAATGTTTGACAGACACTAATTCATAGTAACAATACCACTAATTTGTTTTATCTTATTGGAGGGACACAAAAAAGGTATGGTATTATTAAAAACAAGTACCGTACTTTACAAGTACAGCCTATTGCTCATACCAATATGTGTCCGTCCTACCAGCCCCACCAAGAGAGTAATAACATGTATTCATAGTAGATAACATGCAGAGTGAGTGGGGGTCTCTGAGGCTGATTCATTGGAATAAACAGCAAGTTTATTTGCAAAAATAATGTTGTTCATAAGAATGTTTTTAAGTAGACATTTTATTTAGTATGTGTTAAGTATGTGGCCTCCTATTAAAAAAAAAATCCTGACTTTAAAGGAACACAACAAAGGTCCTAATTATTACAGCAATGAAAAGTACACATGTAAATAAATATAATTGCAACAGGTTGTTTATGAAAACTTAGAGTGGAAGTGTTAGATAACTGAACATGGATTTTGTATTTTAAGCAAAATCACCAATCTCTACTAGTAAGCTTATCTAAGTTAGTAAAAGGGTCACTGTATGCCTACATTTTCTTTCTTTCATTCATTTAACAGAACATGTTTAATACATTACAAACATGGAAGATACAGTATTTTAAATAGAAAAAAATAACACTAAAACACTGGAACAAAAAGGTGTTTGATTCACCAATATTGTAATCAAGAACGCATGGATTCTATGTTACTTGTGTTTTCTTATCTCATTTATATTAAAACCACTGGGAACGATAGCACACTATGTTGAAATTCAAACACCCATAAGGCTCACTGCCCCTATTTCCTGTAGCATATAAGGACAGATGAGGAGAAAACATATTTAATATGTTTTCTACACTATAGATAAATTATTTCTCGTACAGAAAAAAAGCTTTTTGTAATATTTAAAATGGGATGTTTTAAATGAATGGTATAAATGTATACACTATGGGGCCTTTAATGCTCACATTAGAAATGATGAACAGGCAGGTTATTTAATAACCTTAGATAAAGTTATTCGCAGAGGGAGAGCTAACTTTAAAACTCCATTACCTAACACTTCCACTCCATTTGTTTTTTGTTTTTTTATTATTATATTTTATTTGCATTGTATTCTGGGTTATGTCAATTGCATTTGCATAGTAAAATGTCAATTCAATTGCCAGCTCTTGGGACTAGGAATCTATTACTCCAACATGAGACGCACCTTGCTAGTGTTTCTATCTTTTCTAGTATGGATCAGTATAAGCAGCAACTGGGTCAGGGGAGATGTATGTCGTTCGGGTTTGAAGGGTGTATATTTTTTAGGAACCTTGGTTATGATGTAAAGGTGTCTAGACAGCAGTACTTAGGTGACATGTCCCTGCTCATCCAGGCTATTTTCTTGCAGAGGGTTTGACCTGTTCATGGCCAGTATCAGAAAGAACATGAACTACCACCGGGATATAGAGAGGAAATCACTGAGCCAGCTCAAGAAACAGTAAGAGAGCGTTGGGCTCCTAACACTCTACATTCATTTGCTGTTCTCTTCTTACTTCTCTATCTCTCTTTCCCTCTGCCTGTCTCTATCTCTCTCTCTCTGTATCTATTTTGCCTTATGTTTTTATCTTTCACTCTTTCACTACCTTTCCTTTACTCTCTGTCTCTTTCTTTCTTTTTCTCTCTCCCTCTATCTTTTTTTCTGTCTTTCACTCTTTTTCCCACTTTCTTTCTTTGTGTCTTTTCTACTCTTTCCCCATTTCATATTTCTTACATACTTCACAAGCATGTAAAGCTTTTCCCAAACTACAGTGTTCTTTTAATGTAAATTTTCGTATAGAAATATTACAATGTATGAAATAATGAAATGAGATAAGTGATCATATGTGTCCCACAGGATGGAGAGAATCAGAGCTAAACAGGAGAAGTATCATCAGGGGAGGAAGACGAGCGAGAGCGACGAAGAGAAATCTGGTAAGGAACCAGCAAGAGGACCTGGTCTTGCCTCCCTACATCCATGTTTATCCACCTCTGTGTCCTGGTGCACCCCCAGAACCCTGCTATAATAAATCTTTCTCTGTTCTTGCAGAGTCCAGCAGCAAGAAGGGGTCATCCAAAAGAAAGATCCACTGGAGCCGACCATGGCTGGACCATGCGTCAGGTAGCCAAGGACAATCCTTAATGAACCATTGTACTATAAAAATAATGGTTGTTACAATGAAATGACATGCATATACTTGGTTTATAATGTTTAATCTTTGCAATACTAGTAGTTATACTTCAAAGCTCTTACCTTTATAGGTTAGAGTCAGATATGCAGTGGCACTTAGCTCCACCCCTTTTACATTAATAGGCGCAAGGCAGCTTTACCAGACTTCCTGCTGTGTGTATGACGCTAGAACAGACAGCAGGAAATTTGCTACAGCTGCCCCGCCCCAAATTATTTAAAAGGGGTGGAGCGAAGAGGTACAGCATATCGGACACAAACCAATAAAGGTAAGAGCTTTAAGATATAACTACTAATATTACAAAGATTAAGTATATTTATGCATTTACTTTTATTTTAACAGCCATTTTTTTTACAGTTAGTGCAGTAGTCCTTTTAATGATCCCCTACAGAGCTTATACAATGGGGTTTAATCTGTTTATTTAAAAAGTGATCCGTAGTAAAATCAATATTTTTAGAAAAACTGTTCATTGTAACTTTAAATACTTATATTTGAACTTTAACATTTCATGGACTAGCAGGTATGTTTCTCTCTACACCCCTTCAGGTGTCCAGAGGATGGGTATCTACCCAGGGTGCTAGCCTGATAGGAGTCTTTATCTACTTCCTCTACAGGAAAACCTAGGTCAGATGTTTTTTTTTTTTTTTTAAGTTTGCACTGCCAACCCCCTGGACACCTAATATGGGAGTGGGGAGAAGCAGATGTGCTAGTATCTGAAACGCTAAAGTACAAATCGAAGCTTGAAAAGCTACATTGAATTTTTTTTTTTTTACTTCTGGTATTTTTTCTAATCGTTTTTGCAGAAACTAATGATTGATAAATTGTCCCTTTAAAGGGACACCGTCATACTTTTTCATCATTATAAAAGACCATGTTGAAAACCTTAAAAGTCCATTACACATTAGGGCTTAAAGGGGAAAAATGCAACTTTTAAATCCTTGCAAAATGGGCTTCCCATCAACGACAAGACCTCCGCCTGTGCCACTTGGTTACCACGTCACAGCACTGCACCAGTGAGGTTAAGGAATCTATTGAAAATTCAAGTGCTCCCTCTACTGGCTTATTTTGGTACATCAACACATTTTCACTGCTACAAAAGCAGTTTCTAGAGGGATTACAAATATGTTTACCTTTGCAGCACTTGTGTTTCATGCACAGGAACATTTTTGTGATTTTTATTTTATTTATTTATTTTTTAAAAAGGATGTTGTAGTTTGGGAAAAGATTCACATCTTTGTCAAGCACATTAGCAGCAATGAGCATGAGAGAATTTTAAATGAAGCAGACTGATTTTGTCAGGGGCTTTTCCATTTGGCCTGTAGCCTGAGGAGAAAGTTTTTGTTACTACGAGTTTCTCTGCTTTTCATATTTATTGTCAAGTGACTTTTCATAGTGGCATTCTTTGAATGTAACTGAAAAGAGATGTTATCTGCAACCATGGTTTCTTTCAGTCCTCCCAGATGCCTAATCCTGTAAGGAACAAAGGCAAAGTGTCGGCTACCATTAAGGCTGTATTTATTTATTTTAAACTTTGTAAAAGCGTATCATAAATGCATTAGTTGTATTTTTCCACGTTCAGTGATGTATCATAACAATGTTTTCTTCTGATCGCTCGCTCTTTGGCAGTGTTGCACTCTGGGGATTATTACTTATTTGAATCGGACAGTGAGGAGGAGGAGGAGGCCGCCCTGGAGGAGCAGAGACCGCCCAAACAGAGCGCTTTCCAGGTAAGACTAAGTACAGTTGCTTTAAAGAGCCCATGTGGTCCCAAACATTTTTATCACCCACCAGCTTATCACCCACCACTGTGAAAGATAACCAATTTGAGTGACAAAAAGTTAATTGGAGAGAAAGAGGTCTCTTTCACATAGTATATGCTTATAACATGTAATGGGTATAAAGCATGTATTTGGGAAAATCTGAATTTCTGAGCGCTCTGTTTAAGAGTACAGGAATCCATTTTGTGTTTATTACATCACTTCCCCAGAGCAGGAGGGGGTGTGTTTTTTGGCTATAATAGAAGAGAAGAGAGGGGAAGGAGGGCACAGAGAACCATTGTAAGATAATTGGATAAGATTGAAATAGACACAACGCCAATTCCCTCTGAGCGGCCAAGAAGCAGACCCCTTGCATCATTCACTGCAACAGTATCTCTCCAGATCTATCTAGCTGACTTTTTTTCTGCTGAATTATGCTCCGAGTTAGACTTAAAGATTTCGAGAAATTTTTTTTTTTGCTGTGCCGTTTTCCTTTAACAAACTGTTTTTGTGTCTCTGTCCAGTTGGCTTACCAGGCCTGGGTTACAAGCGCCAAGTCTGCTCTTAAGGAGAGGAAGAAACGGCAGCAAAAAGATCCTGGAGCAGAAGAACAACAAGGAGCAGGTCAGACCCAAGAATTGGGACCCCAATCTCAGACTGGTGTGTCCTTGTAAAGTTGCGAATTTCTGTTTAGTCTGCTGAGAGCACGGACAGATGTAACTGCCACATTCTCATTGTGCAGACACGAAGCAAAACCAGCGGATTCCACAGCAGCATAACTTAGAGACTGTGTAAACTTTATATTATAAAAATATTTTTAAACTTCAAAATAGTACATTTTAAAAATATTATCACATATATAGTTGTGAGCATGCAAGTTGTTGCTAACGCTTGCGGTCTCGCATAGCGAGCCGCGGCCCTCGCAAAGCGAGGGAAGCGTGCGAGGGCCTCAGTTGCTGGCGGCGCTCCATGCCAGCAACTGCGACCCTCACAAACTTTACGTCGCAACGCAAACAACACGACACACCAATTAACACCCTCGCAAACTTTTCCTCACAACGCAAACAACATACGACACATGTTAACACACATTACGACCTTCATTTCACTCAAAATAAAAGAGTTTACACACTAAAAAATTTGCTAAGCGACAGAAAAAATGGCCACCGAACAAAACGAAAACGAGGCTACACACGCAAACACCATACGAGACACGTTAGCACACATTACGACTTCGCAAAAAACGGACGCAACACAAAAAACATTTAAAACACAATAAATACACACAACACACACATAAAAAGCTTACCTACAGCAAGAGGAACCATCCAGGACCTCAAAAAAACAAGTTACACCTTCATTTAAATCAAAATAAAACACTTTAGACACTAATAAAATCGCTAAGCGAGAGAAAAAATGGCCGACGAACAAAACGAAAACGAGGCTACAGCACTCTCAACACGGAAAACAACAAAAAAAAACTCGCAAAACACCACAACACACTCGCAAAACACCACTAAGCACCTACGGATAATCCGCGAAGACGCATACCACACATTACCCGCCATTTTACGACAATGCGGAAGTACACCACTACGCTAACGGTTTGGTCTCGCGCACGCACAGTATTACACTGCACACATTCAGCACGCTTACACAGCAGCTCCACGCCACTAATGCTGCAGCAACATCAAAACACATTGCCAGCTCTTCAACACAATGCTTCAAAATAGGTAAAGTATATTCATTTATTAATGTATTATATATTTCATAATTACACACCAAACAGCATTAGCTCACTTACAATTTCATTGCCGTCATTTTTTGATGGGCAATTCGCTAGTCCCAGTCATAATACGGAGCAGTCCCATTACATAGGCCTGCTTTCTTTAAAGCTATTTCTCTGCAGCTTCTCCACTTGATTTTGAAACTTCTATATGATTGAGCGGAGCAGTATCTATGAGTTCAGAGGCTCTTACAAAAGAGCAAAACTTTCTAAAGATATTGAAAGGGTTAATATTCACATCGCAACAACACAATTCTTTCCCTTTCGAAGAAGTCACATTAGTGGGATAATAATCTTAGTATGGCTTTAATATGTGGTCACTAAACTTTGTGTAATAAGAGAAATAGAACCGGGTTCTGATGCAGCAAGTGGCCTACGCATTTATTAATCAATTATATAATTGTCTCAAGTGTAACACTCCATGGGAGCGTACACACTTATTTCGATGGACAGATACTGCGAGCCAGCACACACACATAGTGGGCGTGCATTGTGCGGCAGAGCTGCCCATGCGCAACTTGCGGTGATAGCCGCTATCTGGATTGGAAAATGGAAGGGGGGGGGGGCGGAGGAAGACATGGGAGGGGAGAGGGAGGAAGACATGGGAGGGGGAAGGGAGGAAGACATGGGAGGGGGAAGAGACTCAGGGGGAGGGAGTAGGGGGGAGAGACATAGGGGAGGGAGAAGGGGGAAAGAGACACAAGAGAGAGGCAGAGAGACACATGGGAGGGGGAGGAAAGAGATACAAGGGAAGGGTGGTGGGGGAAATAAATAACTAATATCCCATAATTTATGGCGGGCAAACTACTAGGATATAAAGAATAAACATCCTGTGTCAGACTTGCATAGAAAACATTGCTTTTCATTAAAAAATCTAATTTATCTGGTGACTGTTAAAACACCACTGTAATGGGGAGGTTGCTTTAAATAGACTCTCTTTTTTTATATTGATGTTATATTTCTCAGTGTAACTGTCATATAAAATTAACATTTTACTGATTTCTAAGAAACCTCCAAAATAATAGATTCCCACTTTCTGGAACCTCCTCCTTTCTTCCTGTTTTCTCTAATTTACAGGAACAGGAGGAAAGGTTCTGTCAGTTAAGTGGGGGGGGGGGGGGGGGGGTCGGCATCTGCAATATGTCACTGTTTGCTTGCTGACTAACAACATGACACTGGTATTGTGAGTCTCCTGCCCTGCTGAAGTGTCCTTAGCATCTACAGGTAATCAAGATGGCAGCCTACAGGAGAGCATAGAGAGAAGAGGAGGAGAAGGGGCTTCAGAAGCCAAAAATCTGTTAACCTTTTGGTCTCTTGCACCGAATTAAATTGATATTTTATAACCAAATTACATTGACTGAAGATCAAATTAATAAAAAAAATACTAGTAAACATTTTATATAAAACATATTTTGTTTAAATCGTCCCTTTACTGTACAAAAGCCACTTTACTTTTATATTTGTATCTACTGTTTTGTAAATTGGATTATGCTATGAGTATTATTTCTATAATCTATAGAATGCAGGAATCTATATTAAACTACTTTCCATACACTGTAAAATATTTCCCTGCAGAAGTGCTTGTTTCTACCTCTAATTTGTGGTGTTTCTCTTCCAATTTGATTTATGTGCCATACATTTCATGGGGTTCATTAATAAGAAGCCTCTTGACGCCTCTGTCTCAGAAGGTTGTGTCCCTGTAAACTAATGAACATACTATTATGGGAGCACCATCATTTTTTGCTTCTGAATTTCCATTTTTCCAGATAGAAGCTCCCTGTATATCTCCCACCTCGGTAGGAACTAATATGGTATCTTAGACTGCAGCATAATTGCACATAAAAGGTAAAATATTATTTTGAAGAACTCATTTTTTGTGTAGTTCTTCAAAATATCATATTTTTATATGTACAAGTGCAGAGGTCCTGTAACTATTTTATATACACCATGTTTGTTACTCTTTCTCTGCTTCTCCCAAGTTTTATTATATAGTATTAGATGTACATTTTGTAAGACTGCTGCACCGCTCTGATGTGCGAGACCAACTGTAAATACTTATAACCCACCTGGTATATTTTGTTTCAGAGGGTCAGCTGGTCCCTGGAGCACCGGATTCTGCCACAGAGGGAGAAGAGGACGAGGAGCATTTGGATGAGAGACATGGTGAGCTCACAATGTGGGATACAGAATTTACTGAAGACTACAGCCATATCCTGAGAGACTATCTGGGACTTTATTTTACAATCTAAAGATTACCTTTAGATTGTAAGTAGTGACTTAGGATTGTAAGTAACAAGTTTCTAATCTTGTAGGGTGCTTTCGGAAAAAGCACTTTCTGCAAATATTTTAGGCTCAAAACAGGACCCTCCGTCTTATACAGTTTGTTAATATTGTATTTCTCTTTGTTCTTATCCCCTGTACAGCGCTACGGAATATGTTAGGGCGTTACAAATAAAAGATGATAATAATAATAATAATAAAATAATTATCTTGAAGGGCTACTGTAGTGCTCATGCAGTTTGTTTTATTTCTTTATTTAGTAACTAACAAGCAACACAAATGGTTAGGGAAGAAAGTAAAATCAATGTAGCTTTTAAAACTTATTTTCATCTTTAGTGTTTGAGGGTTTAACAGAGGTGCTTGTCTCCACAGATCAGAAGGGAGCAGATCTGCCCAGGAGGCTATGCTAAAATTCCTGTTTGATAAAGATCTCTATCAGGACTCTTAGGCAAATTGTCTTCCAATCTAATAAGGGGTGGGGAGCAGCATATCTGCTCATGTCTGAAACGCTAAACATTAAATGTATGTTTAGAGAGCTATACGTTTTTTTTTTTTTAATTACTAATTGTATTTTTAAGCTAATTATTATGCATGATCACCACCCATAACAGTTGTGATTTTTATTAATACGCATATAAGTCCATCAGGAGCTTCTGTCTTATTCTCAATGTTATTTTAACTTTGTTTGCCAACAGGGGGCAGTAATGTGGTGCAACGTATACTGGATGTGTTGAAGTTTCTCTGGGTCCTGCTGCTCGCCATGTTGGATGGGCTGATAGACTGGATGGGTACACTCACCAAGCAGCATGTGGACATGTCCACTGTACTGTGGGTGGAGCGGTACATCCTTACACAGAAGCTGTCTAGGGTAAGACCTAATATAAAAGGAACAGGTAGAGCTATTAAAGGGTCATTGATTATTAATAAAATTCCTGTTTAATGATTTGTAACAGCAATGTTCAATATTAAATTCATTTTTAAAGATTAGAGTATCTCCCTTCAGTGGAGTGTTTACCACCACCCTGTTGAGGTTATTAATTGAAGTGTTGGACATTTGGCTGACAAAAGGATGTTATGGGTTTTGGCAACAATCAGGTATGAAGATAGAATAAACAATCATTGCCTTAAATCATTGAATATGACGTTTAGTAGTGATCAATCCATAATTAAAAACCTATAGCTCATGCTATGACACTACTGTTACAAGATCATTTCATGGTAGCTCATCTGTAAATACAATAGGAAAACCCAAAGACCTGTATGGGCTAGGCTCATGTTCTGCTCTGTTTGCCCCTTCCCAGGGTGAAGAAGTGACCCGCAGAGTTTTAGATTCCTTCTGTGAGACTGGACCGGACAGGAGTGGCGCTGGCACAGATTCTTTACAAACAGGGCCCACAGTGGAGAAGGGCGTGGATTCCAGTATGGCATCAAGGTAAGTGTAGAGCGCAAGCAACATACAGACCGCCATATTAATACACAGCCTAACCCTGGTACATACATATCTGCTCAGCACTTAAGAGGGTATGGAATGTGTTATATTGTTGGAGTTTAGTATTTGATACCTACCCCCTCTCCTGCACTTGCCACAGAAGCTGCCAACTTGAACAGTTGATTGCAACCCTTGCCCCTGCAGAGATGTAAATAACACTTGCATACATGCAACTTTAACAAAAGTAGCATGGGTGCCTCCAGGGTCAAAAAGACATTGAGATTTATATGTGTTTTCTAATTAAATAAACTAGTTATTCCCTAATAGCGCTCTAAGTGAGACTTAAAAAATGTCAGACGTATACCTTTTATTATCATACACTGATCCTTTAAAGGAAAAACGTAATGTGGTTTCTATTCAAAATAATCCTCAGAAGTGTCTAAGTGAGCCCAGCTTTAATTTGAAGAAGTTTTGGGTTTTACTTAAAATATTTTAAAACAATTGTGAATCTTTTTTTTAAATTTTTTTGCTGATTTTTAATGTATTTTGTCATTTCTTTAAAGAGGTCACAACGCTGAATAAACCGCTTTTTCATGCCATTAGTATGGTTTAATTTAATTACTTTATTTAATAATTGATTTTTTTTTAGCTTTGCCTGCTTTAGCCAAGCTGCTTCTCTCCATCCTTGATTAGGAGTCCAGGGGCTGGGACAGATCTGGACAGGAGGCTGTCCTAAAGTTTCTCCTGGACAGATTTGTTTGCCTGCAGAGGCCCTTGCAGGGCATCTTTCCTTGGCAGATTCTCCCCAGCTCATGGACACTTAATAATGCTGGATGCTGTAATTCAAAAGCATGATATGAAAGCATTAAAAGTTTTGTATTCAAATATTTTTTTGGTTTGTTAATCATCAAAGAAGCAAATTAAACTCTTAGTACCACTATGTGTAACTGTTGCATTTACCATTTGTGTCCCACAGTGGCTGTGAGGAAGAGGAGGTGCTGAGCAGTATGGCAGACTGCACTGACGTCACCACCCCTCTAAGCACGGGATACAACACTCGTAGTAACAGCGCGGAGCAAATGCCAGAAGCAGGAGGCTGGGATGACACTTCTTCAGTAATGGGATCGCAGGAGATCCAACCTGTGCGCCGCTCCCGCACTGCTAGTGAACTGCTGCTCTGCAGGTATAGGAGGGGGTGTCCTTAGATATAAGATGCTTTGTTCTGTTTAAATAAATGACGCCAATTGATATTAAAAATTAATTCGAATAAATCTATTCCTGAATCATCACGGGTGATTGAGTTCTGGTCAAAGTCACTGCAATGTCTCAATCGGATTACTGGAACACTGACTAGTACAGTATAGATCTCCACATTGTGTTGAGGGAAAGTTATATTGATGATGTTTTTTTTTATTTAGGACCTAATAGTTATTAGCTGAAAGTGTATTTGACCTGTCCCATTATACTATTTGCTTCTTGTTATATTCTTTCTCACCCCCACCCACAGGCCACTCAGTTTCCCAGAGCTGTCCGAATCTCAGCGGTTCTTCCAGTCCCAGAATCGGCTGCTCAAACTACTCCTTGCTCTCTACAATTTTGTTGCTGCCCACTCTGAGCTGCTCTGTTTTTTCATCATAATCCTCAACAACATGGTGAGCGCCTCGCTCATCTCGCTCTTCCTCCCCATCCTTGTATTCCTGTGGGCCATGCTGTCCATCCACCGGCCCAGCAAGCGCTTCTGGATGACTGCCATAATCTACACTGAGGTATGTACATCTTTACTATAAGTAAAGTATGGTAAGACTATTCTCTACATGACATATATTAATACAGACTCATTACACATAATTATGTTACTTTAAACTTATATTTGTGAGGGAAGGAATTAGTTTTAGTAATGAAACATTTTTCTCTCCTTTCACTCAGGTCATGGTGGTGATAAAGTACCTCTTCCAGTTTGGTTTCTTTCCATGGAACAGTTACACAGTGCTGGTGCGCAATGAGGGGAAGCCGTTCTTTCCACCTCGTGTCCTGGGGCTGGAGAAGAGTGACTCGTACATCAAATATGACCTTATCCTGCTACTTACGCTCTTCTTCCATCGTTCGTTACTGATGGTGAGCAGGGCTAACCAGAGGCAGATTTATTGGTATCCAGGATTTCCTTCACTCCTAGGGGTGACTGCCTGGCTGGTCATGTGGTTTAGTATATTCAGAACACTCTGTTATCTCATGCTTACACTTATTCTTCTCTTCACTCCTATCTGAGGTCCACTGGTTTGGAGAGGATCTGCCCAGTCTTCCCTGATGGGAATCTTTATTTTTAATCTTTCTTCCATCCCAGGACTGGTCAATGCACGAAAATCTAGACTAGTCAGAAATATGTTGGGCAGATCCAACCCTGGGCAAAAAACAGGTAGTAGAGAGAAGGGCAAATTAAAATGTTAAAGCTCATTGATTCTGATTTATTGTTTTGCTGCATGAACAGATGCAGATTTGTAGTATAAGGAGCATAGTGACTCATTTTAATGTCTTGATCAGTCCATTGTTATTGGAAAACTTGGGTATAATGTATTACTCCATGAGGCATCCTGGACAAATCTATCTAAAAATACAATGTCCAGTCATTCTGTAATATACATATATATTGTCAGTTGGTGTAGTAGCCATTAAGATCTGTGTGGACCAAAAGATGGAGACCCAGTGAACCAAAAGCTCAGTGGTGTATATTGTGTTGAGGTCAAATGGCTAAAATGGTCTACATAATGGTCTGATCAGAGCTTTGTGTCTTCAAGTTGTGCTGATGATTAAGGCTCTGTGTGTCTTCCATGCGTAGAAATGTCTGATTTTGGACATGCAACCGCACTTGGGGTCACTCTGTTATGACCCTAAGCTCAGCCTTTCCCTTCCATATTTCTAGTGCTATGGTCTGTGGGATCAGAAGGACTTGGACCCTGTACAGAAACCTCCAGCAGAGGAAAAGCAGAGTGAGCCAGACTTCCAGATAGCAGAGGATCCTGAGCCTGCAGGGAGCAGCGGTACCTCCCTACGCCAACGCAAGAGAGGAGAGTCACAGAGCAGCGGGGCCGACAGAGGTGAGAGTCCCAGGTCCTGAAACTGAACGGTAGAATGGTAAAATTGTTTGTAATACATCTTAGCTCAGGGACTACCAAATACAACACCTGAATTCATATATGTATACAATGCATATTTGAAGAACTAGACAAGGCAAAGCAAATCCGTTTTTATTATGTTTCTGGTTTGGAGTGTTAGAAAATGATCTGTACCATAGATCGCCACTCTACTGCGGGTACATTCAATACAACTAAATGCAAAATGTACCTCCAGGTCCCCTTTCAGTTTACAAAACTAAATCATCATTGCATCTACAGTGATGGGAGATGAGCTGTTACTCAAAGGTTGATATAGCTGTTCAAAAAAGATTGTTTAAAAAAACTATTCCCTCCGTATGTGTGGTCAGCCCAACAGCATTCAGTTTCTTATCTGTGTCATGGAAATGTTGATTTAGTCTTGAATTCGATCAATGTGCACAAAAAGACAACAACTTTTGCATAAGGTAACGCTCATATGATGCAAACAGGAGCTCTCACTTTGTATTATCACAATATATGAAACTGAACCTATGAGTGAGATCAGCTCTTAGGACAGACCCACATTTGGTACAAGTAAGTACAGGATCTGCTTTTATTTTGTACCATTTCCCATTCAGAGTCTGTAGTGGAGAAACCACAAGAAGAGGAGCAGAAGAAAAAGGGGCGAGCGGCTGTCAAAATGAAGATGCTGGGAATGAAGCTTGAACATTTCTGTGTGAGAGTGTGAGTACTGGGAGGGAGGAAGGCTATAGGAGTCTGGTACTGGTCCAAGATATTATATATTGGGCTAAACCTATGGGTTAGATGCACATAGGAGGGAGAAACATCTCTGCTTTTTCTGCTATTCTTTGGTATTTTGATGACCACAATAGAAGAGGAAAGGGACTTTGGAGCTTATTGCACAATTTGAAAAGCCAGCAGGATGCTTGGTTGTATTGGGAAAAGGGAGGTACTAATGTGACTCACTAGTCAGACCTCAACTAGTCCTGTTCTGAAGACCGTATCTTCAAAAGGATGTCAATAAATTAACCATTAAAAGTAGAGCAACTGGAATGGTGCAAAACATTGGAAAAGACTGCATGACCTGAATATATATAGATTAGAGGACAGAAGGGAGAGGTATTTTAGGGTACAACTAGTGCATCAGTATTTGGGGTTACCTTACATGTCTGTATGTGTTTCGTTAAAGAAACTCTATATACCAGACCCCATGGAGTATAACCAGATTCAGTGATGGATTTATGTCTGCATGTAATGATGTATGGTATCTTGGGTTATTTCGTGGTAATCCTCGAGTGATCATGACCTTGTGTTTTGGGCAGGTATATAAAATGTTGGTGTGTTTTTGTTGCAGGGTGCATGGAGTGTACCATCCTGTGAAATCCTTCTTCCATTACATCCTTCACACTAAGTACCGAGCTGCCACGGATGTCTATGCTCTCATGTTCTTGGCAGATGTGGTTGACTTTGTGATTATCGTCTTTGGATTCTGGGCATTTGGGGTAAGCCACTTTCTGATCCTCTACTCCAATCAGTGTCCTCAAGTTCTTACTCTCACAAAATAGTTCTGAATCACATTTATTCTTAAATATATTTTCTCCAGAAACACTCTGCTGCTGCAGACATTGCCTCCTCGCTATCGGACGATCAGGTACCTGAGGCTTTCCTGGTCATGCTTCTCATACAGTTCTCCACCATGGTGATAGACCGAGCTCTGTACTTGCGGAAGACGGTTCTTGGGAAACTAATCTTTCAGGTCATCTTAGTGATTGGCATCCATGTGTGGATGTTCTTCATTCTGCCGGCTGTAACAGAGAGGTGAGAGGACTAGACAGAAAAGTGTATGAAGTCAGACCCAGGGGGGAAGTAGCAATATAGGCAATTATTGCACCGAAAAAAGCCCATGCTTGAAGGGCAACTGAAGTTATTAAAAAAGTAAGCAAGTATTGGAATATTTTTACACTAAGGCCAAGCCATCAGAATGCTCCTACTTGTATGACCTTGTATTTACTTAAACAAGTAGTATTGTATTTACAGATACCACAAACCATTTGATTGGGTGATGGGTTTTTTTTATGACTAGTCATATTTTGGTTTGTTGAAGATATGCTTTGACTTTTTTTTTGCTTATTTTCAGGATGTTCAGTCAAAACACAGTGGCCCAGCTGTGGTATTTTGTGAAGTGCATCTACTTTGCCTTGTCTGCCTATCAGATCCGTTGTGGCTACCCAACTCGCATTCTGGGCAACTTCTTGACAAAGAAATACAACCACGTCAACCTCTTTCTTTTTCAAGGGTGAGGCAATTGGTGGCAAATTGGATGAGTTGGCACAGTGTCTAAGCATAAATGAAGATACTCCTTGTAACAGATAGGTCAATTTAATTCGCCAATGAAAGTACCTTGTTTAGTTAATCAAGTTTAATGTAAATGTGCTTTTGGTTAATGGTTAATCACACAAGCATAATATCACTTACACTTCATCTCTGTTGCTGTCTCTCAGTTTCCGCCTGGTCCCTTTCTTGGTGGAGCTACGAGCTGTCATGGATTGGGTCTGGACTGACACCACCCTCTCCCTGTCCAACTGGATGTGTGTGGAGGACATTTATGCCAATATTTTCATCATCAAATGCAGCCGCGAGACTGAAAAGGTGAGATCCTCCCCCATTTTCTTATCATCCAGCTTCTCCCAGTGGAGTTTTAGCTAGAAAAGGGTTTTAAGGACAATCCTGTATGATAAGAGAATAAACAGTGTATAATATTTATCTTTTAAACATAATATGCATTACATAAATATTATTTAACATAGTCTTAACACAAGGCCCCTTCTGGATCGCTACCTTGTGGTGGTGAAGGAACTTGTGTACATCAATGAAGCTGTAAACTATACAATGTAGGGTCACCCAACATGGGCAGGTCATAGCAAAGAGGTCAGACAAATCGTGGTCCACTGGAGAAGGAACTGGCAACCCACTCCATTATGTTTGCTTATGGATTAATACAGACACAAGATGTGCATGGCATGATGCGGTCCATAGGGTCGCAGAGAGTCGGACACGACTGAGCAATAACACAAGGATTTTAAAACCTGTTCTCTCCTATTCAATATTTTGTGTATGAATTTATTGATTATTAGATTTTTTTTTAAACAATAGTTATACACTAGAGGGAAAATGTCTGCAGATAATAGATAATTTCTTTGCGTTTGTTTTTGGCTCAGAAATACCCCCAGCCCAAGGGGCAGAAGAAGAAGAAAATGGTGAAGTATGGAATGGGTGGTCTGATCATAGTCTTCCTCATCTGCATTATCTGGTTCCCCCTGCTTTTCATGTCCTTGGTACGCTCCGTGGTTGGAGTGGTCAACCATCCCATTGATGTGACGGTCACCCTCAAACTTGGGGGTTATGAGGTGAGTCAATGAGTGCGAATGGAAAATTAAAGGAATCAAAACTTATGTGCACCATCAAGTAGAGACTTGAGTGTCATGTGGGAAATGTGTTAAAAAAATTTTTTTAAGTTGATATAGGATTGGCTTAAATATTGACATTTTTGGTTCATGCATGTAACTGAAACTGAATGGACAGGTCAGGCTGTGACTTTTATACTAATGATATTTCTGCTGTATTCATTTATATACTTATTCTCTGTAATGAGAGAGATTTAAAGTAACTGCATTTGATATGGAAATTTTTGACTTGAAATTGCAGTTTCCATTAATATTTTTTTATATCAGATATTTTTTTTAAACAGATTACATCATCCATATAAGTTTCATCCTTTTGCAGTTTATGTTTATTTTCTGTATCATGAACAACTTATTTTTTAACTCGCAACCTTTTATATCACATTAATTTGTTTTAACCACTGTACCCTCTTTGTGATGTGAGTAATGGGTGAAAATAAACATTAAACCTAATACTGCAACTGCAAACATTCCTTACTCAGCCTACACAGCTGATTCCAATTATTGCCATTACACAGTGTTGTGTATATATATATATATATATATATATATATATAAAATCTTTTATTTATAGATCACCCGCCTTCATTTTTCTTTATTATATACTTTCTCTCCTTCAGCCGCTATTCACCATGAGCGCGCAGCAGCAATCGATCCAGCCCTTCACCCCACAGGAATACGAGAATCTCACATATCACTTTGAGAGCCAGCCAGTGAGTCCTGACTGCACCTACCATTACATTTAAAAGTGCATGTTTTAAACATCAATCATGTTCTTTTTCTTCCTTCATGGCATATAAGTGATCTGAAATCCAGTAACCTTATTTTTTTATCTAACCATAAAAGCTCCAACGCTCCTGCCTTATACGTCATATGCTGTCTCTCTTGCTATAATATCACGATGGAAATAATAAATATTGGTAGGACATGTTGTCGTGTAAGCAGCAAAATGTTTACTAAATCATTCCTGTAGATTTCACATTCTTAGGAGGTTTTAATAAATAAATAGTACATTTGTGTTTACATTTGAACGTCTAAAACAAGTTAAACGTGTTTCCTGCTCAGAATTCCGAGAAATACTGTTATTACACTGCATTCTGGGAAACTGGGCCGGGACATGCAAATGTGCCCACCAAGGCATGCCATTTCAAACATTGCTGCTTTTAAGCATTTCCCTGCAGGTTTACACAGCTTTAAGCATAGCCCAGGATGGATTAAGTTTCCTGGCTTGTACTTAATCCATATTAGTAAAATATTTTCCCGGGTACCTTACACCGACCTACAATATATAAAATAGACAATTTACGGGAATATAGCGAATTTAAAACATTTCCAAAGTTTTATTACAAATTTGAAAAAAACAGTCAAATAGTAGAATATCACAAGGGCCTACATTGCAATTGCTCTCCAACTATTTTTAGCAATATATTTCCCTCTGTCATATCTGCATCTAGAAAAAAGTTATAGTGTGGAGAATCGACCTATGACCTCGGTGGGTCCTCCTACCTGGAAGGCTCACCAGATGAACCCCCAAAACTTACTAGACAATCTATTACTAGATAGGAGGAAAAAGAGGTGGCCTATATATCAAAGGACCACTAATACCACAACTGATTGTCCGTTATGTGGAGATGGAAGTTTTCTGTCTTTCCACAGATTCAAATATAGAGTGTTGAAGCCCTTAGTGTAACTAAAAAGCTATGGACTGCAATATAAAAACACATATAAAAATAACAACTCAGCATTCCCTGAAAGTTAGTAAGTGTGGACTGCATGGATCTAAAAAGCCATAGGTTGTAACATCTAACAAACACAATAGCATAGATGCCCTAATTAGGTATCCTCATGGCTAAATTAATCTGCTCATTGCTAGGCCTAACCAACTATTCAGGAGACTGCCTGAGGAGCGTTTTGCCACCTGAGTGGCTTACTTAACAGTTGTGCTATTCAAATTCATAATAAACTTTAGAAAATGTTAATTTTAAAATCCCCCATATTCCTGTAAATTGTCTATTTTATATATTGTAAGTCGGTGTAAGGCACCTAGGTAAATATTTTACTAATATGGATTAAGTACAAGCCAGGAAACGTACCCACAGACAGCACTGTTTCAAGGTTACTGCCTCTGATCAGTTTGGGGCCGGTTCCTAGCTTGTGTAGTAAGTAGATTTTGTTGTGAGGCTTGAGGAAAGAAATAACGCTATAGAATGTTTTTGGCTTAAAAGAACACTGTAGTTTGGGGGAACTTCACGTGCCATTGAACTATGTAAATAGTAACTGTGCTTGTGTGTAAGGGCTCTGCTTGTGTGTAAGGGCTACCATATTGAACATCTAGAGGACTTCTTGCTTGTCTAGATCCTGTTCAGCTTCCCCGCCTCCCCTGCATATGCCAGAAGCAGTCAACCACATTACAAAGAGAACGCCCTGCTTTACCTACTGTTTCCTGCCCGCTCCTGCACTGAACAGGAATGGTTTCTGGCATGTTGGTCTGTAGATACCACCAGAGTTACTTAAAGGGGATTTTATCTATAAGATTACCATCGTTTTCCATAGCACAAATAAAGCCATCGCACTTATTTTCTTAAAACAGTTGAATTTGCCTGTTTCATTTGAAATTTGATGTATCGAATCAAAATGCTTTATGTGGTATGGTGGACCAGTGTGTTGAAATTTATTACATTTTATATATATTGCGTGAATTGGGCCATGAACGGTGCATATTTCTACACCTGTCTGAGTCACATTGTGTCCCCTCATAGACTGCCATGCAGTTCATCACCCTGTACAGCTACGAGGATATCGTGACGGCTCGAATCGAGGGGAGTTCAGGCTCTGTGTGGGGGATCAGCCCCCCGAGCCGAGATCAGTTGAGGAGAGAGCTGCAGAACGGCTCATCCGATATCACTCTGCGTTTTACCTGGAACTTCCAAAGGTGAGGAGCGCACAAGAGACCCTCCCATCACGGATGTGTCATGCAATAGGGCTTCATCTTGTTTATTTAGTAACTGATTAGTATTAAAATCAATGCAGTAAATCCCTTACTTACACATTTAAAGGGCCAGTGTAAACACCAGGAAAAGGGCTGTGAGGATCTAGTTCACCATTTATTAGTTCAGGGGACAGACCCAGTGCATCCGGCAGGTAACATTCATTTTATATTGCAAATCCCTTTATTGTTTTTTTAACACACGTTTCTAGCACTAATGGTGAAGTAGATAGTGACGCTCACACTGACCCTTTATTTGGCTGTGAACGTATCAGTGTAAACTGAAAAACTATGTAAGTTGAGCAGTGCATGAACACAATTTAGTACTTGAGATATGCATGCACTTATATGATAACATCATAGTAAACAGCCGACTGTATTTACTATTTATTTATTTAAGGCTGAGAAGGTGATTGCATTGGATCTTTTTTATGTAATTTATGGAAGTACTTTGTGCAATATTTTGTAAGTGGAATGAATATATTAGACCGTGTTTGAAGGAAATGAATCCGTGTAGATATTAAAACTTACATTTGAACTTTAGTTTTTTCAGCAGAGCAGAGCTGCTTCTCTGGCCAGTCTAGGTTTGCCTGTAGTGACCTCGACAGTGGAGACATAAAAACTCATATAAGGGTGGCACCCTGCTCAAATCTTCACCCAATCCCTGAACATCTTATAGGGGGTGGGGTAATGTAAATATTTTTTTAAAAGCTACATTGATTTTTTTTTTTTTTTTTTTATTCAGACAATGCTTTTTATCACTAATCCATTATTTAAATAATGAAAATTCTCTATGAGCACAGCTGTGGTCTTTCTCAGGCAATTGTAATATGGGCTTTTCTTTTGCTGGGTGGGTTTCCCCTTTTATTGAAGAACTAGTCAGTTGTCTGTCAAAAATAACGGTATAATATATGATCTGTTCTCTCTCTCTCTCTCTCCCCCCGTGTCTCTCTCTCTCTCTCTCTCTCTCTCCCCCCGTGTCTTTCTCTCTCTCTCCCCCCTGTATCTCTCTCTCTCCCCCGTATCTCTCTCTCTCCCCCGTGTCTCTCTCCCTCCCCCCGTGTCTCTCTCTCTCTCTCTCTCCCCCCGTCTCTCTCTCTCTCCCCCCGTCTCTCTCTCTCTCCCCCCGTGTCTCTCTCTGCCTCCCGTGTCTCTCTCTGCCTCCCGTGTCTCTCTCTGCCTCCCGTGTCTCTCTCTGCCTCCCGTGTCTCTCTCTGCCTCCCGTGTCTCTCTCTGCCTCATGTGTCTCTCTCTGCCTCCCGTGTCTCTCTCTGCCTCCCGTGTCTCTCTCCCTGCCTCCCGTGTCTCTCTCCCTGCCTCCCGTGTCTCTCTCCCTGCCTCCCGTGTCTCTCTCCCTGCCTCCCGTGTCTCTCTCCCTGCCTCCCGTGTCTCTCTCCCTGCCTCCCGTGTCTCTCTCCCTGCCTCCCGTGTCTCTCTCTCTCTGCCTCCCGTGTCTCTCTCTGCCTCCCGTGTCTCTCTCTGCCTCCCGTGTCTCTCTCCCTGCCTCCCGTGTCTCTCTCCCTGCCTCCCGTGTCTCTCTCCCTGCCTCCCGTGTCTCTCTCCCTGCCTCCTGTGTCTCTCTCCCTGCCTCCCGTGTCTCTCTCCCTGCCTCCCGTGTCTCTCTCTCTGCCCCCCCTCCGTGTCTCTCTCTCTGCCCCCCCTCCGTGTCTCTCTCTCTGCCCCCCCTCCGTGTCTCTCTCTCTCTGCCTCCCGTGTCTCTCTCTGCCTCCCGTGTCTCTCTCTGCCTCCCGTGTCTCTCTCTCTGCCTCCCGTGTCTCTCTCCCTGCCTCCCGTGTCTCTCTCCCTGCCTCCCGTGTCTCTCTCCCTGCCTCCCGTGTCTCTCTCCCTGCCTCCCGTGTCTCTCTCCCTGCCTCCCGTGTCTCTCTCCCTGCCTCCCGTGTCTCTCTCCCTGCCTCCCGTGTCTCTCTCCCTGCCTCCCGTGTCTCTCTCCCTGCCCCCCCTCCGTGTCTCTCTCCCTGCCCCCCCTCCGTGTCTCTCTCTCTGCCCCCCCTCCGTGTCTCTCTCTCTGCCCCCCCTCCGTGTCTCTCTCTCTGCCCCCCCTCCGTGTCTCTCTCTCTGCCCCCCCTCCGTGTCTCTCTCTCTGCCCCCCCTCCGTGTCTCTCTCTCTGCCCCCCCTCCGTGTCTCTCTCTCTGCCCCCCCTCCGTGTCTCTCTCTCTGCCCCCCCTCCGTGTCTCTCTCTCTGCCCCCCCCTCCGTGTCTCTCTCTCTGCCCCCCCTCCGTGTCTCTCTCTCTCTGCCCCCCCTCCGTGTCTCTCTCTCTGCCCCCCCTCCGTGTCTCTCTCTCTGCCCCCCCTCCGTGTCTCTCTCTCTGCCCCCCCCCCCCCGTGTCTCTCACCCCCTGTGTGGGTCTCTATCTCCCGTGTCTTTACCTAATGTAATAATGAAATCTAATGTACTGTGATAACATTATTATTATCCTTTATTTGTAACGCGCCAACATATCCTGCAGCGCAACACAGGGGTTAGGTACAAGTATAAACAATTTCCCCACAACTAAAATATCAGAAGACCCTGTTATTGAGCTTTCAACCAGATATACACAGTGCTTTAACTAAAGTACCTCACAAGATTGAAAACTCACAAACTTACATTGACTCAGAGGAGCAATAAGACTGCCTCACACCCGTGATGTCCTGCCAGTCTCTCTGCTATAATAACCACACCCACTGCAGTATACATTGTGACTCAGCGGATGACTCTACTTGTTACAGGGACCTGGCAAAGGGGGGCACTGTTGAGCACACGTTTGAGAAACACACCAAGGACCTGGAGCCTGGAAGCATGGTGCGGATGGAGCTGGCCGATCTCCTACGGGGGGCTCGGGACACCCCAGTGTGAGTTACCCTTTGACATGATCAGTCCATATTCCTCTGTAATATAATAAAGAATATATACAAAATTAACAGGTCTGTTCGTAAAATGGACCCTGCCTCACCTTTCAGTGTATGGATTCATTAAGAAACCTGTGGTCAAAATATTTCTATACAGTATTTTAAGTAACTAAACCTAATAATGGGCAACATGTTTTTAGAAAGCAAACTGCCTTCCATTTTTGCTTTCTTGATGCTACTTTCTCTGGCGGGTGTGTAAATGCTTGAGGTTCCTTTCAGTTCTGCTGGTTACACTGGCAGTTGTAGCTGCCACGTTCCCATTATGCAGTCTTGCTGCGCACTTAAATTTTCTATACCTACCTCAGGAAGTTGATCTGCCATAACCAAAATGGCAGCATAATTCTATATAAAAGTTCTAAAGGCTTTATTTTTAGATTGTAAAATCATGTTACCTACTCCAAAGTGCATCTCTTTCTAACAGTACATTTAAAAAAAATAACACCCCAGTGCTTCTTGTAAAGAGTATTTGTAGGGAGGTGCTGAAAAGGCACCAGTTGGTGCCTACGTTTGATTGGACGAAATTAAAGGTTTACAAAATGTTATTTTCTGTTTAAAAAATGCAGATCCTTATTTCAAAATATAATTTAATAGAGGCAGACGTTTACATGTACTTCAACATGTTATTAGACCTGTTGCACTGTATCACACCAGACACGTATTTACATCCATGGCCATGCTGATCCATTTGGTTGTCATGGCAGAGATACTGGAGTGGGTTGTCAGTTCCTTCTCCGGTGGGCCATGGGATACAGCACCAAGGTGGTCTCCCATACAAGTACTGACCAGGCTTGGCTTCAGGGTGGTGTGACCTCCCTGACTGGAATTCTAGAATATTTTAAATGTTTTATATCAATATAAAGTCACCACCTCTCTCCTAAATCATTTTAACTGACTCGTTGCTTCTACATATTAATCTCAATATGAAACAGGAGGGAATTGGGTCATGTCCCAGCCGGGGCCAGATCAGCATAGTGCGGAGGGATGGACTGATGGCCGTGTGTGGATTTCTTGCTGCTCATATAACCGCTTCTGTTATTACAGCTCTGTTCCACATTTATTCCCAAAATATATCCGTGCGCCCAATGGCCCCGAAGCCAATCCTGTGAAACAACTGCAGCCAGGTGAGATGTGTGTTATGTTATGGCATTAAACAACATTTTTTACAGTTACCCTCAGTGTGTTTTGGCGCAGCACGCGCACTCATATCTGCCTAACATGGAAAGCACAAAATAGAAAGTACACTATGAAACATTTTCAAAAAGGCTGCAGAACTGAATAAACTACTTTGAAAATGTAATTGCCTTGGGGGAGATGTGGGCTTGTTCTCGTCAGCCAGTAAAAAAATAAAAATAAATGTAAAATAGTAAGTGTACGGCCTGTATAACAGTGTGAATTTACTGTCCCCTCAAAATAACTCAACACACAGCCATTAATGTCTAAACCATTGGCAACAAAAAGTGAGTACACCCCTAAGTGGAAATGTCCAAATTGGGCCCAAAGTGTCAATATTTTGTGTGGCCACCATTATTTTCCAGCACTGCCTTAACCCTCATGGGCATGGAGTTCACCAGAGCTTCAGAGGTTGCCACTGGTGTCCTCTTCCACTCCTCCATGATGACATCAAGGAGCTGGTGGATGTTAGAGACCTTGTACTCCCCCACCTTCCGTTTGAGGATGCCCCACAGATGCTCAATAGGGTTTAGGTCTGGTGACATGCTTGGTCAGTCCATCACCTTTACCTTCAGCTTCTCTAGCAAGGCAGTGATCGTCTTGGAGGTGTGTTTGGGGTCGTTATCATGTTGGAATACTGCCCTGCGGCCCAGTCTCCGAAGGGAGGGGATCATGCTCTGCTTCAGTATGTCACAGTACATGTTGGCATTCATGGTTCCCTCAATGAACTGTAGCTCCCCAGTGCCAGCAGCACTCAACGGTTTAGACATTAATGGCTGGGAATTATAGTAAATTTGCTGTCCCCTCAAAATTACTTGTTATACAGGCCGTACACTTACTACTTTACATTGTAGCAGAGTGTCATTTCTTCAGTGTTGTCAGATGAAAAGATAGAATAAAATATTTACAAAAATGTGAGAGCTGTACTCACTTTTGTGAGATATTGTATATTATAAGTGCATTCATTCCAACATATTTTACTTACTGTATTTTAAAGCTAAAGATGATGTGATCATGGAAATCTGCTCTTTTGAATGAATGATAAAACATATTTTCATTCCAAGTTGCTTTAAATGGAGAACACAGTGGAAAAAAATAATGAAAATACTATATCACCCTTTACTATAGACTTATTGATTATTTTTCCCAGTTTGTCTCTTAGCTGTGATGTTGGACTCTGGTCCCTGAGTGAGTCACAGTGGGGGGACCGGAGTCCAACAATCTATAATAGTACATACAGTCAGGTCCATAAATATTGGGACATCGACACAATTCTAATCTTTTTGGCTCTATACACCACCACAATGGATTTGAAATGAAACGAACAAGATGTGCTTTAACTGCGACTTTCAGCTTTAATTTGAGGGTATTTACATCCAAATCAGGTGAACGGTGTAGGAATTACAAAAGTTTGTATATGTGCCTCCCACTTTTTAAGGGACCAAAAGTAATGGGACAGATTAACAGTCATAAAACAAACTTTCACTTTTTAATACTTGGTTGCAAATCCTTTGCAGTCAATTACAGCCTGAACTCATTGGACGGCGCTTCACAGTGCAGGTGGACAATGACCCGAAGCATACTGCAAAAGCAACCAAAGAGTTTTTTTTAAGGGAAAGACGTGGAGTGTTATGCAATGGCCAAGTCAATCACCTGATCTGAATCCTATTGAGCATGCATTTCACTTGCTGAAGACAAAACTGAAGGGAAAATGCCCCAAGAATAAGTAGGAACTGAAGACAGTTGCAATAGAGGTCTGGCAGAGCATCATCAGGGATGAAACCCAGCGTCTGCTGATGTCTATGCGTTCCAGACTTCAGGCTGTAATTGACTGCAAAGGATTTGCAACCAAGTATTAAAAAGTGAAAGTTTGTTTTATGACTGTTAATCTGTCCCATTACTTTTGGACCCTTAAAAAGTGGGAGGCACATATACAAACTGTTGTAATTCCTACACCGTTCACCTGATTTGGATGTAAATACCCTCAAATTAAAGCTGAAAGTCTGCAGTTAAAGCACATCTTGTTCGTTTCATTTCAAATACATTGTGGTGGTGTATAGAGCCAAAAAGATTAGAATTGTGTCGATGTCCCAATATTTATGGACCTGACTGTATATATGTTTCTTGTGTAGGAGGTGGTATGGATAAATAGGTTGTAACTAGCCATACTGTGTGTACTATAAACTGCAATATGTAGTTTTACAGCTTGCTTCCCATCCCCTCACACAGTGGCACCTTGCAGAATGAGAGGAAGGAGTCCACATGTCACCCCCTAGAGGGCAAACTAAGGAAAGTTAATAATAATCATTTATAAATATATTTTGGACCATACTGAATGCAGCTTATATTTTAAAGTGTCATGATTTTTTTTTAAATGTAGTCGCCACTGCCTCTCATATCCAAAAAATAATATAGCACTTTGTACCCTGTCTCTGGTATAAAATACTACTTATGTGATCACATCTTGCTCACAATAGTTGTCCCTACCTTGTTTTTCTTGGCCAAGACATCTAAGATTGGTAGTTCAGATCTATGCTTTGGTCACTGATACTGTATGGTGTTGCATCCTTAAGTGTTACAAAGTTAGGTCTCCAACCAAAACTCATCTGGACTTCTCAGATGACTTTAGAATTGCTTCTTTTTTTTGTTTGTTTGTTTTTCTCTGTGGGTTTGAGATCTCACTTAGATTACTCTCGTCTTGTGTGTAACATTTTGTCCTGTTCCTTGATAGACGAGGAAGACAGTTTTTTGGATGTAGAAGTGCACCTGAACAGGAAGAGGATCGGAGAGGGGAACAGCACAAGCAGCTTCGTGGAGTGGTGGGTGATAAAGCTGAAAGACTGTTATAAGGAGGACTGTAATATCTTGCCCATGGTCATCTTCAACGACAAGGTCAGCCCACCTAGCCTGGGTTTCCTCGCAGGATATGGGTAAGTTCATGGATTAAGAAACCCTGCAAGTTATGTTAACTCTGTTTAATGGGCCACTGGTATGGTTTTGTAAGCAGATTTCTATGAATCAATTATGCATCTGTGTAACACTACATTGCATGCATATTTTGTTAGTCTCCAGCTGAGCTACTTCTCTCCACCCACTGTTACATCATTAAGTGGGTGGGAGTGTCTGAACAGGAATTTCATAATGTTCAGACTTCTAAGGTTTGTGGGGCTGTGCAAAGAAAAAAAAAAAGCTGGAGGCTCTCATACCTAATTTCAAAAGTAACGTTCTTACTTAATCACTTTAGAGACTACTAAAGAATAGCTTGATTGGGCCTGATAAGAAAAAAAAAATACTTTTTAAAGCCATGCCTCAGGCTTTATAGGTTCCACATATCTCTGAATGATGTACTGTCTCTGGAGTAGGAAGTTCCGAACCAAAAACTTTTTAAGAAGGCTCTGTAAATGCCACCTTAATAGCAGGGCTGTTAGCAATGTACACAAATACACTTTCTAGTCTCCTCCCACTATCATATTTCAAGTAAGACAGGGGTGTCCAAGTTTGGTTCTGCTGGGCCATACACAGGCCTAGATGTGAGGATTTCCTTTCTGCGCACAGGTGAGTCAATCATTAAATAAGGTTTGTCTGTTTGAAGAGCATTCCCCTCTAGGCGGCTCCCACTCCTGAGACAATACATAATTGGTGTGGAGACAAAGAGCTGATACTACTAGAGGCATGATTAAAAAATAGTAATTATTTGTTTAAATGCACAGTTATAGTTTAATTAATGGTCTACTTAACTATTCTTAACACTAAAATGCCCATTTATATATTTTCTGTAAATCCGCAGTTCCTCCAATTCATCCCAGATTTTTAATCCTTTTCGGAACAGAAATAAAATGTTTATCACCTCAAAATTAGTTTTAGTTTTTCAGGCACTTTAGGAATAAAAGAACAGCAGCATGATTTTTGAGACGTGGTCCCTGATTGGTTAGGACACTGCATGGCACATGAAGCCCCGTAAGTCTGTGTCTGCAGTGGGCATCTATCTATACAGGGAATATTTGCATAATTTTAGTTTGTAAACACTTAATAAAATAAAGTACATAAAAGTAAATAGATACACAGGGATATTATAATCCTTATAAAATCCAGAAAACGTATGTGTCCCTTTAAGGGATGTGTTTTTCTAAAGAGAGGAATTTGACATTTTTGGACACTTAAATAGAGCGCTTTATTTTCTACCTTGTTTGCAGCCTGGGTCATGCTCTGTATGATAAGGGGGGCTGTAGTTACAATCCCATAACCCCCTGCATCTCCAGAGTGAGCATGCCCAAGATTACCCATCCTGCCTAAATATTTTATCAGTGAAAAGCACTTAGATTGGTCCTTTACTTTGATAATTTCATAATGAAATATAAAATCTATTCTATTAGATTTGTCTGGTTTGAGCCCCTTTAATTCTCGTTTCTCTTCCCAGGATTATGGGTCTGTACGTCTCCATCGTTCTGGTCATCGGGAAGTTTGTACGAGGTTTCTTCAGCGAGATCTCACATTCGATCATGTTCGAGGAGCTGCCCTGTGTGGACCGGATTCTTAAACTGTGCCAAGATATCTATGTAGTGCGGGAGAGAGGAGAGTTGGAACTGGAGGAAGAATTATATGCCAAGCTTATCTTCCTGTATCGCTCACCAGAAACCATGATTAAATGGACTATAGAGAAGGACTAGGGATGTGACTGCTCCCCAGCTTAGTCTTGTGGGGTGAATATTCTTACAAAAAATGCTGGCACTGCCTGGGTCTCGGTGGAATGTCTTTTGTCAAAGGAACTCTTCTTATGGTTAAATATTTTTTATTCAACTTATTTATATGACCAAAAACAACCAGCAGAAGGAAGACACTACAGCTCAGAAGGAAAGTCAAACCTGACACTATGTGCCTAAGATGCAGTCTTTCTGAAGACGTCTGACACCAGCTGACTTAAGAGCCGGGAACTTCAGATTTATGCTGCTCAATAACAGAAGGTCCTGGAAGAAACCCCAAAATTCTGATCAGTCTTAAGGACAAGCTCACGGTAAAAATGAGCCTGGCGCACAAAAGAGATTATTTTGAGTAAAGATGTAGAGCGAGTATATTTAAAAACTGTTACATCAGCGACTTTTTTCCCACTGTTGGAGGTGCCTCAGTGTGCAAGTGACTGCATGCTGCCAGGAGAAGGGGTTAAATAGAAGCTGACCAATCAGAATGCAGGAATCTGTGTCCCACTGCATTGAATGGATTTTTATAAAAAAATGATGAATGTGCAATATGGCGGGACATGAATCTGGTGAGGTCTTTTACATACCTCATGCTCCTGCTCTATGAACAAAACCAAAACTATGAGATTTTTCACAATAAGTTACTTGTTTTTATCATTAAAATTGCTTTTGTGAAATATATTTGAAGGGGATTTGTTATTTTTGTGGGTAGATGGGAGAGTCCTTTTAGGGTATCCTAAGAGTGATCTATAGTATATGCTTCCCAGTCCGAGCCAATAAGATGCTGATTATCAATAGATACCATTGTAACACATGCTTACAGCGAATGAAGACCATACTTGGCATTGGTTCTAAGCCAGAGCTGCTCCCACCCATTTGATAACCTCAAAGGGGTGGAGACAAGCAGTTTAATGGAAATGCTCAGTAAGTTCCTCGCTGTACAATAAAAAGCAAAATTAGCTATTCAGACTTAAAATGCTTTTTATTTTTTGAGAGAACAGGATTTTCTATAAAAGAAACATTAAAATGTTTAAAGTTAAATAAAATTCAAAATTAAGAGGCTAAAATTTAAATAAAAACTGTGCATTATACCCCACCTCCCCTATAATACAGTCCAATGCCTGGGCCGAGGGATTACATGTGAATGTGATGGTGTGGTTGAGCCAGGGGCGAGCTGACCCTATACATTATGCACGAGGTGAAGTCTTGGTTTGGGTACTATGGTCTTTTTGCCCGTAATCCTAGGGACGGAGGAGCGGGATCCAGTCACTCATCCTCAAGTAGAAACTCTTGTATCTCCTTTCTCATCTCAGACCTGATAACAAGAAGATAAATATTGAGATTGTAAACAATCCTGAACCCCATGATGACATGCACATCTGCCCATGAGGCTGTACTAACATTTCTACTAAATCAGTCTGTTTGCCTAAATTGGCGACTACAGTAAAAAAGGCAAATAAAGACTGTTCTTAGGACAGATCCTCTCCCGACCCCTGGTCACCTGATTGAAGATGGAGAGGAGCATATTTTCAGAAGTCTGAAACATAAATGTAATTTTTAAACACTACACTGTATTTATTGCAAACAAGTTAAAAAAAAAAAAAAAAATTCTACCCTAATGTATAATAAATGCGCAACATAATCAGAGCCTATGCCTATTTTTTACTAAGCCTGCTTTGTGCAGCTTCTGCTCAAATGCCAGTGCTCTGAGCCAACAAGTTATCAGATTTCCATTGTGCAGATACAAACTTCTTGTGTATTTAAAGTCTCCTCCCACATCAGGAAATTGTTAATTTGAAACCAAAATGGTAGATTCCTTAGCAGCAGAACTGAATATAAAATACATTTAAAAAAAATAAAATATATATATTTTTTTTTTTTTTTTTTTAACCATGTGGCATTTTTTAAATATTTGACCACAGTTACCATTAATAAAACCTAAGAAACTTCAAGATATGGAAGAAACTAATCTTACCTGCGGTTCCTGTGCTCAGCCTCTTGTAGGATGTACTGAGGTAGAGGATCCACTGAGTGCTACAAATAGAGAGAAATACTTCTAGCCCAGTTTGTCTACTAGTGTACAGACAATTTATAGAACATGTAAGGTATATATGGCATTTCTAGACCTCTTCCCATCTACATAGCTTGTCTGAATTAATATGGTTAAACTGACATAGTATTGATCAATAATGCACTACATCCAAGGTAGTGAATAGGTGGACCTAAGCCAAAATAAGACAGCTGGTAACTTTCTTGTGGAACTACACTTGATTATAATCACAAATATGTAAATAACATATCAGAGAGCTTGTAATTTATGGTCTTTCCATCACAAGAGCTTCTCTCCATGAGCACAGCCAGACGCTACAGAGACTCCATGGTGAGTTACAGTCTTAGTGCTGTGAAAGCTAATAAATTAGCATTTAAAACCAAAAAGGGCTTCAAGTGAAAAGATTATTTTTTTATATATATATTTTTTTACTGGATTCTGAATGCTGTGCATCCAGTATACATGAGCTCAGAGACACTTTAAAGGCAGCATGTCATGTCATTGCGATAGAAAGGTTACCTGCATTTTATTTAGATAGATCTTTCCATTTATTGGCACTCACCATGTCCTTCACTGTAAGTCTACAGCTGTAACACAATGTCTGACCAAAGCCATCCCGTCCAGCGGCACTAAGACAGAAATAAGACAGAAATAGGAGAACAGTGAGCAACTATTATAAAAAATACATAGATTTGGTCTAAACTAAATAAAAAATACTGTAGTGTTAACATTGCAGGAGCAAGTATAAGTCAACAGAAAAGCATTAGAAGTTCTTTAAGGTTTTTATCCAGTAAGTATTTTTCTGTATTCATTTTTTTTAATTTCTCACTGCCGACAGTGGGTTTCCATTTTGTCCTCCTGCCATCCACCATCCTGTGCTTTTTGTGGTTGCCTCGTTAGATGCACTGCAGCTCCGTCCCATTCACTTTAATACATTTTGAGACATTAGTAACCACTAGTGCTGAAGTGCAACTGCTGATACTTATTAAACTACTTTAGTATTGGCTGCTGTGCACCTCAAGATGCAGCAAGCAGCACAGTCTTCTGTCCCAGAAACATAGAGAAAGGTGAAGGACAAGAAAAATGGAGACCCACAAACCCTGAGCAGTGCAAATTGTAAATAGTATGGAAATATAAATACAGCTTTATTTCCAAATACTAAATGTTTTAATGTAGTTGCAAACCATATCTTTTATTAAAAGGGACTTTTTTTGTCCGTGTGTGAGTGAGGTGTAAATTTAATGCGACAATAACATCGAAGAGGATACAATTAAGTTAGTGAGTTAAAATATTTCTTACAGGGTCCCTTTAAAGCTCTATTGTGGCTCCTTGGCACTTACCTTGTAACACATCCAGATTTATTTTCTGCTTTATCGCAACACTGCCCACCCTTGCAGCATGATTTCCCAGAGTCCATTCCAGGATCGCTATTGTTCACAGGCCTCTTCTGAGACAGGAGCTGAGAGACCTGTGTAGCATGAAATGCAGTGGCCCTGCCTGCGAAGGAATATATAGCTTGGTATAAATGAGGGCAGTTCATATAAGCTTAAACGCTTAGTGAGGCGTCCAAAATGAACACAACAGAATATCCAAATACAGAAAAGAAAAAAAAACTTTATCCGTGGTTATTAAAGTAACATTGCAGTTTGTAGTATTTTCATGTTTGTATGAGCCACTTAGCAAGTATAATATATATATTTTTAGCTGATTATTGTGAGACATTCTTGGGACTTTTGCTTTCAGTGAAGAATGAGCATGTACAGACCCCTTGGACTTATTAGCCTAATCAGCCTGGGGTCTGGAAATGTTCAGTCTTGTCATTTTAATAAGGCTTTATACTGAACACAATACAATTAGCAATTATAGAAACATACACTTAACGGAAGACAAGTCCTAAAAAAAAAAAAAAAAGTCAAAATTAGTCTGCCCATTAATTTTATCTTAAAGTTTGTTATTTTATCCCAAGCATGCTTGAATTCCTCCTAACATTTCCACTGGAAGACTGTTCAACCAATCTAATACCTTTTCTGTGATTTTCCTGCACAATACCCCTGAATTTCCCACCTTCGTCATTATTCTTATTCTTGCATTCAATTTGAATTATTGTCAATAAGCACCCGATAAAAATAAAAAAAGGCAATTTTCTTTTATAAGAATGGCTGTTGGACAGGTTAAAGTTGAAAAAAATTAAAATCAGTGTACGCTTTGATTAATAAAATGTAGCAAATTCAGCTGATAATATTTGTTATATATAGATTTAAACAATATTTGTAATCTCCCTCTAGATTACTAACTGTTCTCATGATCCAGATGTGATATTTTTGAATAATATAGACAGTGACCGAAAATGAAATACAAATAGAGAAAACAAAGAAACCGTAAAAGCAAAAAAACAAACGAACAACAAAACACATTGTATAGCGGACTGTTTTATGTGTCATATATGAAGTCTCACCAACATGTGTGTCCAACACGCACACACAGAGCAGACATCTTTCCTGTGGGCCATTCTCAGGGCTGGGATCTGTGCTGGACGTATTCAACTTCTCGCTGGTCCTAGAGCAATAAAGGAATATGGGATGATTATATCAGTAAAGCATAACGGTTGTAAAATTCTAAATAGTATTTTGAGTTACTAAACAAAACATACACAGCAACAAAAAAACAAAAAACTTTATATTCTGCAAATTGTATAGACAATTATTCTTTACTATTGGGATCCATTTTGCTTTTTTGCACCGCTGCTGTTACTTTCTCTGGAGGGCATGTCCTTGTAAGGAGAAGCAAGTTGGAAAGCTCTGCCACAGCATTTGTTATTCTTGTTTAGTTTTTCAGTCATGTTCGATTCTGCAGAACCCTATGGAAAGCAGCAAGCCATGTCTGGCTGCGCTTATCCATAAAGTTATCATGGCAAAGATACTGGAGTGGGTTGCCAGTTCCTTCTCCATTGGACCGCAATTTTTTTCTGACCTTTCTGTTATGACCTGCCATCTTGGATGATCTTATATGGTTTAGCTCACAGCTTCATTGAGGTACACATGTCCCTTTACCATGACACAATAACGATGCAGGAAGGGGCCACAACATAGGATAATATATATCTCCATTCCAAATAACTTTAAAGGGATATGGAAGGTATGTGGATTTTACTAGGTGTATAGTATTCCTATATATTTATTTACTTTTTTTTCATTTTTTTTATTTTTTATTTACATTATATCACAAAAATAGAAATAGATTGTAAAACATTCATACAGTTCCAGGGGTATATCATCATATACTAAACCTACTATTACTCTTAGTGTGTATAACTAACATAGGAGGATTAAAGAGATAATATTAAGTGATATTACTTATTTATATATTTTTCCCAAGGTATCCAATTTACATGAGGATTCTTTTTGATGGAACCAATTGGAGGCCAATCATTCTCTAGATCTCGATTTCTTGAGACTAAAAGTGGGCCATTTCTTCCCAACTGGGAATCTGAAAATGTTTTCAATATTTTACCATAACCAATTTAGCCACCAACAGGATATGAGAAACCAAAAATGTACAATCTGGGAGAGATATCAATTTTCAGGTGTAATACCATAAATTCTGAATCAAACAAAATTTCCATTCCCGTTATTTTAGATTGCTGTTGCTTACAATAGACCCAAAAGGGTTTAATTTTTCACACTCCCACCACATTTAGGAGGGATCCTTGTTTTCCGCAACCCTTCCAGCAAGTGTGTTGAGAGGAGGTATCAAATCTGTTAATATCTGTAGGGACCAAATGCCATCTTTGAACAATTTTGAAGAATAATTCATTCTAAGATGGACATCAAGATGATTTTTTTCACTAATCGGAAGGCATTGGCACATACTTCTATTGCCCATTTCTTGTTTAACTCTCTCTCCCAAGTTTTAATTCTGGTAGATTTTTCTAAATCATTAGACAGACCAATTAGTTTCTGACATTTAGATATCAGGAGATTAATTTCTCAAAGGGGGTCAATTCACTAATTTCATTCAATTTCTAACCTTGTTGGAACAGTGCTTTTTGAAGTGAAAGAAAGCATAACCAAGAGATTTCCTTCATGTTAAACTTCATGGATAGAGACGCTAGACTAAAAAGGGGGGCCATTGACATATAAGTCTCCCACTTTATTAATTCCTCTACTTATCAAAGTAGATTATCAAAATTCTTACCATCAGTATTTAGCAACTCAATTGGCACGCTCAACGATCGGGAATTAGATAAAGTAATTGTATTTGTATACCAGAATTTAATGAAAGATTTGATTCCTCTTGGAAGGTTTACTAATATTGAGTCTTAACTGGGGGAGCCAAATGATCATATATGGGGGGTATAGGTAAGAGCAGATCCTGTTCAATTTTATAACAAACCATCATTGGGTCCAAGTTATTCCATCTTACAAAGTGTGCCAGAATAATGGCATCATGGATATCAATTATTGATGGTGAGGCCAAACCTCCCTTAATAAATGGTCTTTTAGTAATTAGTTTTAACCTAGGTTTTTTTTTTTCCCCTATATAGAAAATTATCAATTTGTTTCTGAAGATCTTTTAATATATGTTTAGAGGCAACCTCTGGAACGGATCTAAAAATGTAAGATATCTTGGGTATAATTAACATCTTTATTGGAGCTATTCTTGCTGTCCAATACATATTTAAAGCTTTCCAATTAGGTAGAATAAGCATAATTTGTTTACTGATGATATTAAGGTTTACTTTTAATAGGATCTTTGTCTGAAATGAGAATCTAACTCCCAGATGGGTAATATACCCTGAATTCCAATAAATGTTGAAATTACATTTCAATCTTGAGAGTTTAGCTAAACTCAAACCTCTTGTTATTATATCTGTTTTTGAATAATTTATCTTTAAGTATGATAAATAACCAAATATCTCTAAAGTCTTCTGTAAATGGAATAGAGAACTTTCGGGATCTATTATCGTCAAAATAAATTCAGATCGGCAAAAAGTTGTATTTTACATTCATATTCTTCAATAACTCCTCCTCTTATTTCTGAAATGGCTCTTATTAATTGTGACTGGTTCTATAAATAGAACAAAGAAAAGTGGAGATAATGGGCAACCTTGGCATGTACCATTAGAGATTGAGAATGTCGCTTTTTCAAAACAGTAACCTGAAATTTGAGCTTTAGGGTTTGTATATAAAGCTGCCATAGTGTTAGAGCCGAATTCTGCAAAGCCAAATTTTAACAATACTGCATTTAACAATTCCCAGCTGACCCTGTTGAACGCTTTTTCAGCATGGAAATCTTTTTATTTGAATGGGAGATAATGTCTAAAAGATGTCTGGTGTTATCTGAAGTTTGTCTTCCATTAATAAACCCAGTTTGATCTGGATATATTATCTTTGGGATAATGAAGTTTAGTCTGTTGGCTAGGATTTTTGAATAGATGCAAAAGCGAAATAGGTCTATAATTTTTATAATCGTCTGGACTTTTATCTAGTTTCAAAATATTTGTTATCCTAGCTTCAGACAATTCTGGTATAATTTCTCCTTTATTTTATTGAACGTATTGGATAAGTGTATAGAAAGTTCTGAAGAAAATATTTTATATTATGCCTGGTGCTTTATGTATTCCTGTAATTATCTCCCTTTGTGTGATATCTTTATTTAATGAAAACAGAGCTTCTGATATTTTGGGAAATTTAATTTTCAACAAAAACAGGGCAGATATAATCAAAAACAAATTACAAAAAAATGGAGGGCCCTGTTATTAATTCTAAAGTCAAGCATACAAAGTGTTTTCTCTAAAGCACTGAATAAGACTCAAAACGTGCAAACTTACAGTCTAAAGGGTATGGAATTCTTAATTTAAAAGGTATGTAGAGGTTTCTCTGTTTTTAATAGTAAACTGAACTACACAATAATTTATTTGCAAAGTTAAGCATCATTTTATTAACAAGTGTTAAGATGCTGTTTTTACTCCCCCTGTAGCTCACGCTCACATTATATCTGTAGTACTAGATGTACTAACCAATTACAGATTGTCCCTCAGAAGTATTTAAAAAAATGCTTGTGTGAAACATGGATTGGTTAGTTATGTACATGAGCTACATGTGGGCAAATCTTTGCAGGTACTATTTGGAAGGTTTAAGTTAGTGAAAATAGAGCTTCTAAGTAGTTTGATAAAATGATGATTAGATATTCAAATAAAAACGTGTTTATTTTATATTAAAAGAGGGGAACCTTCCATATACCTTTTAAGGAATTAAGAACAGATGGAAGGACTTTGTTGGCTACATTTGGACTAAAACAGGAAGTTGCATTGCTAAACACATTTTTTTTTTTTTTTACACAGACGCATGTGCCAGTTGGGTTAAGTCTGTCTTGAGAAGTTGTGCTTAAATAACCCCAGTGCGACTTGCTTCCCCATTTTGACATGTTATTACCTGTACACTGTGCTCACTGTGGAGGAGAAATCTGCCTGTAGTTTGGTGATGAAGGTTTCAGACAGTCGATGGATGCTGCTGTGCTCATGAGCCTGAGTAGCAAACACAAAAGAATGACTGAGACGCCACCCAATATGCGACTCTCTCTCTCTGTCTCTAAAATTTCAATTCAGAAACAGATTTCTTGTACCTTAGTGTCCAGTGTAGGGATGAAGATGGAAGGCACCTGGAACAGTCTGTTATAGAAGGAAATTTCTTTAAGTGAATATTCCCTCATTGGACGGATAAAGATAATATCACCAAACCGGCTGTCTGAGAAACCCTAGAAAAGTGAGAGAGGAACGAGTAGGAAAATGTGTGACATGGGAATACATAGGCTCATAGAACGGTGCATTGACTTACATATAATTTATTTTGTATTTTTCTTTACATTTTCTACATCAGGGGCCAACAACCTATGGCTCTAGACCCGAATTTGACTATACATAGATCCACATGTGTCTCTTTTGTCAAGATCACATTATTCAACATGCATTCAAACAAGTTAACTGTGAATTCAAATGGGTGTTAGTTTGCTTCTTTGATACTAAAAAGTAAGATCCATACAATTGTGACCATTTGACATTGTGCTGTTTCATACAAGAATATTTAAAGGACTACTATTAATAGTAGAGCTAGGCATTAATCATGGTTATTTCTGATTAACTATTCCCAGTTTATGTATTTTCATGTTTAACGCAATTAAAATGTAATTACAATTACATTTTAAATCACATGGTTCTTTTTGGTTTTGCTCTTGATTCGCCTGCATTCCCTAATAGTAGTAGAAAAACATAAATAATCCAACAAGAATTTGATACCTACAAACAAAGCTCTGCTGATATCTTTAGGCTGGGGCTCTTCATATCTTTTTCAACTAGTGGCAGGAGAGCTTAGGCTTGTCATTAAAGCTGTGCGGTAAACAGGCCCCAATTAAATTTGCAAAAAAGTAAGTAATTTCTAGGATTTTAAAGGAGAATTGTCCTCCAGCCCTAACTTATAGTATGCTATTCGGAAGAGCTTGACTTTATAATGTGCACAATCTTTTTCTCCGTTATAAATAAATACAGTCTTACATTTTAAACTATTGTTTTCAGTTATGCTTTAATAGGAATACACATTTTATCTTTTTTTTCTTAAAAAGGATTAGAAAACTGGGGATTCAGATAAAAATTGGTAATCACTTCCTGTGACAATTACCTTTTCCAACAGCATACTTGATAATAAAACTCCATGTTAAAGTAAGCCTCCATAGGATAGCCCCCCGCCCCCAAGAGAGAATGAGAGAGTGTGAGTTCTGTCCTTAAGTCGTGTTCTGATGACTTATTTTAACAAAAGAGCCTTTCTATGCTTTAAATGGACTACAACATGGCTTCTGATTACGGTAGAATAGCAAACTTTCAATAAACGTATTAATATTTGCAATGGAGAGTTGTTACAAACCATCATTGAAGTTGAGGAATAGCTCTGAGCTTACTAAATATTGGCTGTCACTAAGCTCAAGCTATCCTCCCACCAGACTGGTCTTGTTAGCAGTATCTGACTACTTCATTATTGGTTTCCTTTTGTATATGGCCTCTGAAGTATCAAAGTCTGACTGTTCATAGATTGACATCTCAAAAACAAAATACAAGCCATTAATCCAGGGAACCATTCCTCAAGGATCAGGTACTGATTACAAGACCAATCTGTTGGGAAGATCTCTGGAGCCAGGTGACAGCCAAAATTTAGTAAATTCAAAGATATTTTTAAATAAACTAGTAAGTATACATATTATTATTGGTACTTTACTATCCTACCATAATTGGACACTCACCACTGGCCCTTTAGGACAGAATTGGGAGTTGTTTAGGTTATTGTTAGTGATGATGAAGCCGGGCTAAGGCCACACAATGTTGGCAGGGATGTGGGAACACATCATACAGCTTAGAGATGGGGACAGAATTTGAGAAAACACCTGGAAAAAGAAAAAAATCCTACAAGTCTACAAATGTATGATGTTAATTAACGTATGTCTTGTGGAGATGACAGTACAAGTTCAGTGAAGTTATATAAAGTATATAAGCCTTTAAGAAATGAGATATCTTGGCAAGATATCATGCAAACACCAATTACATGTATATTAATATATGATGAATATAGAAGATCACATGTGTCACTGGAAGCTGGGAGGAGAAATAGGGAATCCTCACCGTGTCCATTGGCAGGAAGGCTCCTCTACCCAATGAGATATTGGCGAGCAGTCGGACAGAGAGACGTGTGCAGCTCTCACCACTCATCACCTTGGAGTAGCCGTGACACCGAGCCGTGTACAAGAGCAAATGAGTCCTATAAATGGAAAGAATGTGTAAAGGTGTTAGCCCGGACTTTCCTGCAAGGGTAGAGTCCACAACACTGTTTGGTATAATTGAATGCATGTAACTCTGGGTTAGAGGGGTAGAAAAAGTATATACCAGTAAACTCCCAGTTATCCGGCACTTGTGGGAACTCTCTATTGCCGGATAAGTTTAGTTTCTGGTTAATCCCGAAAAAAAGGTCTCAACGACCCTTAAACCCCTCAAAACCCCTTTAAAAAGACATCAGCAACTAAACTGGGCCATATGGGCCCATAAAAAAGAATTAGAAAAAAAATATGTTTTTTGGGGCAGGTAAGAACGTCCAGATAGTGCCGGTTGTTTGAGAGTCCCGGTTGGTCAAGTGCTGGATGATCGACAGTCTACTGAATTTTAATTTTTCAGCTTACATAAAAAAATTTAAACACATAAGTCTGGGAAAGATTCAATTGTTTGTGAAGTTTTTAACAAAGTAGCTGTGCAAGTTGTGGGCATAAAAATATTTTTAGGTCAAATCTCTTTTTTTCAGTAGACACTGCTTGTGTCTGAAGGATGCCATGTTTTTATATTACACACTAACTGCTGGAAGGTTGAGCGTTTATGTTCTCCTAATTTATATTATCTATTCAAAAGTCAACAGAGGTGCTCTAAGTAATATGTTGGCACATTACAAATAGAATCAGCTTGCAAGTATAATTGCAAGCTTTGCTCTATAACTACCCCATCTTTCCCATGACTTACACGGCTGGTAATGTTGCTAATTTGTTACATAATTCACAAATATGTGATTTTTTTTTACTCATTTAAAGTAGTCCTTTTAGAACTAGTACTTACAGATAGCAGGTAAAATTAATAAAAGGCCAATTTATTAAAAACACATTTTATGTGTGTACAATCTTGACCATTATTTAAAAGATAATCTACAACCGCTAACTTCATTGACCAAATAGGTATAATATATGGCAAATTTGTATAAACAGAGCTAGTGTGCATGTTTCTCTAAATACATCACGTGGCTAATGACATCTTTGTGTAGTTCTCCGTAATACAGATTAGTTTCAGTGATGGCGCTTACCGCAGGGTGTGCAGTAGTTCCTGTTTGGCAGTCATTGTCCTGGCCGCACTGAAGAGCTGTACTAGTTGCTGGGTCAGCTCTGCAGGGGGACAGTATGATTTGCTGGTATCTGGCAGGGTCTCACTGCTTCCTGCAGAGTCTGCAGTGCTGAGCTGGGACAGCTTCTCCAGGGTCTCCGATTGTGATATTTGCTGCTGGCCGAGGAAATTCCCCACTGCCTGCTTATAGTTATCTTCAGGAACGGTGCCTTGGGGGAGATTCCTCTGCAGAACAGAGCTTGGCAAAGAGAAAACCTGAGACACAAACACAAAGAAACTTAAAGGGGCATGGGTAGAATATTTTTCTTTGTTGGATCTGACAGAGTATTTGTGTCACAGTGTGTTATCTTTTTTTCTAATTATGCTTTCAAAGCACAATAAACTGGTTTAAGTGTTTAAAGGACCACTTTAGTGATCCTATGAAAAAAAGTTAAGTAGGACCTGAAAATAAAAGCATAATTATTAAAAAGATTTTATATCCCAGATATCTCCACCCTCTGAATGATGTGTTGTTTCTGGAGTGGGAGCCGCCACGGGATAGGTACCTATCTTAAAGCTTTTGAGACCACTCTGTCAATTAGTAGCAGGCAGCAGTGTAACATGAGCTGCTAGCAATATACACAAATACTTTAATTGCCTCTCACTAGCACAGTTTGCCCGTTTGAAGAGCTTTCCCCTCTGGGCGGCTCCCACTCCAGACACAATAAATTATTCAAAGGGTGGAGAGACCTGGAGCATGATTACAAATAGTAATTAATTGTTTAAATGCACATAACGCCTTTAAAAAACTGTTATTTTTCTTGTCAGTCCCTACCTAAATATTCTTTAGTTGCCTATTTATAAGACCAATAAAGTGTCCTTTAGCTGCTCTAGGGCACTTGTACCCATCAGCTAGAATGCAATAATATAAAACTGTACGAGTCATACATGTCCGACAGTGAGACCTACAGTGCTTTTAATTTCTGTGCATTTCCAGCTTAAAAAAAAAAAAACATTTATAATCATTAAAACATGTATTTTGAATTAAACAGAAAATGTTTAGTAGCAATTTAAAAAGACCATGTATGATACAATATATACATATGTATTTTAAATCTGCATAAGAGCATACTTAGGATGAGACAATATCATGAAGAATCCGCAATACTATGAAGCAAGTTGTGTTTGTGAGAGGAGCATTTATATTGCTGCAGCAGCTGGGTTTGCAGTTATCCTTGTGATTGTAAGCTACTGAATAAATACTAAAAATTCAAACAGTATAATAAATTCCTTGTATTTCTTTCTCATGTGCAGGGCCTTCAAAAATTAGTATTTTCCCTAAAAATGATTTATACAACCGTTAATGTATTACATAATTGACAAACCTGCAACCTTTTTCCTAAACGTCAGTGGTCTTTTAACTATACCTGTTCCAGGGGCACAATGTGAAATGGGAATGAAGTGCCTTGTAGGACACGTTGCACTTCAGATATTGTCTTGTGTCTTTCCTCCCAGCTCTGCCCACACACGGCTCCTTCTATCAGAAAAAAAAGGGTGCAGAAAAGGGTGCTTTTTTGTTATGTAAATATAAAATATACATTAGAGCAACCATTTTTTGCAACTGCTTATTATTAAAATTCACATCATGCATTGTATGTACTCAGTTTACATGTTCCCTCTGCTGGTAATTCCCAACATGTGCTAGGTCTAGCATGTCGTAAACTTGGTTAGCTGGTGGTCACATGGTTAGGATTTGGTGTTTTCAAGGCTGAGACCTGGGTTCAATTCCAGTCAGGGAACCAAGAGGTTACACCACCCTAAAGCTATGCAGTGTTGGGCCTGGTTAGTACTTGAATGGAAGATCTAGGAATACCAGGAGCTGTATGCTGTGGCCCACTGGAGAAGGTACTGGCAACCCACTTCATGCATGGTGTGTTGTGGTCCATGAGGTCACGGAGAGTCAGACACGACTGAACCAAGCAAACGAAAACACACACACACACACAAAATGCTACTGAATAACATAGGCTGGAATACACCTTCTAACTTAGAGAAATAAACAAGGCAGTTAACACAGAGACACTGGGTGGACATGTAAAATAGCTATAGTACTTTCTAAATGTGAATTAAACGATTCATTTAAAGGGACATAGAACAATTGTTTTTTAAACATTAGAGCATCTATTAAACAATTACAAAAGTTGCTTTTTTGCATGATAAAATATTAAGTAAAACACTTAAGTTCAAAAGTAAGGATTAAAAGCTACATTGACATTTGTATCTGTAAATACAGATTTGATTGCTAATCACTTATCTCATATAATAAGTGTGGATCTTACGATGCTGGTCACGCAATGTTACAAATTGCGGGGCCTGCAGTGAGCGCCTAAGGCGCTCATCACGAGGCCTGCACAACTTAGGCTGCAATGAGTGGACTTTGCAGGACTTTAGACCAGCCTACAACAAGCACAGAAGGCGCTCATGTCGATAGCCACGATCACTGCCGAAGTCCGTAGCACTTTGCAGATGGTCTTGCAATAGTGCCTTTTCAGTGTCCCTCTCAGGGTCCTCTGTCCCGTCAGGGATGTCATTTGCCCCATTACGCTCCACCGATGGAGGATGGAAAGAGTTTGAAGACGCCCATAGCCGAAGCCAGTAACACTTAACTGAAGCCCGGAAGATATTTGATCAAGCAAATAACTTGAAAAACTGCCCCCCCAAAAAAAAGTACAACATAAATTACAAACCTCACACACAACTAAGGGGGACAGCCAGGGAGCCCGTGATTGAGGCTGCAATCTCATTTGAGCCCTAACTGCTGTTTTTCAGAGATAGAAAATCAGCCAAGCGAGGGGAAAAAAAGAAGGTTAAAAACGACAATGAGCGGCAAGGCCCATAAAGTAGACGGGGGAGAGGCTTGCAATGAGTGCCGAAAGTGCGAATTGCGAAGCATGAAAGTGGCAGGTTGCAGAGGCTTGCAATGAGAGGCGAAGCAAGACCCATAAAGTACACGGGGGGGCTCGCAATGAGCGCCAAAAGGCGCTCATTGAGTCACGCGATGAGCGCCTAAGGTGCTCATCGTGGGGGCAGAGCCTCGCATTCTGTGGCAAACAGCATAGCCAGCCTTAAAATGTTCTTGCCGTCATTTGTGACGGGCAACTTGCTAGTTGTATATAAAGATAAAACCCATACTTTATGAGCACTGCAGTATTGCTTTACCATCAATGAAGACAATTCCAGGGAGAAAACGTAATTTTTTCGGAGCTTTTCGACTCAAACCCTGGGGGGGAAACAAACATATATAAGTAGGGAGTCTAAGAAAGGATGTTTTTCATATTTAACTTCTCTTTAACTCTGTAAGTGGCTAATTATATTTTAAAAAGTTGCTTTGCAGTGACACATTTAATGAAGATAATATTTTACCATTTTATGGGCAAATCAGAAAGCCTGACTGCTCAAAATGCTAAACTTAAAATCATATTTTACTGTAGCAAAATGTAATATTTAGTGACATTCAATTGATAAACACTTGTTATTTGCTACAGCTATACCCTAATTGCAACGGGGTATAACTTTGTAAATAATTACCTCTTGAACTTGCTGGATCATGGCACTAGAGGAGGGGCCTCCAGAAAATCCCAGGAGAACCTGAGAAAAACAGAATGGCTATTATTAGTCCATTTCAGGAACCTACTACAGCTTAAAGGAACAACAACAACAACTAAAAGAAGAAGAAAAAAAAAAAGCAAAAGCTCAAATATTGGAACCCAGTGGTCAGTCAATGGCCGGATTGAATCCCAGAGCAGCCCCACACTGCCTCACGCCTCTCATCTTGCGCTTGTGTTGCTACCAAAGAGTGTTAAGGGAGGCAGTGAGGGATCGGGTAGCTTTACTCAATCAACCTGATTTGCCGGACCACCGCTTGTTCAGCAAAATAGATTTTTCTGGAAAGTGTGGATACAAATGATGCAGGAAAATCTGTGCCCTACCTTTATTTTGATGGAATTAAAAATTTACCCAAATTATCAATATCTGGATTATGTCAAACAAAAAATAATGAAGGGTTTACTCTTCCAAATATAAGGCTTTACAATATTGCTAGCCAGGTACATTAGAGATTGACAATTTATTCCCTCCCTCAACCTCTCCTTTGTATTACATGCCAAGAAATCCGATATACTGGATCGACCGTCTTACAAATCCACTTATCTTCAGTACAACTGTAGCTTGGCAAAGAGGAAGGGAAATAACATATCATCATAATAAAGAGAAAGAGGCAACTATTTACCCAGGCAGATCCACTTTCATACAAAAGACAAATTTTGGTCACATCATTCTCCTTAGAACTTTCCCACTTCAAAATAAAACTCAAAGACAAAGAAAATATGCCTCCGAATTGAAGGGCCCAGATTCATCCAGTCAAGATTACATATAGATCCAGATATAATATTATTCAGAGGACCTGAGTCCCAGTTACCGTATATACTCGAGTATAAGCCGAGGCACCTATTTTACCACAAAATACTGGAAAAACTTAGTGACTCGAGTATAGGGTGGGAAATGTGCTGCCCCCTGTGTCCCTCTTGTGTGCCCTCTGTGCCCCTTTCTTGTGTCCCCCCCTCTCCCTCCCCGTGTCTCTCACCCCCCTCTCCCCCCCCCCCGTGTCTCTTTCTCTCCCCCTCCCTTATCCCCCTCCTCAAACCCGCTCCTCATTCTCCCGCCTCCTCAAAGCCACCTCCTCATCCCCTCTCCTCAAACCCCCCTCCTCAAACCCATGCTGTCTTATCTTACTCATTTTACCCCATGTACTTAGCAGAATGGAACATTAGAACTAAATGATGATGATGATCATCATAATAATAATGTTATTTACCTTCTCTCCTGGAAAAACTACTCTGTTCTTGCCAAGCATGGCTCTGAACTTGTGCACAAAATACTCTTTAAAGCAGGATCTGAAATAACAAGGTGATAATTAGATATGCATAAATATTTCAGAATATCACTACTAAAGCACAGACTGAAACCTTTCTAAGTCATTTTGATTTATATTCATGCTTTCTATATATTATCAGACAAATCTCTTACTTGCAAAATGCATCTCCCACACGGATGATCAGCACAGCAGACGCTTCTTTGCATTTCATACATGTTTGTCCGAGCCTGAAATACATTAAACTACGGTTACTCTATATGAGAGGGCTGGGAACTTTTTATTAGCAGAGCTTTACACACATATATATATAACATCATTATTCAATTGTATCCTTGTTCATTATTATAATACTAGCGAATTGCCCGTCAAAAAATGACGGCAATGAAATTGTAAGGTAGCTAATGCTGTTTGGTGTATACTAATAAAATAACTAATAGATTAATAAATGAATATACTTTACCTATTTTGAAGCATTGTGTTGAAGAGCTGTGAATGTGTTTTGATGTTGCTGCAGCATTAGTGGTGTGGAGCTGCTGTGTAAGCGTGATGAATGTGTGCAGTGTAATAGTGTGCGTGCGCGAGACGAAACCGTTAGCGTACTCGTGTACTTCCGCATTGTTCTAAAATGGCGGGTAATGTGTGGTATGCGTCTGTAGCGGAATATCCGTAGGTGTTTTGTGGTGTTTTGCGTGTTTCTTGGGGTGTTTTGCGTGTTTAGTGTGTTGTAGCCTCGTTTTCGTTTTGTTCGGCGGCCCGCAAGCGTGAGCAATGCTCACAACTATATATGTGATACACACACACACATTATATACACACACATTATATATATATATATATATATATATATATATATATATATATATATATATATATATATATATACACACACACACACACATTATACACACAAACACAATACACATATATACACACACACACACATTATATATACACACATACACACACACAATATACACACACACAACCAGCTCCCTGCTTTATATGTGCTTGTTATCATCATCCAGTATAATGACAGCATGCTTCCCATGTCATACTTACCAGTTCCTGTCTTGCAACGTGCTTGTGAAGATGCATGCATAAAAAAGCGCATGCGCAATACGAACTGGAAAGAGCAACTGCGCAGAGGCGTTCAGGCACGCACACGTGCGGTGACGTATACTTGGTGTTGCTGCGCGTGCACTGGCTAGGGAAATCGTGTACGCGCAGCGACGCTCGGGCGCTCCATGTCAGCAACTGGCAACAACTCACACTGTGCAGGGGTGAACCCGAACCGGGGACTGGGCGGCCCTGCACGGGGCATTGTGGGGAGGACGTGGCTGCTCCATTGCAGCAACTGAGGGCCGCGGGCTCGCTATGCGAGCCCGCAAGCCTGAGCAACGGGCCGTACGCTGCTGGCAAGGGCCTCAGTTGCTGGGATGGAGCGCCTTTGGCGCTCCATCCCAGCAACTGAGGCCCGCAGCCCTCGCTACGCGAGGGCCGCGGGCTCGCTATGCGAGCCCGCAAGCGTGAGCAACGGCCCGTACGCTCACAATTACATATGTGATTACATGCACTTCAATACTACGGTTTAGAAATTAGATAATTTACTAATTTTAATAAATTCTGATTTTAATATTTGCTACCCACAGGAAAAAAGAAGCTTAAACCAAAAGTATAATTACAGGCCAACAGATTCCTTTTATTTTATGCAACTATATGGAGAAGTAACTTATGTTCAATGATATTACACAGACATAAAAGTGTGTGTATGTATAAACAAATAATCTAAACTAAGGAGCAGACATACTATTTCCTAGGAGCCTGCAAGGAGGCTCTTTACTGAGAGGCACTACTGTTTGGGGTCCTTTCCCTCTTCATCGCAAAATCTGACAGCAGCAGTTCCGCCGCCAGCCGAAAGATGGTGCTGCAGATTTTATCACATAAGGCGCGCCGACAAAAGAGGCCTTGAGCTATGAGACGCACGCCTGAGGCCCTGGGGGGCCGAGTGCTTGCGCTAAACATATGGCCTCGCTGTCGATTCAGCGCTGTAGAGTAGCGCCACATCGGAGAGGAAAATAGTTCTTTGCCTTCCCTTGAACTTGATTGCGCCCAAAAACTCACAGCTCCCTCTGGCGGATGGCACCTGTAACTGCAGCTGTCAGTGCTGCAGAAGAAATGTGCAGGCAAAGAGGGATAGATCCCAGTTTGGGCACATTTTTAGCTCCCATGTAGTTTCCAACCCTCCACGTGTATGTCTGTGTGTGACACACACATATATATATATATATATATATATATATATATATATATATATATATATATATATATATAATGTCCTCTTGCATCAAATTCAAACTTTTCTTCATTTTATCCACCTACTCTGCATACTATTATTATACATAACACAGCTGATGATAACAATTATAGAGCTGCTCTGTAAACTTATACTGTTTACAACAGAAACTATTTAAAGCCTATGTTTATTGAATCTCACCTTCTGGATCACACCCTTGTCATGGTAAAGGGGCTTGTGTACCTCAATGAAGCTGTGAGCTATACCATGTAGGGTAATATTGTAACAACTATAATGATGGCATGATCCAATCCGAGATTTATTCCACAATTAATACATACATAAAGGTTCGTACACAGATAAACACTTTAAAGCACAAAATGTGTCAGGTGTGACCAGGAGCACGGTGTTGGGTGTCACTGGACATGGCCAGGAGCACGGTGCTGGGTGTCACTGGACATGGCCAGGAGCACGGTGCTGGGTGTCACTGGACATGGCCAGGAGCACGGTGCTGGGTGTCACTGGACATGGCCAGGAGCACGGTGCTGGGTGTCACTGGACATGGCCAGGAGCACGGTGCTGGGTGTCACTGGACATGGCCAGGAGCACGGTGCTGGGTGTCACTGGACATGGCCAGGAGCACGGTGCTGGGTGTCACTGGACATGGCCAGGAGCACAGTGTTGGGTGTCACTGGGTCACCTGAGTCTATAAAGCAGCTCTTCTTCTCTCCCAATGCCTCATGACCTGTCTCCTCCTCATTCCCTCCCCGGTCTCCTCCTCATTCCCTCCCCGGTCTCCTCCTCATTCCCTCCCCGGTCTCCTCCTCATTCCCTCCCCGGTCTCCTCCTCATTCCCTCCCCGGTCCCCTCCTCACTCCCTCCCCGGTCCCCTCCTCACTCCCTCCCCGGTCCCCTCCTCACTCCCTTCCTGGTCCCCTCCTCACTTTCTCTCCCGCTCCGGTCCCTGCAGCTCCTCGCTGTACGTTTCTTCCACTTCACACATGGTAACAAAACAAAACAGCACAGCACAACGTGCGCTAACAGCAGCTGACAGTCACTTCCGGCGCCTTCAAATGACGTCACGCATTCAGCACGGCGTCGCGGTTGTTTAACGTCATACAATCCTGACTATAATAATGGCTAGATTAGTTAGGAATACATTTAGTAGGTACTGATCTGAGCACTGAAATGATTATATTACTTAATACAATAATCCATATATAAAATATTATTAATACATTCTGAAATATTCTATTAATATACTTAGAAATCAGAGAATTGCTTCTGTAATATGGAGTTAATATGTTCTGTATTCCTAGACTTACATATCTCTAAGTCATTGTCATATGGCAATTTTGATTAATTTTATTGCATATCTGGGTTATAGATAGATAGATAAATAGATCTATACATAGATAAATCTATAGAGATATAGATATAGATAGAAATATATTGATAGCTCTATATATATAAATGGATATATAGCTAAATATATAGGGAGAGAGATATAGATAGATATCTATATATAAAATTATATAATATTTATATTTACTTGGATAGATAAATAAATATATATACAGTGGACCCTCTTTCCTCAACCACATCGGAACTCAACAAGTCTCACTGGCAAAACATTGCCTTGGAACTCGACACTTGCTCGGATCTCGGCGCATTCGCGCCACCCCACATCCTGTCTTTCAGGAAGTGAAATACTGTGTAGTTAGTGCCTGCAAGAGCAGTCCGTGCCTGCAAGAGCCCAAGGCCTGTCTGTGCCTCCAAGAACCAAAGTGCAGCCTGTGCTTACAAGGACCAAAGTATTGCTTGTGCCTATAAGAATCAAAGTTCCAAGCAATAACCTCTCTCCTCCTTCTCCTTTGTTTGTTTGTTATTATTGTTTTTTAATTATGTTTGTTTAGTTTTACGGTTTTGTATACAAAAACATGTCCTTCAGTTCAAAATAAAATTCAGGACTTGTCTTGTGCTGTCTCTTTTCTATGCAACTCCTTCCCTTGCTCCTGTAGACTATCCTCCTGTCTCAAATCCTTCAAACCCTTAATAAAATCTCATCTATTTGTAAAAGCCGTAATTTACGCAATATATTATACCTCGCCTTTCTATACCTCACCCATACCCTTTAGACTGTAAGTTTGTGAGTTTTCAGCATTGTTGGGTGCTTTAGGGAATGGAAGGAGGCTGCTTCAGGATCTGTGGGGAGCAGGGATGCAGTTCTGGAAAGTGGATACAGGATTTCTGAGTATCAGGATTGAAACAAAGTGAATAAAAAAAAAAATTTCACCCCTCAGAAATATGGTTTGTATGCGGTTAATGCCCCTTATTAAAACTCATGAACTTGTATACATGGGGCCTCATTCTATTATCGGCCGCAGCCGCTGCGGGGCCGCAAGGACCGGCCGCAAGCTATTCGGCTATTCTATTCCCTTACGGCCGGATGCTCCGGCAGGCTTGCGGCCGGTGCCTTGCTATCTCTTGCGGCCGCTCGCGCCGGAGGAAAGCCTTTGATCTAAAACGGCCGCAAGAGATTTGCAATTCAATTGCTCCGGGAAACCTCTCTGCAAGGCTAAAAACGAGCCGCAGTTACTTGCAGGAAAAAGGTCTCGCTAGCACCAATTAAGCACATAAAATAGCTCAAATAAAGCCATCCTGCACTTTGAGAAGACTATAAAGGGATTTTAGGTGTTAGAAAAAATAGCACATAATTATCCTGTACTCAAATCCGTAAAATATTTCATTTTTAATATCCGTAAAATATACATGTAAAAAGTCCAGAGTGCTTGGAGCACCTCAGACACGCCCACGCCGCAGCCGGCAAATAAACAGTTAATTTGAACTCGGGTTTGGGCAGATGTGCAAGCTTGAGAGTGGGTTCCTTTTATTCCTCATGTCCCCCAATATGATCCCTAGCATTTACAGAGCTGTACAGTGCAGGCTTGAATTTATTTTTGAGTTTTTCTATTTCACAGTTTACGGCCGGTTCCAAGATATGCGGCCGGCCGTAAAAGGAGATCCTTGCGGGGCCGTATAATAGAATCGCGAGTTAACTGAACCCTCGCAAGGAATCGCAGCCTTACGGCCGATTTACGGCCGATAATAGAATGAGGCCCATGGTACAATAAGGTTGCAGTTATTCAATTAGTTCTGGGTGTAGAGTTATATAAAGTAACATAATTAGATAGGAAGGCCAGAAAATGTAATCATTTAGCAGGATTCCTCATTGTTTAAGTTACATATTATTTGAAGTTGAAAAAATACTTATAGTCCATCAAGTTCAACCTTTTAAAATCTCCTCTGATCTGCAATATGCAGATTCGTCATTAATTAATCCAGAGGAAGGCAAACTGGAAAAAAAATGTTTTCAATCTTTGCCAATCGTCTCGAAAAAAATGAATTCCTTCCTGACCCCAGATACTGGCAATCAGATTCCTCCCTGGATCAATACTTTCTAATTAACCAGGTTGACCGTGAATGCCCTTTTTAATTTAAAAATATATCCAATCCCTTTTTAAAGTTATCTTTCGAATCTGCTGTCAACACCTCCTTTGTTAGAGAATTCCACAGATTAACCACCCTTACTGTGAAGAACCCTTTTCTTTCTTTAAGGCGGAATCTTTTTACTTCTAACCTCAAAGGATGTCCTCTTGTCAGTTGAAAACCTCTCGGCACAAAAATCTCCCTTGACAAATCTTTATACTGACCCTGGATGTATTTACATAGGGCAATCACAAATTTTCACAGTTTCGCATTGGATATGGTATACCTGTCTTTGCAAACAATAATTGAATCCCAATATCTGAATTACAAAACTACATATAAATAAATAACAAGTGGTTAACCAGACAGTGCCCAAAAACACACAGATGCAAGGGTTAATCAATGGGATGCGGGTCTCCAGACCCTAGACAGTCCAAATGGGAAACCATGATTATCATAGTAACGCTGGGCTGGAAACGACAAAGCTCTGGGTTGTCATGTCTATCTTGTGTTGGCCCAGGAAATCGATTCCCTTGTAAGGCAGGTAATGCTGTTTGCCACATACAGTATGTGTTTTGGTGGTGTGAGATCCTTCGGCGCTCATTGCAAGCCTCTTGTTTGGGGTATTTTTTTATTATGAGAGGCACTTTTGCTGTCATTGTAAGCTCCGCGCTGATCTCCCTTTTGCGCTTATTGCAAGGCTGTCCCCTGGTGTAGTTTGTGTGCAATAAGCACAGTTGGCGCTCTTTGTGAGGCGTGGGGTGAAGGACTTTGGCGTTTATTGCGATATATATATATTTTGTTTTTGTTTGTTTTCTGTATATGTTTGTTTTTATGATAATTAGTTAAATAATAAATTAATATACTTTACCTATTAGTAATTAATGTATCCAGCAAGCATTGTGCTGAAGAGCTAACAATCTGTTTTGATGTTCCTGCAGCATACAATGTAGATTTGCAGTGTTGTGGAGCTGATGTGTAAGTGTCAGCAATGTGTGCAGTGTGTAGTGTAAATAGGCTGCGTGCGCGAGGGGAAGCCGTTGGGGTAGCTGTGTACTTCTGCATTGTGTAAGTTAGTGCAGTAAAATGGTGGCGAATGTGTATGTTGTACGCGGGTTTGGATGATTTAGCGTCCTTGCTAATGGTGTATGTTGTAGGTCGTACTGACACTTACACATCAGCTCCACAACAGTGCATGCTGCAGGAACATCAAAACAGATTGTCAGCTCTTCAGCACAATGCTTCCTCCATATATTACTTAAAAATAGGTAAAGTATATTAATTTATTAATTTGTTAATTATTTAATTAGCATACAAAAAAATATACACAAACCAAAAAAACACTCACAATAAACATAAAAGCCATTCACTCACAACGAGCTCCAACGCTGCTCATAGCATACAAAGCCTTGCAATAAGTGCAAAAAACACATCACCGCCGACAAAACAATAACACCAAAAGCGCCTATCAAAAAAACAAATACAACAAACAACAGCCTAACAATGATTGGCCAAGGCGCATATTGCGAGCCACGCGATGAGCACTGAAGGCGCTCAGTGCAAGGCTCGCAATGAGCACCAAAGGATCTCGGACCACCAACAAAATTAATGTCTCGAACAAACAGCATTACCTGCCTTACAATCTTATTGCCACCATTTTTTGACGGGCAAGTCGCTAGTTTAATATATATAGTGGCATATTGAATCCTTTCCACTCCTTATCCAATTTCACGTGACGTCAGATTATCAAGATTTTAATTTTAAGTTTTAACCATATTATTAAACGTTAACTTTTAGTATGCTCTATTCTCTATATTACAATTAGGCCTCTGGGTGTGCACCATGTAAAAGGGATACCCTTTACTTTTTCTTCTTCTCTCTATTGTTATAAATTATTATTATTATCGTAGCGCTGTACATAAGATAAGTTCAAGACAAAGATACATACAAATTAACACATAGTAAAACAAGGAGGGCCCTGTCTTTGAGTTTGGAATCCAGTGTCCATGGTGCTTTCCCTAAAACACCTTGTGGGATTGAAAATCGCAGACTTACATCCTAAAGGTATTGTGTGAGGAAAAGGAGGGAGAGAGATTTGAGGGTGTTAGGGAGAGAGGTGATACGCTTCTTTAAAGAGATGTGTTTTTAGAGAGGATTTGAATGATTTGAGGTTGGAGGATAGTCTGGTGGAGCGAGGCAAGGAGTTCCAGAGAATAGGGGCAGCACGAGAGAAGTCCTGAAGGCGAGAATGAGAAGACGTGACAAGAGTTGTGGAAAGAAGAAGGTCATTAGCAGAGCGAAGAGGGCGTGTGGGGGAGTATTTGGAGATGAGACCAGAAAGGTATGGGGGAGTGCACTTGTTGAGGGCTTTGAAAGTAAGGGTCAGGATTTTAAATTTTATTCTGGAGGCTATGGGAAGCCAGTGGAGAGATTGACAGAGAGGTGATGCCGACACTGAACGTTGTGTACGGAAGACGAGTCTAGCAGAGGCATTCATAATGGATTGAAGTGGAGATAGTCTGGTGGTGGGTAGGCCAGCAAGAAGCGAGTTGCAGTAGTCCAGTCGAGAGATGATGAGAGAAAGTATAAGGATTTTAGTTGTGTCCTGTGTAAGAAAGTGGCGAATTCTGGAGATGTTTTTTAGATGGAGAAGACAAGATTTAGTTAGTGATTGTATGTGAGGGATGAAGGACAGGGCGGGGTCCAAAAGAACCCCAAGACAACGGGCTTGGGAGGAGGGGGTGATGATGTCATTGTTGACAGTAAGAGAGATGTGAGGAATTGAAGCTGTGGGAGAGGGAGGGAAGATTAGGAGTTCAGTTTTAGACATGTTGAGTTTGAGATGGTGGGTGGACATCCAAGAGGATATACTAAAGAGGCAGTTGGAGACATGTGTTAGAAGAGAGGGGGATAGATCTGGTGCTGAGAGGTAGATTTGGGTGTCATCTGCGTAGAGATGATATTGCAGCCCAAAAGAGTTTATAAGGGTACCAAGTGAGGAAGTGTAGATGGAGAAGAGGAGCGGGCCTAGTACAGATCCTTGTGGTACGCCAACAGACAGGGGGTAGGTAGATGAAGAGGTGTCAGAGAAGGAGATACTGAATGATCGATTTTGTAGGTATGATGAGAACCCTAGTAGCACCCCATTATACCCAGTTCCCTCTAAACCTGAGCCACCTGTTACTTTGTTGTATTATTCTCTACTGCAATAGTTGCAAAACTTTTTTCTTTGACTTCTTGAAGCTGACCAGAGCCTTGGTGGACCACCTAAATATTGCTGAGTGTCTTTTGAGGACCACATTCTGTTTTTTTCTGGCTGCTTCTTAATAATTATAATACAATTTGCTATATCACTTGTGCACTAATAAACCATAAATTCTGGTATATAGGCACTAAGAGCTCCTTATGTGTTTCTATTGGGTTTCTTAACTTCTTTAATATCACAGAGGGCCCCGTCCCATATGGGCAAACTGAAACCACAGTTTGGGATCCTCTGCTCTGTCATCTTCCCTCTTTCAACAACTAATGCATTCATGTATATTTTATTTTATATGTATTGCTGTCCTATAACTGCACACCCTCTTGTGTAGTATGCTTAAATTATAGTGAAATTGGACCTTCAGTGTTAGTCCAGCGACAGCCAGCGTCAGCAGCGAAACTGCAACTGGCCGCTAGATGGCGCTGTCTCTGTTTTAACGACTAACACGCAAGGTCCCAACGTCTGTCCTTACTTGCTTATTGTAATTCCTGAGATGGCTACTCAGACATCAATCCGGACAATTACTTAAATTAATATTAATTGGCAATTGCTAATAACTGTACAGATGCATTGAAAATACCTCCTCAATCTGTCTAATGTCTATTATTAATACGTGTTAAATCCTGTACATTTGCATAGGATGCTGAAAACTGAACCGCCCATTGTTTAACTGTTGTTCCAATTTGCATTCCTTATATCAGAATCCCTTCCTTCTATTGTATAATGTGCAATGTGTTTTTCTTGACCTTGCCTATTTTGGTCTATGTGACTTATACGTACAGGAATAAATATTTAGAAACACTTTTCTTGTGGTGTTAAGTATAAAATACACTGAGAGGCTATGTAAGGAATTTTTAGATAGCTTACTTTAACTGTTGTGACGATAGCACATTTTTCATTAAATATTAACAGACCTTGCAAATGCCAATTAATATTAATTTTAGTAATTGGCCGGATTGATGTCTGAGTAGCCATCACAGGAATTACAATAAGTAAGTAAGGGCAGGCTTGGGACCTTGCGTGTTAGTCCTTAAAACAGAGAGTGCGCCATCTAGCCGCCAGTTGCAGTTTTGCTGCTGGCGTTGGACTAACATGCAAGATCCATAAAATTAGAGCAAAATGTAGAAATAAAAATCACAAATAAAAATAAACATAAATTGCAATTGTTAATAATTAAATTTTTTAGTGGAAGTGCTTTATATATATCTATGTAATAATATATATATATATATATATATATATATATATATATATATATATATATATATATATATGAAGAGTGAGGTAGCCGTGAATGTCCAGTAATCCAGATGAATAATCAGAGTATTGCAGTATATAGTGATACCTTTTTTATTGGACAAACATATTCATAGGTTTCATGACGAGCTTTCGAGAGCGTTCCCCTCTTTGTCGAGTCAGAGTTAATACTGATTATAAATTCACAAATACAGCAAAAAATTCCAGGATTAACAAATAATGTTCTGATGAGCCAGCCGTGCAAGTGTGTGGGGGTGCAGACCAGAGTAAGTAAATTGGGGTCGTAAAAAGTTTCACATCTAAGGAACCATAGGGCTGTAACCAAACTCAGGATGAAGGCAGAGAACAAAAAAACAAAAAAAAAACAATAAACACGCATATATATTTACAATCATGAATGTTGGAGGTTATAAGAAATTTTGATAATGAAATAAGAATTCAATGTCTCCATTAAGGCCTGACTTATTACTGTTAAAGAACATAATCATTTTAATTCCAAATGTCTTTCTTTCCTTAGTGTTTTTGAAAAAACCTTTGAGTATTTTGATTTTGAGATTTTTCATGTAGTGGTTATTCTGGGTGAAATGGTGTCCAACTGGAGTACAGTAAGTCTCCTCATTGTGCTTATTGATGGAATGTCTGTGTAGATTAAAAACACTGACAGCTATATACAAGACACCACTGACTTTCTTAACAAACTCAGTCAGATTAAAGAACTACCTGCTAACACACTACTCGTAACCATGGATGTTGAATCTCTTTACAGCAACATCCCGCACAAAGATGGTACTGAGGCATGCCTCAAATTCTTCTCAACACACACGTCGAACCGTAAATATAAGCCTGATACCATTGCCAAAATACTAGAATATATCCTGACCCACAATTACTTCACCTTCAATGAACAGGTTTACCTGCAAATAATGGGGACTAAAATGGCACCACAAAATGCCAAATTATTTATGGCTGACCTTGAACAGAGATTCCTGTCCACATATATCCACAAACCTTACAGATACTACCGTTATATAGATGACCTGTTCATCATATGGACAGAGGGAGAAAAAAAGCTGAGAGACTTCCACACTGCCATTAATACCTTCCACCCATCTATTAAATTTAAAATAGATTTCTCTGCAGAACAGGTGAACTTTCTGGACACCACCATATCCATCACCAATTGTAAACTTAACTCATCTGTATACAGGAAACCTACAGACAGATGCAGCTATCTCCACAGCTCTAGCTTTCATCCCTCACATATTAAAAAAGCGATTATCTATAGTCAAGCCATCCGATACCACCGCATATGTTCTAACAATGAGGACTGTGATAAACATTTAAAAACCCTGTCTGACTCCTTCAGTAGAAAGGGCTACAAACCTAATGTCATAACACAGAAAGTAACCTCTACCATTAAAAAACCCAGGGAACACCTACTGCAATACAAAACTAAAGAAATAACCTCACGTACACCTCTGGTAATCACATACCACCCGGATCTAGAAGGAATCCGCAAAATATTTAAGGATCTACAACCACTGCTAACAGAGGACACAGAATTAAAACATATATTCCCCAAACCCCCCATTCTTGCATTTAGGCAGCCACCATATCTTAGACAAACATTGGTGAACAGTAGGTTGGCCAATGAAGAGCTTAACATAGAAAATGGCACAAAACCCTGCAATAAAAAAAATGGGTGTAAATTGTGTCAACACATCTGCAAAGAGGACACAGCCAGGCACAAGAAGAAGACCTATAACATCAGAGGATCATATTCTTGTACGTCATCCAATGTAGTCTACATGATACAATGTACTGCATGCGAGAGAGGCTGCTACATTGGAGAAACCAGACAGAAATTACATATGAGTATGAATCTACACTGACATTCCATCAATAAGCACAATGAGGAGACTTACTGTACTCCAGTTGGACAACATTTCACCCAGAATAACCACTCCATGAAAAATCTCAAAATCAAAATACTCAAAGGTTTTTTTAAAAACACTAAGGAAAGAAAGACATTTGAAATTAAAATGATTATGTTCTCTAACAGTAATAAGTCAGGCCTTAATGTAGACATTGAATTCTTATCTCATTATCAAAATTTCTTATAACCTCCAACATTTATGATTGTAAATATATATGCGTGTTTATTGATTTTTTTTTATTTTTTGTTATCTGCCTTCATCCTGAGTTTGGTTACAGCCCTATGGTTCCTTAGATGTGAAACTATTTACGACCCCAATTTACTTACTCTGGTCTGCACCCCCACACACTTGCACGGCTGGCTGATCAGAACATTATTTGTTAATCCTGGAATTTTTTGCTGTATTTGTGAATCTTTAATCAGTATTGACTCTGATTTGACAAAGAAAGGAACGCTCTCGAAAGCTTGTCATGAAACCTATGAATATGTTTGACCAATAAAAAAGGTATCACTATATACTGCAATACTCTGATTATTCATATATATATATATATATATATATATATATATATATATATAAATACTCAGAGTATTGCAGTATACAGCGATACATTTTTTATTGGACAAACTTATTCATATATAGCAACAAGCTTTCGAGAGATAACCTCTCTTTATCAAGTCAGAAAGCAATACTGGTAACAATATTTAAAGCAGTAGGAAAGTGGATTGAAAAAAGGGAAAAAAATTCCATTGAGCAGAGAGATAAGAAATACAGAGCAGCATTGTAAAAAATGTCCTGATAGGTCAAAATGTGTGTTTGTAGATCAGGTTTCAGATAAGAACCAAGCAGAGTCATTATTTACAGCCATAAAATCTACAGTGTGTGGAATAGAAAAACAACAATTGGACAGGGGGGGAATGTGAATTATAAAACAGGTTGATAGTGGGACATAAAACACAAATCAATACTTAGTCCAGTGTGCTTTGTATTAAAAAATGTAATCATTTTCATTTTGAAAGTTTTTTGCTGTTGGATAGTTATAAAATTCCCTGAGTATTTTGATTTTTAAGTTTTGGATGGGGTGGTTATTCTAGGTGAAATGGTGTCCAACTGGGGTACAGTAACTGTCCTCATTGTGCTTTTTGTTCGAATGCCTGTGTAGATTTATCCTCAAGTGTAATTTTTGACTGGTTTCCCCAATGTAACAGCCCCTTTCACATACAGTAAGTACATTGTATCATCTACACTACATTGGATGATGTTATAGGCCTTGTTATTATGCATGGTTGTGTCCTCTTTGGAGATCTGTTGACATAGGGCCTCATTCAATTGCGACTTGGCCAATTGAATAGAGCTCTATATAAGCATAGATCATGTGTTTTTACAGAAGTTTTTAGCAAGGTCTTCACTAACTAAAAACTTCTGTAAAGAAAAAAATGCTATGTGCTTATATAGAGCCCTATTCAATTGGCCAAATCACAATTGAATGAGGCCCATAGTCTGAAGCGATTTTTTATTGTCGGGATTGGTGCCAATTTATATATATATATATATATATATATATATATATATATATATATATATATATATATATATATATATATATATATATATATATATATATATATATATATTTATTTATATATATTAGGATCATTTTATGTATAAAGTTGTTATCAGCAATCAATCAAGATGCATCACCCTTTCAAAAAAAATAATAGTGACAGAGGCATTTAACAATTAAACTTCATTATTCCATTGTTGAATGTGTCATTATTACCATGTATCAACTGCACATGGTCTTCTTTTGAATTACTGCCAACTGCCAATCTGCTGTTGATAATGCCATTAACCCAGAGGGTGATCCTTATACATAAAATAACTATAAATTCTATATGCAATTTAAAGCAGTACCAATTAGAATTTTTAATAATAGCCATGTTTATTTGTAAGTGTGCTTTTAATTACTTTAATTAATTGCACCTTTACTGTGACACTTTAAAGAGTAACCCCGTTGAACAACAAACTGCTTTGCCACCACAGTGTGATAATAAACGAGTTTTGCCCTCATCCAAAATGGCGCGTCTAGTGAACTTTTGGGCTTCTGCTGTATTTCCCCCTCAAGTAAGCTATGGTCTCTAGTTATATTAATATGCGTCCACACTAGTGCTGGAGATTTCTCTTATCCTATATCATGACCTAGAATTTTCTCTCATTCTCAATCTTATACTAGTTTATTGTGAACTATAACAGGGCCCAGTCTGTCTCCATGGTGACGCGCCCTGCTTGTCGCGCCTCTGACGTATTCAGCGTCCGGTGATGACGTGTTGTGTTTATGTCCTGCAGCCGTTGAGTTGACGGTGTTGTCGCGGTCATGGCCATGTTCCGGAGCCTGGTGTCATCTTCCCAGCACAGGCAGCATCACCCGCACCAGCAGCAGACGGCGCCCTCCTCCGCGGATAGTATCGAGACCCAGTACGGCTGCCCCATTTGTCTGGAGGTCTATTATAAGCCTGTGGCCATCGGGAGCTGCGGACACACGTGAGGACCGGGGAGAGGGGACTGGGTTATAGGCAGTACTTACAGGGAGAGAGGATTGGGCAATTGGAGAAAGAGAAGATGAATGGAGGGGTAAAACTAATTGGAAGAGGGGGCAGGAATGAGAGGGACAGGTATTATACCACCTTTTGGTGACTAGGGTCTCTCTGATACTTGCAGGGGACCCAAATGGTGACTAGACCACCTCTGTACCTGCAGGGGCCCTCTATAAGGACGGACCCTCTCTGGTATCTGCAGGGCACCCCTTTTGGGACGGGGGCCCTCTGTGGCTTATGTTGGGGACCCCTTGTGGGGACGTGTCATTTTGGCCTGTAGCGGACCCTTCTGAGAACGTAGACCTCTGTTTTGTAGGGAAGCGCTGTGGAATTCGTTATTTTGAAATGAATTCAATGTATCCTTCCTCTTGTTGTCTGTATATTACAGAATATCAAATATTCTGTTTTTTGGATCCGTGTTGCAAGATCATTGTGTTTTGTTGTCAACCATTTGTTTCAAAAGTGAACGCCATACTTGCTGTTCTCATCCACTTGCAATCCGTTCCATTGGTCATGTACCCTTTCTTTGAATACACTCCTTTTTATATATGTTTTTGTCAAAGAAGTTGACATGATAATGGGAGACACGATTTTAAAGGGTTTATAAGATAAACACATCCTTTTAGAAAAAAATCTATATTCAAATTTGCTTTACTGAGTAATGGGCTGCACTGTCCCATTTGACAATTAAAGCTCCATTTACCTCACTATAAGTGCCCTTTTGTGTTTTTTTTCTAATTAGACTGATAACACCTAAAAAGCTATGGTCATGGGTCTGTTTACAAACACACTGCTGACTATTCCATGAATAACAACATCTGCTGCACAGGCTGGTAAAGCTCCATGTGAACACAAAGATTTATAGTTTTCCCTGAACTCCAGAAATGCAGCAAAACAAGTTAACCCCTAACTGTCATTTTTAAAAGATTCCAGCAGTCATGGATGAATTTGTGAAGGGTTAACACTCTTCTTGTGCACATTGCAAGGAGCAGTTGCTGTGAGTGTGTCTAGGGGGCATGTCAGGGCCTCCATGTAAACAGAGATTTATTTCATTTACAATTTTCTCTGTGAAAAAAGAACATATTTAAAAAAAAAAATAATTTTAATTTTAAGAGATCTTTTCTTTGATGTGTTCCAAACTGTGCTGATTTAAGTGTCCCTTTAAGTAAAGCAGCCTGCTCCCAGTAAATCAAAGTGTATATATCACATATATATAGTTGTGGATCTTACGAACGTTGGTGACGTTTGCGATGTGGATCTAAACTGTGTGACCAACAACTATATATGTGATTACAATCCGCTCTAAAGGCGTTCATTGCAGGGCTTATGATGAGCGCCGCAGGGCTTGCATCACCCCCGTCTTTACAGGGCTGCAATGAGTGACTCCTCCCTCTTTCCCACTTATCCTCCTCTCTATCCCCTTTCCTCTTTCTGCTTACTAAGATCTGATGAGCTCCTGCTGCTCTTCCCTCCCCTGCAGCGCGTTTTCTGCCTGTGACCGGAACCGTCTCATGCGTGTCACCTCATCATTAACATATGCCGGTGCGGTCACAGACAGAAGACGCGCTGGAGGGTAGGGAACAGCAGCAGGAGCTCATCGGCTGTTAGTAAGCAGAAGGGGTGGAGAGGTAATTGGGGAGCGGGCTAAGGGATGGAGGGAGGAGGAGAAGGGGAGGGAGGAGGAGAAGGGGAGGGGAGGGAGGAGGATAAAGGGGGGAAGGGAGGAGGATAAGGGGGTGAAGAATGGAGGAGGATAAGGGGGTGAAGAATGGAGGAGGATAAGGGGGTGAAGAATGGAGGAGGATAAGGGGGGGAGAAGGACGGAGGAGGATAAGGGGGGGAGAAGGACGGAGGAGGATAAGGGGAGGGAGAGGGGTGGGGAAGACATAGGGGAGGGAGAGGGGCGGGGAAGAGACACAGGAGGGGGGAAAGAGAGACAGGGGAGGGAGAGGGGCGCTGAAGAGACACAGGGGAGGGAGAGGGGCGAGGAAGAGAGACAGGGGAGGGAGAGGGGCGGGGAAGAGACACAGGAGGGGGGAAAGAGAGACAGGGGAGGGAGAGGGGCGGGGAAGAGACACAGGAGGGAGGAAAGATAGACAGGGGAGGGAGAGGGGCGGGGAAGAGACACAGGAGGGAGGAAAGAGAGACAGGGGAGGGAGAGGGGCGGGGAAGAGACACAGGAGGGAGGAAAGAGAGACAGGGGAGGGAGAGGGGCGGGGAAGAGACACAGGAGGGAGGAAAGAGAGACAGGGGAGGGAGAGGGGCGGGGAAGAGACACAGGAGGGAGGAAAGAGAGACAGGGGAGGGAGAGGGGCGGGGAAGAGACACAGGAGGGGGGAAAGAGAGACAGGGGAGGGAGAGGGGCGGGGAAGAGACACAGGAGGGAGGAAAGAGAGACAGGGGAGGGAGAGGGGCGGGGAAGAGACACAGGAGGGAGGAAAGAGAGACAGGGGAGGGAGAGGGGCGGGGAAGAGACACAGGAGGGAGGAAAGAGAGACAGGGGAGGGAGAGGGGCGGGGAAGAGACACAGGAGGGGGGAAAGAGAGTCAGGGGAGGGAGAGGGGCGGGGAAGAGACACAGGGGAGGGAGAGGGGCTGGGAAGAGACACGGGAGGGAGAGGGGCTGGGAAGAGACACAGAAGAGGGGTGGTGAAGTGACACAGGGGTGGCGGGGGAAGGAGTCACAGGGGTGGCGGGGGAAGGAGTCACAGGGGTGGCGGGGGAAGGAGTCACAGGGGTGGCGGGGGAAGGAGTCACAGGGGTGGCGGGGGAAGGAGTCACAGGGGTGGCGGGGGAAGGAGTCACAGGGGTGGCGGGGAAAGAGACAGGGGTGGCGGGGAAAGAGACAGGGGTGAGGACACGAAAGGGGGGAAGAGACACGGGGGAGGACACGGGAGAGGGGAAGAGACACGGGGGAGGACACGGGAGAGGGGAAGAGACACGGGGGAGGACACGGGAGGGGGGAAGAGACCCAGGGGAGGACACGAGAGGGGGGGAAGAAGACACAGGGGAGGACACGGGAGGAGAGGAAGAAGACACAGGGAGGGGGGAAAGAGAGACAGGGGAGGGAGAGGGGCGGGGAAGAGAGACAGGGGAGGGAGAGGGGCGGGGAAGAGAGACAGGGGAGGGAGAGGGGCGGGGAAGAGAGACAGGGGAGGGAGAGGGGCGGGGAAGAGAGACAGGGGAGGGAGAGGGGCGGGGAAGAGAGACAGGGGAGGGAGAGGGGCGGGGAAGAGAGACAGGGGAGGGAGAGGGGCGGGGAAGAGAGACAGGGGAGGGAGAGGGGCGGGGAAGAGAGACAGGGGAGGGAGAGGGGCGGGGAAGAGACACAGGGGAGGCGGGGGAAGGAGTCACAGGGGAGGCGGGGGAAGGAGTCACAGGGGAGGCGGGGGAAGGAGTCACAGGGGAGGCGGGGGAAGGAGTCACAGGGGAGGCGGGGGGAAGGAGTCACAGGGGAGGCGGGGGAAGGAGTCACAGGGGAGGCGGGGGAAGGAGTCACAGGGGAGGCGGGGGAAGGAGTCACAGGGGAGGCGGGGGAAGGAGTCACAGGGGAGGCGGGGGAAGGAGTCACAGGGGAGGCGGGGGAAGGAGTCACAGGGGAGGCGGGGGAAGGAGTCACAGGGGAGGCGGGGGAAGGAGTCACAGGTGAGGCGAAGGAAGGAGTCACAGGGGTGGCGAAGGAAGGAGTCACAGGGGTGGCGGGGGAAGGAGTCACAGGGGTGGCGGGGGAAGGAGTCACAGGGGTGGCGGGGGAAGGAGTCACAGGGGTGGCGGGGGAAGGAGTCACAGGGGTGGCGGGGGAAGGAGTCACAGGGGTGGCGGGGGAAGGAGTCACAGGGGTGGCGGGGGAAGGAGTCACAGGGGTGGCGGGGGAAGGAGTCACAGGGGTGGCGGGGAAAGAGACAGGGGTGAGGACACGAAAGGGGGGAAGAGACACGGGAGAGGGGAAGAGACACGGGGAGGACACGGGAGAGGGGAAGAGACACGGGGGAGGACACGGGGGAGGACACGGGAGGGGGGAAGAGACCCAGGGGAGGACACAAGAGGGGGGGAAGAAGACACAGGGGAGGACACGGGAGGAGAGGAAGAAGACACAGGGAGGGGGGAAAGAGAGACAGGGGAGGGAGAGGGGCGGGGAAGAGAGACAGGGGAGGGAGAGGGGCGGGGAAGAGAGACAGGGGAGGGAGAGGGGCGGGGAAGAGACACAGGGGAGGGAGAGGGGCTGGGAAGAGACACAGGGGAGGGAGAGGGGCTGGGAAGAGACACAGGGGAGGGAGAGGGGCTGGGAAGAGACACAGGGGAGGGAGAGGGGCTGGGAAGAGACACAGGGGAGGGAGAGGGGCTGGGAAGAGACACAGGGGAGGGAGAGGGGCTGGGAAGAGACACAGGGGAGGGAGAGGGGCTGGGAAGAGACACAGGGGAGGGAGAGGGGCTGGGAAGAGACACAGGGGAGGGAGAGGGGCTGGGAAGAGACACAGAAGAGGGGTGGTGAAGTGACACAGGGGAGGCGGGGGAAGGAGTCACAGGGGAGGCGGGGGAAGGAGTCACAGGGGAGGCGGGGGAAGGAGTCACAGGGGAGGCGGGGGAAGGAGTCACAGGTGAGGCGGGGGAAGGAGTCACAGGTGAGGCGGGGGAAGGAGTCACAGGTGAGGCGGGGGAAGGAGTCACAGGTGAGGCGGGGGAAGGAGTCACAGGTGAGGCGGGGGAAGGAGTCACAGGTGAGGCGGGGGAAGGAGTCACAGGTGAGGCGGGGGAAGGAGTCACAGGTGAGGCGGGGGAAGGAGTCACAGGGGAGGCGGGGGAAGGAGTCACGAAAGGGGGGAAGAGACCCGGGGGAGGACACGAAAGGGGGGAAGAGACCCGGGGGAGGACACGAAAGGGGGGAAGAGACCCGGGGGGAGGACACGAAAGGGGGGAAGAGACCCGGGGGGAGGACACGAAAGGGGGGAAGAGACCCGGGGGGAGGACACGAAACGGGGGAAGAGACCCGGGGGAGGACACGAAAGGGGGGAAGAGACCCGGGGGAGGACACGAAAGGGGGGAAGAGACCCGGGGGGGGACACGAGAGGGGGGGAAGAAGACACGGGGGAGGACACGGGAGGAGGGGGAAAATACACAGGGGAGGACACGGGAGGGGGAAGAGACCCGGGGGAGGACACGAAAGGGGGGAAGAGACCCGGGGGAGGACACGAAAGGGGGGAAGAGACCCGGGGGAGGACACGAGAGGGGGGGAAGAAGACACGGGGGAGGACACGGGAGGAGGGGAAGAAGACACAGGGAGGGGGGAAAATACACAGGGGAGGACACGGGAGGGGGAAGAGACACGGGAGGGAGAGGGGCTGGGAAGAGACACAGGAGGGGGAAAAGAGACACAGGGGAGGTTGAGCTGGGGAGGGAGAGGGGCTAGGAAGAGACACAGGGGAGGGGGAAGAGACACAGGGGAGGGAGAGCTGGGGGGAAGAGACATAGGGGAGGGAGAGCTGGGGGGAAGAGACACAGGGGAGGGAGAGCTGGGGCGAAGAGACACAGGGGAGGGAGAGGGTCTGGAAAGAGACACAGGATGGGGAGGGGCTGGGAAGAGACACAGAAGAGTGGCTGGGAAGAGACACAGAAGATGGGCTGGGAAGAGACACAGGGGAGGGGGGAGGAGAGACAGGGAAGGGGGGGGAAGAAGTCACAGGGGAGGGGGGGAAGAAGTCACAGGGGAGGGGGGGGGAAGAAGTCACAGGGGAGGGGGGGAAGAAGTCACAGGGGAGGGGGAAGAAGTCACAGGGAAGGGGGGGGAAGAAGTCACAGGGGAGGGGGGGAAGAAGTCACAGGGGAGGGGGGGGGAAGAAGTCACAGGGGAGGGGGGGGGAAGAAGTCACAGGGGAGGGGGGGGGGGAAGAAGTCACAGGGGAGGGGGGGGGAAAGAAGTCACAGGGGAGGGGGGGGAAAGAAGTCACAGGGGAGGGGGGGGAAGAAGTCACAGGGGAGGGGGGGGAAGAAGTCACAGGGGAGGGGGGGGAAGAAGTCACAGGGGAGGGGGGGAAGAAGTCACAGGGGAAGGGAAGCTGAGGGGAAGAGACACAGGGGAGGGAGAGAGAGAGGCTGGGAAGAGACACGGGAGGGGGAAAGAGACACATGGGAGGGAGAGGGGCTGGGAAAGAGACACAGGGGAGGGGGAAAGAGACACAGGGGAGGGGGAAAGAGACACAGGGGAGTACACGGGAGGGGGGAAGAGACACAGGGGAGGACACGGGAGGGGGGGAGAGACACAGGGGAGGACACGGGGGGGGCAGAGACACAGGGGAGGACACGGGAGGGGGGGAAGAGACACAGGTGAGGACACGGGAGGGGGGAAGAGACACAGGGGAGGACACGGGAGGGGGGAAAGAGACACGGGGAGGACACAGGAGGGGGGAAAGAGACACATGGGAGGACACGGGAGGGGGGGAGAAGACACAGGGAGGGGGAAGGGGGATAAGACACAGGGGAGGGGGGAAGAGACACAGGGGAGGACACGGGAGGGGGGCAGAGACACGGGAGGGGGGCAGAGACACGGGAGGGGGGAAGAGACACGGGGGAGGACACGGGAGGGGGGGAGAAGACACGGGGGAGGACACGGGAGGAGGGGAAGAAGACACAGGGAGGGGGAAAAGACACAGGGGAGGGGGGGAAGAGACACAGGGAAGGACACGGGAGGGGGAAGAGACACAGGGGAGGGAGAGGGGCTGGGAAGAGACACGGGAGGGGGAAAAGAGACACAGGGGAGGGAGAGGGGCTGGGAAGAGACACGGGAGGGGGAAAAGAGGCACAGGGGAGGGAGAGCTGGGGAGGGAGAGGGGCTGGGAAGAGACACAGGGGAGGGGGAAAGACACAGGGGAGGGAGAGCTGGGGGGAAAGAGACACAGGGGAGGGAGAGCTGGGGGGGAAGAGACACAGGGGAGGGAGAGCTGGGGGGGGAAGAGACACGGGAGGGAGAGCTGGGGGGGAAGAGACACAGGGGAGGGAGAGCTGGGGGGAAGAGACACAGGGGAGGGAGAGTTGGGGGGGAAGAGACACAGGGGAGGAAGAGTTGGGGGGGAAGAGACACAGGGGAGGGAGAGCTGGGGGGGAAGAGACACAGGGGAGGGAGAACTGGGGAGGAAGAGACACAGGGGAGGGAGAGGGGCTGGAAAGAGACACAGGGGAGGGAGAGGGGCTGGAAAGAGACACAGGGGAGGGAGAGGGGCTGGAAAGAGACACAGGGGAGGGGCTGGGAAGAGACACAGGGGAGGGGGGAGGAGAGACAGGGGTGGGGGGGAAGAAGTCACAGGGGAGGGGGGGAAGAGACACAGGGGAAGGGAAGCTGAGGGGAAGAGACACAGGGGAGCGAGAGGGGCTGGGAAGAGACACAGGAGGGGGGGAAGAGACACAGGGGAGGGAGAGGGGCTGGGAAAGAGACACAGGGGAGGGGGAAAGAGTCACGGGAGGACACGGGAGGGGGGAAGAGACACGGGAGGTGGGGAAGAGACAGGGGGGAAGAGACACGGGAGGTGGGGAAGAGACAAAGGGGAGGACACGGGAGGTGGGGAAGAGACACAGTGGAGGACACGGGAGGGGGGGAAGAGACACAGGGGAAGACACGGGAGGGGGAAAGAGACACGGGGAGGACACGGGAGAGGGGAAAGAGACACGGGGAGGACACGGGAGGGGTGAAAGACACGTGGGAGTGGGGGAAAGAGACACGTGGGAGTGGGGGAAAGAGACACGTGGGGGAAAGAGACACGTGGGAGTGGGGGAAAGAGACACGTGGGAGTGGGGGAAAGAGACACGTGGGAGTGGGGGAAAGAGACACGTGGGAGTGGGGGAAAGAGACACGTGGGAGTGGGGGAAAGAGACACGTGGGAGTGGGGGAAAGAGACACGGGATGGGGAGGGGCTGGGAAGAGACACAGAAGAGGGGCTGGGAAGAGACACAGAAGAGGGGCTGGGAAGAGACACAGAAGAGGGGCTGGGAAGAGACACAGGGGAGGAGGAAGAAGTCACAGGGAGGGGGGGAAGAGACACAGGGGAAGGGAAGCTGAGGGGAAGAGACACAGGGGAGGGAGAGGGGCTGGGAAGAAACACGGGAGGGCGGGAGAGACACAGGGGAGGGAGAGGGGCTGGGAAGACACGGGAGGGGGGGCACAGGGGAGGGAGAGGGGCTGGGAAGAGACACGGGAGGGGGGGCACAGGGGAGGGAGAGGGGCTGGGAAAGAGACACAGGGGAGGGGGGGAAGAGACACAGGGGAGGGGGGGAAGAGACACAGGGGAGGGGGGGAAAGAGACACAGGGGAGGGGGGAAGAGACACAGTGGAGGACACGGGAGGGGGGAAGACACAGGGGAGGACACGGGAGGGGGGAAGACACAGGGGAGGACACGGGAGGGGGGAAAGAGACACAGGGGAGGACACGGGAGGGGGGAAAGAGACACAGGGGAGGACACGGGAGGGGGGAAAGAGACACAGGGGAGGACACGGGAGGGGGAAAGAGACACATGGGAGGACACGGGAGGGGGGAAAGAGACACATGGGAGGACACGGGAGGGGTGAAAGACACATGGGAGTGTGGAAAAGAGACACATGGAAGTGTGGAAAAGAGACACATGGGAGTGTGGAAAAGAGACACATGGGAGTGGGGGAAAGAGACACATGGGAGTGGGGGAAAGAGACACATGGGAGTGGGGGAAAGAGACACATGGGAGTGGGGGAAAGAGACACATGGGAGTCAGATGGGGGAAGAGACACATGGGAGTCAGATGGGGGAAGAGACACATGGGAGTCAGATGGGGGAAGAGACACATGGGAGTCAGATGGGGGAAGAGACACATGGGAGTCAGATGGGGGAAGAGACACATGGGAGTCAGAAACACGGGGGAGGGAGAGTGGGAGGGAAGAGACACGTGGGGGGGAAGAGACGGGAGGAAGGGGAAAAAAACAGGGGAGGGAGAGGGAAAAGGAGCCACAAGGGAGGGAGTAGACAGGAGGAAAGACTTGCAATTAGCGCCAGGCTCACCATGAGTGCCGAAGGGGTGGAAAACATCATTGCCAGGCTTAAAATTAGGGAGAGGAGGGGGGAAATGAGACACAAGGGAGGGAGTAGACAGGTTAGAGGCTCGCAAACAGCATTGCCAGGCTGAAAATTTTATTCCCATCATTTTTGACAGGCAAGAAGCCAGTTAATAAAGGTCATATTTATTTTATGTTAAGTAAAAAGTGTTTAATTACTGAAATGATTGGACTTTAATGACGTTTAAGCGTAAAAGATCTATATTAACAGATATTTTATTTATTGTGATGAAAAAAAGTTATTTTGTGATAAATCTCACATTGAAAATATGCTGGTTTCCCCTGATCTTTAGGTGGAATTAGTAAATAGTCTGTTTCAGGGAGGTTAGACTACGACTAAACCACAGGCAAGAGATGGGTGCCCCCTTCTGGATCGCTACCTTGTTGTATTGAAGGGCTTGTGTACCTTAATGAAGCTGTGAGCTGTACCATGTAGGCTTACCCAAGATGGGCAGGTCCTCTTTCTTGAGAAACAGTAAGAATTCAGGCTTGTTTTTTTTTTTTTTGCATTAAAAGGCAATTGTAGTCCATTTATTTATATCCTGTTTTCAACATATAAATTAACTTATTTGTTTTGTTTGAGAAATAATTGATCAAAATGTAGATAACATTTCTCCTTCTCTGACCTGGTATCCACAGGGCATGGATATCTGAAATGTAGCATATTGTGCTTTTGTACCTATCGGTTATAATATTAATCATGTATTAAAACACAATTAACAGGGTCTCGATGAATCCTTGTTTGCACTTCCTCTTAATTCAATAGTAAAATAAAGGTGGATCAAACACAGGTTTTTGCTTTATTTTCTTCAATTTAATATCATTTATTTTCAATGGTGGAAAACATTTGTGATAAAACGTTCTCAGGCAAAATGTCAAAATGTTGGAATAGATATGTTAAAGGGACACAGTGAAAATTCCAAATTTTGTGTAACTTAAATATATAGATAATAACATCATTTGCTATTACCGTATTTTGCGCTCCATAAGATTAGATATGGAGGGGAAAGGGAGGAGGATAGGGGGGAAGAAGAGTATGATTTCTTTAATATAGATTATATTAAATAATTTAGTTCACCATTCTATTCAGAATATTTTTATCTTGCTTCCCTCTTCTAAAAACTAGGTGCGTCTTATGGTCAGGTGCGTCTTATGTAGCGAAAAATACGGTATATGCAATCGCATATATAGTTCTCAGCAGCGTGATCTTGCCAAAATATCGCAATGTTAAAACTGCAGGCTCGCCAAGCGAGCCCGCTGCAACCCGCGAGAGCCAATTGCGGCCAGGCAAGGAGCGCCTGGTGGTGAGGAGCGCCATAGGTGCTCATCCCTGCGACCCCGCACACCTTGCAGAACTACACTTCAACACAAAACTCAAATACACAATTCAAAGTGCGAGACCCGCACTATAAACATTACAGCCCGTAACACTTAGAAAAAAAAAAACGCCACTGGCCGCAAAAAATACAAACTTAACAGCTTCATCACACACAGCGAAAAACACACAAAATACAAAATAAAAACAAAAATACACACACAGTAAGGGGGGACAGTCGGGATGTCTGGGAATGAGGTTACACGCCAATTGAAATACAATTGAAAGATTTTCGCCACTTGAAAATCCCCTAAGCAAGAGAAAAAATGTCAGACGAAAAAAGCGAAAACGAGGCTTCAGGACCCCTAAGCACGCAAAACACCGCCAAGCACATACGACTTTTACACAGACCCGTACAACCTAATAAATACGCTATTAGGAAGGACGCTAAATGCTCCAAAACCCGCCTAACACATACACTAAAACCTAATAACATTACCATTACAAAATGAGCAACTACACAGCTATACAAATGGCTTCCCCTCGTGCACGCAGCCTATTTACACTACACACATTTCTGACACTTTCACCTCAGCTCACCAATAGTGCAAATAAACATTGTATGCTGCAGGATCATCAAAACAGATTGTTAGCTCTTCAGAATATTCCTTAATGCATATATTAATTACAAATAGGTAAAGTATATTACTTTATAACTTTACAAATTAATTAATTAACATTACAAAATACATACACATAAAAAACAAAACAACAATAAACGCTAAAGGCGCTCAGCGCGCGCTTCACAAAGAGCGCCAACGTTGTTTACAGGACCACAACACCATCAGGGGAGAGGCTCCCAATGCAAGCCAAAAGCCCATCAGCACAAAACTTGCAATCAGCGCCAAAGGAGCTCTCATAACCAAACATACACCAACCAAGAGGCTTGCAATGAGCGCCAAAGTTACTCACAACAAAAATACTTACTTTGTGTACCAAACCGCATTACCTGCCTTACAATTCTATTGCAGCCATTTTTTGACGGGCAATTCGCTAGTGATGTTATAATGTGCAACCTTTTTCTCTGGGTGTTTATTACATCTATCAGCATCTATAATGCCCTGGTATTGATTGGGTTTCTACTGGTTCTGATGAAAATACCTGCACTTTGTATTGCAAGCTCCCAATAAAAACATCTGAAAAGTTTTCAGTGTCCAAGGTTTTTCAGGAATCCGATAAATATGCAAAACAATGAATAATCACCACACATATTTGTGTATACTAGTCAAAAAGTGCATTAGCTTTTTTTGTTTTGTTTCTAATACCAAGTTTGCCAATTATCATGTCTAAATGTAAAAAATGTTTTAAAGGGGCTCATTAGAGCAGAGATATATGCATGCACTCAAAAATTAAAGCAGAAACTTTGTAATGTTTATATAATTTTAAATGTTTATTCAGTTTTGGCTGAATTGTTCTGCTTAAATAGACCACTTCTCTAGAAATATGATCAATTCTGAGCCCATCATGCCTGCTGTATGCCCATATAACATACACCACTAAATGTTTTACCGCTCCACAGAGTCATCTTAAAGGGATCTGCATGGTTTGGGATTTTACTACATGTACCTGTGAATTTTGCAGAAACCTTGAGAAGATCCAATAAATCAATACTTCAGGAAATCAAGACAAACTGTTCACTAGAAGGTATGATCATGAGGCTGAAGCTCAAATATTTTGGCCATATTATGAGAAGGCAGGATTCCCTAGAGAAGACTCTGATGCTGGGAAAGATTGAAGGCACAAAAAGAAGGGGACAACAGAGGCGGAGATGGATAGATGAGGTCGTTGAAGCAATGAACATGTACTTGATGGAGCTCAGAGGGGCAGTGAGTGAGATGCACCTGGCGTGCTGCAGCCTATAGGGTCACAGAAAGTTGGACGCGCCTAAACAACAACAACCTGTGTATCTATTTACTATCTATTTGCTTGAAGTGCCTATAATCCTACACATTTTACATATCTGGGTTTGCCCTCTGCAATTCACAAAGACACAGACTCTGCTGTACTTGCTGTGCTGTCTCATACTTATCAATCAGTGCTGAGACGTCGTCCTTGATAAAGTAAGACCCTACACTGCACATCCAGCCCTACAGATTCTGCATTTGCTGCAGTGGTCAGAGCCATAAGGGATTTTTTTGTACATAAAAGTCAATATATATAAACAGGTATATTCAATACATAGTACAATCCAGAAAACATCAATATCCCATTAATACTGTCAAGGCTTGACACATTTTTTGCACTTTTAGTAGATCATGGCACGAACATGGATTTAATATAGGGGAAAAACTCTCTTTACGTAAACACATAGGACAATGGTTGCTGTATTACAAATGATGAATATGAATGCAATAAAGTGCAATAATAATTCAAAACATTCCTTCCAGCCAATATACACATTATAGTGCTATAAGTGTGATAAATCCATTATCCATTACAACTCATTTCCACTTAAAGGTATTTGCAAGTGAGCTGGGTTATGAATGCATGTGATAGAGGAGAATTAGTAGTGTATGAAAACGTGTTCTCTAGAAAAGTTCAGTTTACTTACAAAGTTATTTGCACAAAAGTCAAATCCAGTGGTTCATACGCCGGGTACACACAGGAAATAAAGCAAGATACATATTTTGACCTTTCTGGTACAGAGCACAGGAAGTAACTGTTGCAGTTCTTGTACTGAGCACACTAGAAGCAACTGAGGTGAAGAATGATAAAATGTATTAGCCTAATTCTGAATATGAATGTTATGCCAATTGAGGTGGAGTTTTCTAGGGGTGTACACAATAAACTGCAAATGCCAAAAAAATATAGGACATTTTGCTAACTTCAAGGTAAGCTAATTAATATTTATTTTGGGATGTTTTCATGCAAAAAAAAATTTTTTTCATACACTACTTATTCTCCTCTATCAGATGCATTCATAATCCAGCTCACTACATATCCCTTTAACTGTTCCAGTGCGGTTTACTGCCTTCAAAATCCACACAAACAAACTTGTGCCTGATCTTCTTTAAGAAGAACTCTTCTATGCTTGTGACCTATTCATGCATTTAAACATCATTTGCCGGCATCTTTGGCTCGGTTGGCAAGTGTGTCTCAGAAAGCAGCCAACCATCATTTGACCCTGCGCCCACATACTTGGGCTTCTTCTGATTTATTTCTCTTTGCTCTAATGAGCCCTTTTTTGGGTGGCCCCACCACGTTCTGCTTTTTGTAATGATCAAGTTCAGCTCATAAAAGAGTATATAATGACACTTGAAGAAGAACCTGGAGGTTTTCAAAAACTCCAAAACCAATGGCATTTTTTCATTAGGGTCTAAAAGGTATCAACTACTACAATCAAATTATAGTATGCTTAATAAGATACTTTTTTTTTAGTTTTAACTGATACCTTTCTATCTTGTACCATAGAATGATTTTAGGCTAAAACAAAGTTTTAGAACAATTGACAGGTAGACTTGGCATAATTCAATAAAACTTTATTTTTATAGAAAATTCAATAGATTACGTATTAAATTATTTGATTTTTTTTGTCTGACATTTTAACTGTGTCCCTTTGAAGAGAGAGTCTATTATTTTGGAGCTCACATCATTTTTTAACCATACTTTTGTATAACAATCAGTAGTGAGATCACTGAATGAGGGGTTTCATAAGCTTGAGCCAATTATTATATTAAGTTAAAAAGGTTATCTGCAAATGTGGAAGTTTGTTTGCATTACTGGGATGTAGAGTGTGTCTGTGTGTATGTAAGTGGGCCCCCTGACCTTTTCGCGCTGGAGAACAGTGCACCGTCTACAAGGCGCCGAGAAATGTGCGCTCCTACATCTGCACGCCTGAAATGAGCGCGCCTGACAACTGCGCTCCAGCCTGCACGTCCCATCTTACTTACTGTCCTGGATCATCTCCCGGTTGCTGGTGTAAGTATGGGATGGGAATGGGTGCAGGCAGGAGTGCAGTTGACAGGCGCGCTTATTTCAGGCACGCAGATGTTGTAGCTCGCATTTCTACGCGTCCTGAAGACGGTGCACTGTTCTCAAGCGCATGAAGGACTTACCACAATGTAAGTGTATATGTGTGGGCACATTTGCATGTTCCTGCCCAGGCTCCAAATATGCAGTGTAATAACTGTTTCTCGGAATTCTGGGCATTTTTTTTTTTTTACTTGTTTTAGACATTTAAATGTGAACACAAATGTGCCATTTATTTACTATATATATCTATTATATATATAAATACATTTTATTTTTGTACAGTGGTCTTTTAAAGGTATACTGTAGTCATACGTTTTTGAGGTAATACTAGTTAGGCGTACCTGGAAAAGCTGGTCACTTATGTTTGGACCTCCAGCAAACACTGCTACCTCTTGATGCCAGGGTACCGGTTATCTGGAAATGCTGGTTACTACAGTGGCAATGTGGCTTATTTTGTTATTTTGTGCCGATTACCAATAAAGGGCCATATTCTATTAGCTGCTCGCACATGCCTCGGACTCCAGTTCGCAAATTCAAACCTCAAGGCTGAACTCGGAAACTCTGCTTTTTGAAGTCTGATTTCAGTGGGCGTGATCATATGATCTGACAATATTAAGCAATCCCGTCATTTTACTTCTTGGACACAGCCAATAGTAAATGAGACCATCATCACAATGTCAGTTAGACATGGAAGTTACACGTAATCTGCAATTGGAGGCTACAAATTAATTAGTGCCAATAACTAATGTTTGCCGATCAGGCTCTTAATCTATAAAATGCATTTGAGTATCTGTTCTAATCCATGTGGGTTTCATTATATGTATTAACACCTTGAGCCCTGAGTTCGATAGTACTCAGAAATAACAGTAAAAAATAGTATTTTTTTAATTGCATGTCTGTGGGTTTGAGACTGCTGTGCAATTAATTATAATGTCTTTCCATGCCTTCCCATGCTTTTAAAGTACAGTAGTGAGTGTTTATTTGCTGTTACAGCTCTATAAGTGTCTGTAAAAAGCCCTTGTGAGTCCTATTTAGTTCTTGTGATATTTTTGACAAAACTTGATACTTTTTTCAGCTGCGGGTTAGACTTTAATTATTTGGAGCTCATAATGTTTGAGCTGTGCTAAACCCAATAGAGTTCTATGCCCAAATTTGTGTTTTTGGCAGGCCCGTAGTGATTGGGGGTTGGGTAGTTCACAATTGGATTGCGTGTAGCTAATAGAATCTGGGCACAAGTTTTAAGTGTGTATAAATTTACAAATTGGGCAATAGAATAGAGACCAAAATCAGTATTTACAGGGAAAAAAAAAAATCAATGTAACTTTTACAAAAGAAATTTAAAATTATAATTATAGTGCAGATCATCTCTTCCCTTCTAGACACCTTTTTAAAGGGTGGAGAGAAGCAGATCTATTGGTGTCCAAAGAGGTTAAATTCAAATAGTAATTTTTAAAAGATGCTTTCTTTTTTTTTTTTTTTCTGCTAATCCGTTATTAAATGTACAAATTAAAAAAAATGTTTTATTCATTTATACACCATAAAAGAAAAAACAAATTAGAGGCAAAAGTAGAAGATAATGAGTTTACATTGTCGATCAAGGGTAGAATAGGAAGGATGGAATAAAGGCTTTACTGGAATGATTTAGTAACATTTGCAAGCAAGAAAGAATAGGAGTTATGTTTCCGGGAGTTTAAAGGCCTAATAAATTACTGTATTGATTACAGCAAAAGTACAAACATGTTATAACTTAAAGATATATCATATTGTATAAAAAAAAAAAACTTTCACTCTCCCAGCACCCATTTTATTGGTTAAACAGTTGATGTATGATATAAGTAGTTGATAGTAGTCAATATATTTTTATTATAGTCAATTATAATTATATATATATATATATTTTTATATATAGCAAACATGAGAACAATTCACAAACCATGGATACTGTCATTTTTATTGACCAGTACCAGTAAATAAGGTGGCGATTTGCAATTCTTAGCAATATATACCCATAATAATGTACTTCTGTCAGGCTGATTGACAGGTAAAAACTGGAAACTTCCATGTAAGGTTTACAGTAAAAAAATGCTGTTTTTAGTAACTTTCAGATAATAAGGGGCATATTACCTAAAAAATGTAAGTCCTAGCATATTTAAGGAGAAGGATATGTTCTTGTATAGAGGGAAAGGCAAAAACACAAGATTTAAAAACCTTGTTTGTCGTATTATAAATGTGTTACTGTGCTATATCAATACCAACATTTACTTTGTGTGACCTAATGATATAGTTAACTCTTCAATATTTGCACATGTTCCTCGTTCTCTCTACTAAGCGCTCTTTGAAGTCATCTTTCATATAATTGAAGGAACACTATAGATTAACAATAACTTCACGTTTTGTGAGTATGCAACAATCTAGCATCATTAGCAGCCATTTTCATAGATCGTAATATTAGCAGACTCTGCTTGTGAATAGTAGCTTCATGATATCCATACTTCATAATCAAGGCATAAGAGAGCAGATATAGAGCAGGGCAGGTAAGGCTTGCAGGCTACCTCTACGAAGTGCATGGGGGGGGGGACTTAACAAAAATGAAGTCTTTCCCAATTTACAGTGGTCCTACAGCTATCACTTAGACTTTCCGTATCCTGATGCTGTCTCTGACTGTTGTTCTGTGCACTCCAGGTTTTGTGGAGAGTGCTTGCAGCCATGTCTCCAAGTCACATCCCCACTATGCCCTCTCTGCCGTATGCCGTTTGACCCTAAGAAGGTGGACAAAGCCTCCAATGTTGACAAACAGCTCTCCTCATACAAGGCTCCTTGCAGAGGCTGTAGTAAGAAGGTGAGTTTTTTTTGTTTGTTCTTTTCATATTTCTATTGTGATTTTAAATTAAGCCTTCATTTATGTAAGTAAAAATCTATTTTTTACATAGTTTAGAGTAGCATCATCTAGTCTAATTATGTTATCTACTCAATAGGAGCCGGCTGAATTAATCCATGGGATAAGCTTCTGCATACCCCAGGCACTCTTATTGTATTTGTTCCTGTTACTTCCAGTGGATACTTCCGCTATTCTATTTACACTCTACTATTTCTATAAAGTAGCAAATTAATTCTGAATATTCTATCCACCAACTTTAAATCGTGACATGTTCTTCAAGCATTCTACTTTATTTGATACCATATTATATTTAAGAGTTTTTATGATATCACTCTTTTTTTTTTCCCCCCGCAATTTATAAAGTATAGCAGCCTTGCCTTTTATGTTTTTTTTGTTTTTTTTTCTATTTAAACTATTCTCGTTATCTCTCTTAATGGAATGCCTAGTCATTTATTAATGTTGTTTCAGAGAAACAGAATCTGTAATGTGGCATTAATTCCTTTACTCTTCAGCCACGAACACCTCTTTATGGTCGTACAACACCATAGTAGTTTTTCCTTCTAATTTGTTTGCATGCATTAAATAAATTGCCATAATCCATCATGTCTTTTATATAATCTCTTTTGCTGTTTTTGACTCCCAAATGCTTGATTTTGAAGTTAACACTCTGATAGTTTGAAACAAACCATAGGGTGCTTAACACCAAATAAGTATTATCATTAATACAGTGTAAGGAGTACCTATAGCCTTAGCCTCTGAGGAAGACATAAACTTGGCGAAATGACCGTTAGGCTGGCCCTTTTTTTAGCATTTAGGAACCTGTTTTCCCACATCATACTAGAGAACTTTTGAGGGTCCCAAAAGGGCATTGGAAATGTTTCTCTTTATGTTACAGCCTATGCGTTGATCTGCTGGAAATGTAAAATAGGGTTCATTATTGTTTTTATTATACAGTGGTCTCGTCATTCACTATCACAAGCAATTATTGGACTATTGTGATGTAAGTCCAAAATATCCTTTTAAGAATACATGACTCTATTTCTTCGATCTATTCAGGGCTCTTAGCCATATTTGGGTAAATCTCTTAGAGAGCCTTCCAGGAAGGAGGACCCACCAATGTCATAAGCCTAACTTTACACACTATACATGTTTATTAAATTTGTATATTTTTTATTTTGATTTATGTGGTTTGGAAAGAATGATGTGGACGGCTTGAAATAATGTAATATTGTTGACAATTTTTAGGTACTCATAACACTGTATTGATGATATTGACTTTGAAGTTATCCATTTTAAACTTTAAATCATACACAAAGCTCCTCTAGTATTTAACACTGAAATTGGCCAAAGCAATGCAAATGGCCCTAAAATTAAAGCGTCCGAAATTACAGGGCTGCCGTATCCTTTTTGTTAATTTCAGGTGACCCTTGCAAAGATGAGAGCTCACGTTTCCTCGTGTGCTAAGGTTCAGGAACAGATGGCCAACTGTCCAAAATTTGTTCCTGTTGTACCAACGACCCAACCTATTCCCAGGTACTATCTTATCTTCCATTCCATTGAAGGTTGTAGTGTATTGAACATTGTAATTGAAACAGTGACAAATCTTTACTTGGTTTTTTTGTAATCTTTAAATTATCATAGTTCACTTTCCTCTCCTCTTCTGGATCGCTACCTTGTTGTGGTAAAGAATCTTGTGTACCTCAATGAAGCTAGGATCACCCGAGATGGACAAGTCATAGCAGAGCGGTCAGACAAATCACGGTCTACTAGAGAAAGAATCTTTACCATGAAAACCTTATGGATTAGCACAACAGGACATAAGATGTGTCTGTCGTGCTGCAGTCCATAAGGTCATGGAGAGTTGGATTCAACTGAACGACTAAACAACTTTCCTCTTATCACAGTGATAATGGCCCACATTATGTTGGAGAAAAATCCATGACATGGACTTTACTTTATTCTCATTAGTGGTTTTCAAACAATCCTAAGAAGGTGTACTTTTAATACAAACCTATTGGATCTGCATGCTTCCCCAGAGAGTCTTGCTACGAAGACAGGAGACTTTAGGAATAAGCTGCATTGGGACACAGAAAGTACTCTTTTACATTTTCTTTGTGGAACTAATTTTGTGCACCAGGTAAAACTGTGTGATATTTGCTAGTAAGCCCCTAACAGATTGGTAAGGACATGCTGTCGCTAGTTGTTTGAAGACTCTTGTATGTTTTTTGCCATTTCTGTTCCTGGATGTTGATGAGATGTTGTTCCTGGATGTTGATGAGAGAGTGCAGTTTCATCTATTTAGTGTTAATCAGCCTTATTGTGACCACTATTTACAGTAAGTGTTGTTGATCTAAAGGGAGAGAAGTGCATGTACATACATGTAGTCTTGCATGCATCACCCCAGTATGCAGACATACACATGACTTAGATTTAAATTCCCTAGTTAGCTGGTTTTTGGTGAGAGATAATAAGACTACCTTTGGGTTCTTGATTGGCTTGCGTTATCTCGGGGTGTGTGTAAATGTGTCATTGCATTTCACTCCACAGGATGATGTGACATTCATTAAATAACTAGTCAATTGTTACAACCTTCCTAGTAAGGGTCTCTATTTCCCTAGATCCTGAGGTACAGGGTTCTGCTGGCAGCTTCAGCTGGCTGGTGTATGAGGGAATTCTGGTGGCGGGTCAAAAAGTCTGACTAGCCACACTAGTCTGGATTGTTTATGATCAGCCACATTCTCATTTTAGGAGCCAATATAGGCGTACAAAGGCAGAAGTGGAGGAAAGCACTTACACCCTCTTATTAAAATTTTTTAATATCAATAGTATAATTTATTACTTCTATTGTGCTATTGTATTCCATCATAATTACTTAACTTTTGCCTGGTCTCTTTCATCTTAAGGTAACATATTTAGATTAAATACCCTGTTTGGAAATACAGAGATTTGTTACTATCTCTGTTAAAGTGTATGTTGTCAACTTTTATTTCCCACTTCTTTTTGTCAGCAATATCCCAAACCGTTCCACCTTTGTGTGTCCATACTGCGGTGCTCGGAATCTGGACCAGCAGGAACTGGTAAAGCATTGTATGGACAATCATCGGAGTGATCCTAACAAAGTGGTGAGTCTTCTTCCATGAAACACACTGTGCGTTTCACCTTTTTGAATTTGGAAGACTGATGATTCCAGATCTTTATTTGCTCTGTAAGATGTGATTAAATATTCCTTCAAGTTGTGGAAAAACGAATGCCCTATTAAATTCCAAGCCCACCGCAGCCGTGATGCAGCCGCAAAGCCTGCGGGCTTGAAATTCGGCGGAGTTACAGAGCAATTAAATTAGACAAGCCCGCAACATACGTGGCCGACACCCAAATCCGCAAACCATGCTTCTGCGCGTTGCATTGCGGCTGTGAACATGTTCAATTATTCAAACCCGTGGTTACGGGTTCAGACGGAGCCAATAGTAAAAGTGATTGTTATTAAAAAAATGGAGGTTAGATTTCATTACTTACGCTTTGAAGTCAGAGTTGCGATCGGGCCGCAATCCAGAAATAGTGCAATATTAAGTGACATATAATAGTTGTCATAATTGCAAGTGTTGGTCACTCTATAAATTATTTTTTATTGCAGGTTTGCAAGCTTGAGACTGTTGTGCTATTAATATTAATACCTTGCATCAATTTCCTTCCTAATTTAAAATACAGTATTGTGTTTATATTTGCTTTTACAGTGCTACGAACAGGACTTTAACCCCCTTGCGTGTCCTCTCTAGTGACCGTAGGATTTCTGTTTTCTTTTACGGGTTTGAACCCCAGTGCATCCTTGGGGACTCATAGCAATTCAATAGCGATTTGCAATAGTAACATTTAAGGGCTTGACAGATCAAAGGTTTAGCTGGGACGGAGTTCAGGTTTTGATGGCCCGTAGGTTTTTTCCTCCTGTAACCTGTAGATCGTTTGCAGGTAGCTGAAAGGGGCCAATTTAATAGGCGTAACTGTTGCAGGCTCCTTTACGGGCTACAATTTCTGAAGTCGTAGCAATTTTAATAGGGGCCTTAGAAGTGATCTTAAAGTGGAATGTGCTTTCAGTACATACCTGTTTCCTTCAATACAAAAAATAAATTCAAATTCGCGTATAAGCATATTCTAGTATATCACACAATTTAAGCCATCCTTGACTGATAAAGAACTTGACTTCATGATTGCAAGAAAGTCCCAGTTTTAAGCAGCTTTGCATAAATAAAACCTCTTCCCTTCGCAAACAAACTTTTTTAATGTCACTACGTTATGACAAAACACTTAAACACATTGTACACTGCAGTAAGACTTATTTCAACACTTAGATACAGGTTAAAAAAACAACTGGACAATGCCATTATATAAACACTTCTCAATATCAAGGACAGGTTGAAGCTAATGGTTAACAAAGCCAGTACCATCCACTAAGGCTACAGTCCTGAAACCAGCAAGGAAACTAAGCAAGAAGTAGGAATATCTGTACTCCAAGACATATAAAACTGTAAGCAACCTATTTTATAACCTATTGTAGGAATACAGGGAACCAGCAACATCAAGCGCCAACTGAGCTATGTGGTGTAGTAGAGGTTGTGCTAATACTAACTAACAATTGTAGTAATGTTTTTAAAATAGTTTACAATAATCCAGATAATATCATAGGACTGTCTCTGGGGCTTCACCTAGTCTGTTTCACAAGCACATTGGGAGTCCCAATGTTGAGGTGCTGTAGAGCCCTCCCACTCCTCTCTCTCTCTCTAATCTGTGTGCATTTAAGGTGGATTACTGCAGTTACCTTTTTAACATTGATATAGAAGAAATCTATTATTATCACACTATTATGTTGTCCTTGCACTAATATAAGAGGGGTACTTGATATTAGGTCTGTTAACAGGTATAAGAGGTTCACACTATTAGGGGGTCCCAGCATCAATAGAAGAATATGCTGACATAAAGGGGGGGGGGGGGGGGCGGTACATACTCTATAAGGGACACCATCACTTAAACAAGGGATATACAATGTATTTGGGGTCAAACATTCTAATTGGGGGCAGATGTGCCTGGTGCGGTATCATTAGTTGATTAGCATTGCTAACCAATGATTGTGATATTGAAATCACAATGTATACATATTGCACTTTTTATTTTCATACACATGCTATTTGCAGAGATATATACAGGAGGTTGTAAATTCTTGGTGCTTTCCTGTTTTATGCTACCATACGTGCACATGCATCTGTTATGTGCACGCACGCATGCTGCACTGCCCTGCGCCGATGAAGTGGTTAGCAGTTTTCAGGTTAGGTTTACAGGGTTACCGTTAGGGTCGGGAACGGGTGTAGAGACTTAGTTTTAGGAGGTTAGGGTTATGCTAAGATGGTTAGGGCCGCCAAGTGGTGTAGGGGGTTAGGATTAGGGTTAGGTCCCGCAAGTGGTGTAGGGGGTTAGGGTTAGGGCCGGCAAGGGGTGGTAGGGTGTTAGGGACTTATAGTTAGGGGGTTAGCTTTCGGGTTATGCCCGCTAACTGCTGTAGGGGGTTAGGGCCGCAAAGGGGTGTAGGGGCTTAGGGAGTACATTAAGACGCAGGACGTGAGCGCACCCGGCAACAGGAGGCTTCCAGTGTTGTGCGTGTGTTGTAGCATAAACAGGAAAGGTCCAAATTCTTTATATCGGCTAAATCAGTTGTATTGTTTAATTTGTATCAAAATAAACACTCAGTAAAAGCTTTACTAAGCTATTACTGGGGCGGCAATGTTTGCATAGTTGTGCTATATTTTACATTTATGTAACACAACACATCTAATACAACAATGCACATTGCTGCCCCTGTGATACTTATACTATCTCCTTCTTTATTTCTGATGTGATTTTTAACAAGGCTTCACCAAATTGATACACAAATGGGTATTTATTAGGCGTAGTAGGGTCAGCCGTATGCATTACTATATTCAATGCCCTTTTGATTCCTGTGGGAAAATTTGGATACCCCCATTCTGATCTCCCACCCTGTCTGTATAACACTCTTTCTGCTTTTTTAACTTTGTTAACAATATATATGGTGGTAACTCTAGTAATCAACCTTAAGAGAACATAGACTGTGACAGTAATGTGGGAGGGGTATACAGCATTGACCAGTCTGCGTGTATGTAACCGACTAGATCCCTTATCTGTAATAACACATTTTGGTGGCCCTGAGCTAAGCTCTAGCTGTCTAAGGGAAGGATAATGTGGAGGAATAGTAGTCTCAGTTGATTGAATCATGCTCGGCATGCTTGTTGTTATTATTATTATTTATTTTTTACTTTCCAGGTATGCCCTATCTGTTCAGCAATGCCATGGGGGGACCCCAGCTATAAGAGTGCTAACTTCCTGCAGCATCTGCTTCACCGACATAAATTCTCCTATGATACATTTGTGGTAGGTATCTCCAGCCAACTTTCTGACATGTACAAAATAATCAGCAATAACCACACAACAAAGTAATCTGTCACCAGAAGGAGTCTGGACATGAATACGGTGCCAGATCATTATGGAGGACACTAACATTTTATTTATTTGCTTTCAGTTTTTGTTAATTTTAAAAAAAAATCCATGATTAGCATATTCTAGCGATTTCAATAGTTACTCAAAAGACCATATAGCATAAGCATACTTTCTAAGCTTATTAAATGTTTTTAGAAAGTAAAATACATGTATAGAAAACCTATACATTTTTGACCTATTTTATAAAAAAAACATTATTTACTGTGTGGCTCTATTTTATTTTTTTAAGCTGAATCTGTGAGTTGCATGTCAGGAAGCTGAACAGCAGAATCCAAAATGGTAGATTCCACTGAAACATAATTGCATGTAAAATGTAATAAATTAGAGGTTGCATTTTATTTATTTTCGTTCTGAAATAATGTTGCCTATTTTCAAGTCCTATACTTAAGTATTCACCACACTCCTGTGTATTTTAATGTCTTATTGATCCATATTGTAACATAGTGAGACAGATGCATTTATAATACAGTAGACTTTCTGTTAAACCGAAAAAAATGGAATAATGTACTTTAAATAAAAATACAATTTTACAGGGCTCAATAAATGCCAGGTTGTCATGCCACAAAATGCTTACAGGCACCTATATTTCATCCACTGTGGCTCTGCAATTCAGTTGTACCTGGAAGCAGACAGACATGAGTGACTGAGCCAGGCAGTTTTGGCGTTACATTCCCCGGGCATGAGTGACTGAGCCAGGGCAGTGTTGGCATTACATTCCCCGGGCATGAGTGACTGAGCCAGGGCAGTGTTGGCGTTACATTCCCCGGGCATGAGTGACTGAGCCAGGGCAGTGTTGGCGTTACATTCCGCGGGCATGAGTGACTGAGCCAGGGCAGTGTTGGCGTTACATTCCCCGGGCATGAGTGACTGAGCCAGGGCAGTGTTGGCGTTACATTCCCCGGGCATGAGTGACTGAGCCAGGGCAGTGTTGGGGTTACATTCCCCGGGCATAGGTGACTGAGCCAGGGCAGTGTTGGGGTTACATTCCCCGGGCATGAGTGACTGAGCCAGGGCAGTGTTGGGGTTACATTCCCCGGGCATGAGTGACTGAGCCAGGGCAGTGTTGGTGTTACATTCCCCAGGTTCAGCACCGCACCCTCCAGCCTAACGTACCTGTGTGTAATTGAGGAGTGAAAGCTGCTGCTGCTAGAACAGCCCTCACTGACAAATACTGTATACTTAGCAGAGCATCCCATGTGCTGCTAATCTAGGCCTCTTTTAATAGTGACTCTCAAGCAACTAGAAACTACATTTATTCAGTATCTACCAATCCCTGCTGATGCTGGATAACTGAGAGTCTGCTGTATTATGAACAATATATTGTAGGCCTAGTATTAATATGACCGATGTGTCCAACCTCTTCACCCCATGTCTCACTAAAAGTAATTAGGGTGTATGATACACTGACCTGTATGATATGATCAGCATCCATTTCTTTTGTCTCCTGCAGGATTATAGCATTGATGAAGAGGCAGCCCTCCAAGCAGCCCTTGCCCTATCTCTGTCTGAGAACTGAATACCAACCATACTAGCACCAAACCCCCCTTCTCGGTGCTCCCACCAAGGCCGAGGCTTGTACATTCCTTCCAGATTTAGCAGATCACGTTTCCTTTCTCCCATGCCTTTTTATTTTATTAAGATTTATTTTAGCAAGGTGGAATCTCTTACAAATTGGGAGTTGTTAGACCGGGTTGTGTGTACACCAGAGGAAGCCACAGTTTGCTACAAAGGTCAATTTATGTGTGTCAGTACCCCGTTATTATGGAACTTGAGTAGGCTATTGCAATGGTGTCTTTTTACTAAGTGACTCTTCAGACAATCTATTTGTTTTATACATATAGTTTAACTAGGTTACTTTGAATTCTAATTTTATTTTTCTCACTGTAATTTTCATACACATTTTACACTTAATTTATTTAAAGAGCACAACAGAGTAAAAGATTCTCAGCTTCTGAAACCGACCCATTTCTTCCAGTTCCAGCTGCCATGTTTCACATCTGTGACTTAAAGCCACAACCACAGGAAAGGGGCTTCACATTACCAGTGTCTCATGCTGCAGACATTCCTGTGTGTCTAAGCAGCATGAGAATGGTAGTGGGAAACTCGTCCCTGTGTAGTGTGGTCTTAGCTCACATATGTGAAACAAGGTAACACTCGTGAGTATGAATAGGAAGATAGAGGGAGGTAACAGAAGTGTAGAATGTGCTACTTAGAAGTAAATTAAGTGTACATTTTATGTGTCAATTAGGAAAAAAAGAAAGATAGACTTGATTAACCTAGTTAAAACTAAATAAGTTTTCCTAAAAAAGCTTCTGTCCTTTATCGGGTCCTTGTTTTAGTCCTTACTTATTATGTGGTCCAGTTAAATCTGACACACAGGTCACGGTGTGGTTACATATACCTGTTCTTAGCTTTATTCTGGTGGTTTCCCAAATCATGTGTTGAAGTGTAGACCGGTTTCGGAAAGGATAATGTTGAATTCTGTGAAGTTTCCACTTTCCACTTGCAGCAGCACCACAGAGGCTGAGCAGATCGCTCTGTTCTTGGGAGGTAGAGCTTTTTCATACCATTAGTTTCCATGAGCCAGGTCAACTAATTGGATGATCTCTTACCTCCTGGTGGATTCAGCAGTGACCGTGCCGATCTCCAACCACTGGCACTCCCTCTGCAATCCCAAACATATTCGATCCTCCAACCTGCAGATCTATCTGGACAGCCCTTTCTTGGGGACTTACCAAATGGTACTGCTGCTCCTCTATACTCTTTATCACTGAGTTATGTGATGATATCTCTAGGTGATGGCACCACAACCTGTGATGCAATTGAGATAAAGACTCTTTATCCCTTTTGTGCCAAAGTGGGACAATTGTGGCAATCTTAGTGCATTATAAATGTATATATTTCTTAATCAGCCTTTTTAGTGTGTATATATGTGACAAAAACATTCTCTCAGTATCCCGTCTCTCGTTCTCTTTGTCCGCCTCCCTATTTCTCCTTCTGTTACCCCGTATCGCCCTCTAAATATTTTGTGGGCCAACCACATAGAACATTTTCCCATGTGCACCCATGTCCCAAAAACCCATGTACTAACCATGGCCCACCCCATGCATATATGGGAGTCTAACAATTAAAGTGACCAACACCTCAACTGCCCAAAACAAAACTATATTTAAAATAATAATATATTTATTCTTCATACCAATTACCGTAATCTCTCTGCTGAAAGCACTCTTCAATCGACAGTCTGTTCACGACCAATATTTTAAAATTCATACTACATCTGTCCTTTAATTATATTTTAGAGGTGTCATGAGCTAATGCTAACCTAACTCCCGAGGGCTTCATCACATGTCTCAGCGATGATGAGCAGACTCATTTTATACTGGCTTTTATGATAAAACAAACAAAAAAAAAAAGTTTTGGCATTTTTACTGCATTAGTGTGAAGCTTTGATATTTTATAGTATAAAAGTATGTAATATAAAGAAACCCAAGAAAACCGTTATTCTTCATACTGCAATGTCTGTGTTTGTTTAGTAACAATAGTATTTTTATGGAACATAGGAACTTAAGAAAATAAATCTATTTTTTTTAAAACATTCTGCAGCTTTTAGGGCAAAATCTGGTAAAGTTGAGGAAAGGAAAGATTCCGCTTTTAGTCTTTTTACCTTAAAAATAATATTAATAATGTCCATTTGGAGTAAAATGTCAAGAGTAATTCACTTTACCTATACAAAAGGTACTCCTTGCTTTGCATTTTTTCCAAATGGGAATTTTGTTTAAAAATTGGGAATACTCTAAGTTACTTGGGGCAGGGTAAGGAGTTTACTACCTCTCCCAAATAAGAAAGTTATTTGTACATTTACGCTGTATTTTCTTAAAGGATACTGTAACTGTCTAACTTGTTTAAAGATCAATAGAAACAACTTTCCAAATTATTGCTAATCTTTTCTGGGAAAATATTCATTGGAAATAGTGGTTTTCATCCCATATTTTAGGCTGGTGATCCCCTATTTGTTTAATCTGTTGCAGAGTGTGTAGCGTATTACCTTATAAGATAGGAGGAGCTCCAGCCCAAAGATGGGGGCAGAGTTGATCTTTCCCACAAAAGATGAAAATCTTAATTTCTATAAAATTAAACATTGTTTATACAGCACTTTACCACTTAAATATGATGAAACCTCCACTATTACAGTGCCCAATTAAAATAACAAGGCTGCAAATTGTTTAGTCCCTACAAAGGGGATGTCTGTGCTGCAAAATTCTACATTTTAACATTTTTATATTATTATTTTTTTTTACATTTTTAAAATGACTTGTTTTTCCATTTCATTCTGAGATTTTATTATGCTTAAATATGATAGGTGCAACTGGATAATAATGCTGGGACAGGTGTTGTCAGTTTGCATCCTTGACCATGAAAGGCCATTTGTGGGGGGGCGAAGCTGTCCCTAAGGTGGAACTGAAACGCACTGCAATTACTATGTGTGTCCTCTAGAGGGCAAAGTGCATACTCTTCATTTGGATGGACCATATTAATTGTTTGGTTTTGGACTTGACAGGGTAATGTGCAGTGCCGAGCTGGATTTTCCAGTTTGCATAAATAAATCACATTTATGCTTTCTGCAAAGGAGTCTGTTAAAGAAATAAGAAAAAAAAAAAGCATTGTAAATTAAAATGTAGCTGGCACAATATTCCCATGCAGAATATATTCCATTAGTTGCAGGAAGCTTCCTTTTTTTATTTTTTTAAGGAGTGATTTTAAAACTATAAAAATTCATATTTAATTATTGGTCACAAGTGATAACATGGTAAGCATCTTCGGTTTTCAAAGACATGATTGGCTGCCAATTACAGTCTGCACCAGCGGAGTTATGTATGGCGTTCAGGTAGTTAGACTTTCTGATGCTTACTGCGTATTATCTGCCAGTACATTTCACACTCCCTAATAACTCACACATCCAAACCATGACTTGTGCAGCCTGTGATTTACAGACAGTCATACGGACACTGCCAGGTGAGAATTTATAATACTGCGAAGAGCGCCGTTATTGTAGAAACGAAAAATACACATTCAATCCCAATTTTCTTAGTAAAAGTTTGAGTAGATAATTGAGCTGTACAGTTAGATATATTATTTATAGATTACATGAACAGGGACTACCCACTCCCCCTTATTGTTTTTATGTTCCCAGAATGCAGTGTAATAATTGTCTTTCTCAGAAATTCTGAGCAGGAAACAAGTTTTTTTAATTTGTTTTAGACTTTCAAATGCGAACACAAATGTACTATATATAAACTGTACAGTGGAGGGTTTCTATCGCTCTTTTGCCCACCATATATTAAATGATTGTTGTGGTAATTACCTCCTCATAAAATCTACTACACGAGCTAGGAACTGGCCCCACACTGATTAGAGGCAGTAATCTTGAAACAGCTGTACGTGGGTAGGATTCCTGGCTTGTGTATAATCCATCCGTAGCTTTGCCCAAAGCTGTGTAATACAGCAGGCATTTGCTTAAAGGAAGCCATGTTTAAAATGGTTATGGATCACAAGAGGGAGGCCTTTGTGGGCAGATTTGCATGTCCTCGCCCAGGTTCCCAGAATGCAGTGTAATAATGGTATTATTCAAAATTCTGAACAGGAAACAAGTTTTTCAACATATATATATATATAGTATATCCATCCCAAACTTTCAAATTTAAGTAACCATCAATTATATTATGTTTATGTGTATTTTTCATTTCTGCAGTAACTGGGCACATAATATAAGAAGATTTGCATCACTTGACCTTTTTCATTTAATCTTCTTTGTTATACTTGTTATAGAACATTTTTTATGTCCCTTTAACAAATGGCACAGTATAGGTGTCATTTTATTATTTCCTGTTTATTTGGTTAAAACCTGAGACCATACAATTATTTGAACATTGGGCGTTGCTTGGAGAGCATTCATGTGTTTATCTCAGGGTCTTGTTTGTATGTTTTTTTAGACCCCTCCATTTTTTGTTTGCTTTTACCAGCTTCCTACAATTCAACCATCTCATTCTCATTTCATTTACCATTTCTTAACACACTTTTTCTTCTCAAGTACAACCCATTTTAATCCCCAGCCCGTTTCTCAGAACGTCTTGTAGTAAAGTCCAACCACCACTGGGGCTTCACAATGACCCTACTGCTTCTATACGGATAAAGGAACTGTGCGTGAAATCCAGTGGGGAAATAAATCTTTTACCTCAAATCAACAATGCAAATAATTTTATTTATGTTTGTCTTTTTGTTATTATTGCCTTGTCCTTGTTAACTTTTATAATTTGTTTCTTTCACTGTAATTTAGATTTAACGTAATTAAGTGGATTACCATCTTGGTTCTGAGATGTTGATGGTGGTATCAATACATCTGGACCTGTCGCTGATATTGGGAGCATTAAACTGACACCGTGAAAAACCCAGTTATTGCAGAAATAAAACATACATATATAATTGCAGGTAGTTATCGTCAAATTTGAAGCGTTAGAAAACTAGGTGTCCTAAGCATAAATTATCTTCAGCTCTTTGCGTAGAGCCATTAATTAAGTGGTGATCATGAAGAAGAACATGCCCATTTGGATAAATATATATATATATATATATATATATATATATATATATATATACATGCAATCATATTTAGATACGTGTTTACTTTTTATTTCTACAATTACTGGGACTTTTGCGGTGTTATTTAACAGCACACACTTTGTATAGTTTGCTGGGGGGGCATTTAAAAGCAGTTAGTATAACTGCATTATTAGTCACTTTAGAGATCCTTGTATTTATTGAGTTGTATGCAGATTTGCACCGCGTGGTGCACTATCCCTTCGAGTAATGAAGGGTTAATCTGTTTGGAAGAAGGACTTGCAAATGTTTTTCACCTCTTTGCTGAAACAAAGTGGTATCACTCATTTTCTATCAGGATTCTGTGTTACACAAAGAGCCGGATATAGGTTGGAGTTGCACATGGTATGTGAATATTGTCTGTATGTGTAGTTATTACACTGTGTCTCTGTTATTCGTGTTATTTTGCATAACATGCTAAATACTAGAAGTTTTGATGATAAATACTGTTTTTGGAAGTAAAACAATTTATTATGTATTTGTAGCAAAATCATTTTTCTCAGTAAAATGCAGTTTCATTCCAATTGTTGTCGGATTTGTTTTTTGTTTACTTGCACATGGAAAGGAAAATACTGAATGCAAACAATTCAGCAACAATTAAAGGACCACTGTAGCGGACAAGTAATAGTGTTGGCGGTTGGTTATTTTTTTTTCCTGGGGCAGAAGGGACGAGGGAGACTGGGGCAGAAGGGACGAGGGAGACTGGGGCAGAAGGGACGGGGGAGACTGGGGCAGAAGGGACGGGGGAGACTGGGGCAGAAGGGACGGGGGAGACTGGGGCAGAAGGGACGGGGGAGACTGGGGCAGAAGGGACGGGGGAGACTGGGGCAGAAGGGACGGGGGAGACTGGGGCAGGGGCAGAAGGGACGAGGGGGACAGAGGCACAAGGGACGATGGGGACAATGTACACTGAGGAATGGAAGAGACCGATAGACAAGGGAAACTGGAGCAGAGACAGAGGGACTGTGGGGGCAGATATGAGCAAGACAGTCAAAGGGCAGAGGGATGGTGGTGACTTAAAATCTAGTGCAGGGACACTTATTTTGTTTACAGTGAACTTTGTGTGGGGGAAAAAAGCAGGCCAACAATGGAAGTGTTATATTCACAAGAAGAAAAAAATGGGCAAAGGGATTGAAAGGAATTACATTTCTATTTGAGAGAAAATGTGTACATAAGAGGGAGTGTCAAACACGTACCACGGACACCTAAAGAGCAATGTATGCATAGGCATAATAAGCAGTATATAAACTTTAAGTTCTAGATCGGTTTACTGTACAAGACCGCGCAATGAATAAACCGGTATGAGAGACATTACTTATAAGCGTCTGAGGTGCGCACACCAAGTGAAAAATCTTAGAAGTCTGTGTAAAAAGTAAGAGATTTTTTTTGGGGGGGTTTTGGTATTCATGGCAGAGATACTGGAGTGGGTTACCGGCATACACCTCCTGGTATTTCTGGGTGGTACTGACCAACCCCGACCCTGCATGGCTTCAGGTTGGTGTGACCTCTTGGTTCCCTGACTGAAATCAAACCCAGGTTGACAGCACCAAGTCCTAACCACTGGACCACCTGGGAACACAAGAAACAGGGTACAAGAATAATTTAATTTATTTAAAAAAAACGAACCACTGAAAATAAGCAGTTTGAAAGGAAACCGTAATGGAAAACAAGTCATGTCTCTTTAAAAGTATACATTGCAACCAAGTTATAGAGAGTTATGAATTAATAGTTTTTTTTAATGTCTTTTTATCTTTGATTCACTCCAAGTGAAGGAAATCTACATGGCAACTCCATAAAGATAATAAGTCAAAAATTAACAATATTCAATAACTCTGATTAATTGGTCTTATCAGACTTTCATTATGTTAAACACATCTTAAACTTTAAAGGGTCATGATTTGTATTATAGATGTAATAAATATTCCCCAAATCCAAAATGGGTTTTAACAGTTCTAGAAAGTAAGTATTGAATCAGTATTAACTATAATCCTAAATAAATTGCCAGATTCCCAAAATGTCATATATTTACATTGTACTAGGTGGATCCAACTGCCATCATCCTCTCATATGGGTACTCATAGCAGAAGTTAATTACCATCCATACCATACACTGGATACATATACAAACAGTATATCAGGCGAGTTTAATGCAAGAACCAACCAATATTTCCTCAAATTTCTAAATGTGTAAAAGAAATGATGGTGTCAATAATTCATTTTGATTCCTAAAGTGTTTGACGGTGTTTGCTTTCTTGGAGAGAGGTATCGGCGGTATTAGACTGACCTCATCTAGGCGTGGACTGAAGAGTTGAGTAAACCACTGATATCTTCAAGGGTATTCTGCAACACACACACGACTGAGTCTAGAATCAACATGGCGGCTCTGTGTAACCTTGTGAGCTGACTTATTAAGTACTTGAGAAAGATCAAAGGCCTGACTAAATATTCAGAGGAGGGTTAGTTAACCCTTACCGCCATGATCTGTTTGATCCATTGAATGCTAAAGGATTAAGATGGTTTCTCCTGTTAAATGTAATGCTGATTAGTTTTACAGGGTCATTTAATGTGTCTTTTTTCTTTAAATTGACATTAAAAATCGGCTGTTAGCCATACGACTCATTAGTAGAGTTTGTACGTTAAATGACCATTATATTTATATTTACAGAGTGTATTTTGAAGAGCTGGTCTTAATAATAGCAAAATGTTTTGATGTAAACTTTCTTTATTGTAGCTGAGGGCACCCAGAAATAACAGTAAATCTAAAGAATCGACATGTGATAAGAGCTGGCTGTTATCTCATTTCCATAGAATGCAGAGTCGGTAACTAAAGTTTTCTGAATTAAATCATTTAAAGGCATATTTCAAGTTTTCTGGATTATGAATGCATCTGATAGAGGGGAATCTGTAGTGTATAAAAAAAAAATAAACATTAACAAATTTACCCTTATGTTTGAGTTGACACCCTTGAAAATCCCTTCTAATATTAGCATACAATGCATAATTTGTTTTGTCCAATCACAGGCAGCTATACATTTTAATACAATGTAACAATCAATGATGGCAGTTGTGCAGGAAGGAATCATGGGATGTGTAGTCTCCATTTAGAAGGAAGTAGGAGGAGTCAGACACTGATTTGTAGATCCCTGCTTTGAGCTGCTTGCTAGCTTGAAGGTTTGTAAAGATTTAAAATCTGTATTTGAATGCTGTATTTCTATTGGTAGGTACACTGTGCCTATGTAAGCAGCTCTGGGGGTGTGGCAAACAAGTTTTATTTTTTTAAATAAAATATATATGTGTATAGAATGACCCCATGTAATGTGTGAGTCTGATGTAAGCAGCATGTGTTAGATGAGATAAAGGTAAAAACAGGGAAACTATAAAAATATATACCTTTTATCCAGCAAGGAATGTCCATAAATACTAATGGGTAGTCTTGGCTCCGGATACATTGTCCTATTAGGCCCTTAAAATGTATTTGTCCAATGTGAACCCGAGAGATGACAAATGTAATTTTTTTTTCAGAGTACATGCTAAAGAGTCACTGTATATGTGTATATATATATGTATATATGTATATGTGTATATATATATATATATATATATATATATATATATATATATATATATATATATATATACATATATAGCATTTAGCAGGTATTTGTTTTCCTTACAGGAGCTTTTTTTTTTTTTTGATTACTTGATATTTATTACCTATTTATAAGATATTTTTCAAAATGTGTAATGGATTTATCATCTAGCAATAAATATAGAAATGATAATTAAAAAAAATAAAATAAAACCCTTTACAATTGCAAATAAATAATTGAAATTTCCAAATCTAATAGTTACAGAATGTTGTTTAGATGACGTAGCATAGAAAATGCCAAATATGGATAGAGTGGGTGTTCACCTCCACCCACTATGCATAAACTGACACCTCTCTCTCTGTAATGGGCAATTCTTTCCAAACGTTTATAATCGCCCAACATAAAGGCAGATATACAGTGGATATAAAAAGTCTACACACCCCTGTTAAAATGTCAGGTTTCTGTGCTGTAAAAAAATGAGACAAAGATAAATCATTTCAGAACTTTTTCCACCTTTAATGTGACCTATAAACTGTACAACTAAATTGAAAAACAAACTGAAATCTTTTAGGTATAGGGAAGAAAAAATATAAAAATAAAATAATATGGTTACATAAGTATGCACACCCTTAAACTGATACTTTGTTGAAGCACCTTTTGATTTTATTACAGCACTCAGTCTTTTTGGGTATGAGTCTATCAGCATGGCACATTTTGACTTGGCAAGATTTGCCCACTCTTCTTTGCAAAAACACTCCAAATCTGTCAGATTGCGAGGGCATCTCCTGTGCACAGCCCTCTTCAGATCAACCCACAGATTTTCAATCGGATTCAGGTCTGGGCTCTGTCTGGGCCATTCCAAAACTTTAATCTTCTTCTGGTGAAGCCATTCCTTTGTTGATTTGGATGTATGCTTTGGGTCGTTGTCATGCTGAAAGATGAAGTTCCTCTTCATGTTCAGCTTTCTAGCAGAAGCCTGAAGGTTTTGTGCCAGTATTGACTGTTATTTGGAACTGTTCATAATTCCCTCTATCTTAACTAAGGCCCCAGTTCCAGCTGAAGGAAAACAGCCCCAAAGCATGATGCTGCCACCACCATGCTTCACTGTGGGTATGGTGTTCTTTTGGTGATGTGCAGTGTTGTTTTTGCGCCAAACGTATCTTTTGGAATTATGGCCAAAAAGATCAACCTTGGTTTCATCAGACAATAACATCTTTTCCCACATGCTTTTGGGAGACTTCAGATGTGTTTTTGCAAAATGTAGCCTGGCTTAGATGTTTTTCTTCGTAAGAAACGGCTTTCGTCTTGCCACTCTACCCAATAGCCCAGATATATGAAGAATACGGGAGTTTGTTGTCACATGTACCACACAGCCAGTGCTTGCCAGATATTCCTGCAGCTCCTTTAATGTTGCTGTAGGCCTCTTGGTAGCCTCCCATACCAGTTTTCTTCTCGTCTTTTCATCAATTTTGGAGGGAGCTCCAGTTCTTGGTAATGTCACTGTTGTGCCATATTTTCTCCGCTTGATGATGACTGTCTTCACTGTGTTCCATGGTATATCTAATGCCTAGGAAATTCTTTTGTACCCTTCTCCTGACTGATACCTTTTAACAATGAGACCCCTCTGATGCTTTGGAAGCTCTCTGTGGACCATGGCTTTTGCTGTGGGATGCGACTAAGAAAATTTCAGGAAAGACCAACTAGAACAGCTGAACTTTATTTGGGGTTAATCAGAGGCACTATAAATGATGGCAGGTGTATGCTGACTCCTATTTAACACGATTTGGAATGTGATTGCTTAATTCTGAACACAGCTACATCCCCAGTTATAAGAGAGTGTGCAGACTTATGCAATCACATTCTTTGTCTTTTTTTTTTTTCTTCCCTCCACCGAAAAGATTTCAGTTTGTTTTTCAATTGAGTTGTACAGTTTATAGGTCACATAAAAGGTGGAAAAAGTTCTGAAATGATTTATCTTTGTCTCATTTTTTTACAGCACAGAAACCTGACATTTTAACAGGGGTGTGTAGACTTTTTATATCCACTGTACCTGAAAAGACTGATCATGCTTGAACCCATGGCGAAATTTGCTTTAATAGTTTTGTTGCAGCCAGAGCCCCAGGGAGTAATTAGCAATTATTGTCAATAATTACCCAGTAGAAATATTTGTCAGCCTATGCTTCATTGGTGGATAACCAGGGTTGATTGACAGGTCTAAATTGCAAACGTCAATGTAAGTTTACTGTAAAAAATGCTGTGTTCTTACTAACATTCAGATGATTCAGTATTTTTAACCTATATATTTAAAATATACAATATTGCTCCCCCCCCCCCTGCTGTCCACTCACAGTGCCCTTGTGTGGATTCTTAAATACTCCCTTAGAATATAATAATAACAATAAAGGTAAAAATACAGCATAGTGTATTTGTTAGCCAAGGTTTCCTTCTATATCACAAGAAGGGGGAATTCCATTACAGGAGGTCCCCGGGTTACAGACTACCTGTGTTTGAGAACAGACTTTGTTTTTATTATCATATTTTTTTTTAGTTACGGTTATTATTATTCATCAGGGATCCGAGTTACATACAAAACCGGTTTAAAGACGTTCTCAAGAACATATCTCGTCCGTAACCTGTGGACCCTCTGTAATTTCACTTTGCTCCCAATTTGCCAACTGTAAATTTAGATTTTGGTTTGATTTAAAATGGTAAAAAATAGCATTTTTCTATACATTAAGTCCATAATTGCTTATTTTGCGTAAGCTTTTGGTGCTTGTTCAAGCCGCTCCTGAGTGCCTTATTGTATAACAGAGCTCTGTGCCAACCTCTGCCCTTCTGCATGCACCTGCTACAGCTGGGATCATTAACAGGAGACCACCCCTCGTCACACCCACTGCACTTGTCTGAGTCCCTGGTTGGCTCCAGACTAGCCCCCAGCTAATGAGTCCAGGGACTTTTTACCCACAGTGACACTGTGCTAGCCTGGGGCAGGAGGAGTGGGAAAGTGGCAAAAGATGCCCAGGTCATTCCTTGTCAAGAAACCCAGCAGCCACAGGATCCCTAACTATGGGCAGCTACTAGAGGCCCAGTCAGGTAAGAACTTATAGATCAGGTGCCAATGTTAGATTCATTTTATAGACAGTTAGTGGCACCTCTGCACTGCAGGTTATCAGGACAGGCTCAAGAGGGACTGAATGTCTATTTAATACAGGATGACACATCAGGATAGGTTTAGACAGTGCTGGTTTTCTAATGTCTTCAGGACACCTTCAGGTATTGTTCGGTTTCTATGTTACGTGTGGTTACATCCTGACCTCACCTTATCGGGACTGTCTCAGATCTCTGTACGGACTCTAATGAAAATTTGTATGTAACCTAAAGCATTCCCATTATGAGGACACATTGAGACACATTATCAGTACAGGCTCAGACAGCGTTGGGTGTCTTATTTTAAAGCAGCCTTCAACAGGTTGTGATCCTGACTGCACATTATCAGGACTGGCTTTGGCAGTGTAGATCACCTCTGCTTATGTTTGGTTACTTACTGGCTGCACATAATGAGGACAGGCTCAGACTATGAAGGTTTTCTATGTAATGTCAGCTGACCTGACTGCACATTATCAGAACAGGCTCAGATAGTGTTTTGTGTCTATTTAATACCGGGTGACCTCCTGACTACACATTATCAGAACAGGCTCAGACATTGTTGTGTTTCTATTTAATACCGGGTGACCTCCTGACTACACATTTTCAGAACAGGCTCAGACAGTGTTGTGTTTCTATTTAATACCGGGTGACCTCCTGACTACACATTATCAGAACAGGCTCAGACAGTGTTGTGTGTCTATAATGCAGACTGACCTCTTGACTGAACGTTATCAGTGTTTAGTTTCTAATTTTAGGAGCGCAGCCTCTTGATCTAAATCTTATGTTAGATTTACACTTGATAAAATTATTATGAAGAATGTGATCTTTATAAAAAGGTGAATACAGGAGGTCCCCCCGTTACAGCCTTCCATGCCTAAAAACAGGCTCCCAAGGCTTTTTGTAAAAGTTTATTTTTAGGGTTAATTTGTTTTAATTAAAAGAAAGCACAATATTTTCTGTAACTTATTATTACAGTTGAAGGGTATTATTATTACACTGTATTTTCATTACCACATATAAACCATTATAGTATTATTATCATTATTATTCATCAGGGATCTGAGATACATTCCTGAGAACGTCTTTAGGTCAGATTGGCATGTATCTCATCTGGGGACTGCCCATAAATCTATAAACTTACAAACAAACAAAAATCAAATATTTTTTAGCGCATGTGCATATTTTTTACATGAATTAAAAAAAACGTTATTTTTGATAAAAAAATATGAAATTGTATGTGGCTCATAAATGCTTTCCATTTTTCCAGTAAAATCAAAAGCCAGAATATGTGCAAAGGTCACTAAGCTTCACAGGGATTCAGGTGTATTTTATCTTTGTTCGCAACAGGATTAGAAAACTGGGAGGAATCTTTGATTCAGATGTGATCTCTGTTGACTTCTGGTGAAATGCCACCACTTTAACTATACCATCTGATAATTTATCTCACTTGAATAGTAAGCCTAGTAGGCTACATGCTACAGTCAGATTAGCGGTCCAAGATGAAATTCCCCATGACACAACCAAAGTTCGCTAAATGTAAGGTTTTCTCTAAAAATGCTTTTATGCTCCAGGCTTGCATAGGTACTAAGCTTGTTAGTTTGATACATGCTTTTGACAGATAGAAATAGCCAGACTAGAGCTGCAGCTCTGCTATTATACTGAACGGCCACTAGAATTTCCTCTTACACCATCTGGCTGGAGCTGCCAGCTGATCCCAATATTCTCAGGATCCAGGAGAATACAAGCTCTTAGTAGAAGGCTGCATCACTTGAAAAATTATCCTTACTGATTAATCAATACAGCCTGAAATATGTCTCCTCATCATCTCTTCTTTATTCATACATTTTCTGTACAAAGAAACACAAAACATTCCTATACTGCCCCCTCTCAGATAGCACAACCAATCAGGATACTACTTTTAGCTCCATTTGACAGAAGATTTCCAGCCTCACATCAATTCCTTAGAAGCTGGGCTACAACAAGGGGTCTTCCTTCCCCAAAGACCTGAAGAATATACAGAAAACTATGATCCCTTCTAGTCGCATAATATTTTTCATTAATATATACAGGTCCGCCACCAATTATTTGGCATCGTCCATTCAAGGACTTCACCGGACCAGTGATGGTTTCTCAAAAATAAACAGTTTTTTAGCAAGATTACTGCAACATTTTACAAGAAATATTTCATAATGAATGAGACCAAGTACACAAGAAGTTGAAAGAAGCCAATTTACAGAATGGAAAGGACCAGTGGAGCTTTACTTATTGAATAGGAGCAGTGGAGCTTTTAACATCTCTGTTTTAATCTGATAACTACTTGTTTACTCTCTATAAAATAAATGTCTGTACTTCTCTCTCTACCAACTTATTGAGAATTTTGACCGGATTAACCAATGCTGGTTAATCAGTGGCGGACCTGTGTCCTTTTCCTTTCCCTTACGCAAAATATTGGCAGCTGCAGAGCCGCTGCCAACCGCTAGATGGCGCTGCCAATTTTTCCAACAGTGCTGCACAATGTATATAAGGCACACCGACAGAAGAGGCCTTGAGCTATGAGAGGCACCCTCGAGGGCCGAGGACCCGTTCCGAAGATAGCGATGACCACACTGTCGATTCAGCGCCATCGAGTTGCGCCACGTCGTCGGAGGGAATAATGTTTGCTTCCTTCAAACTGGATGGTGCCATCTAGCGGCTGCTTGATGGCATTGCAGCGGTCAGTGCTGTGCTTATATAACAGGATAAATCCCGGACATGTACTATAGTATTAAAGTCATTCTAAAAACAGAAAATCCCGCAAATAACTGACAACTGAGAGAGGAGGGTCTAACAAGACTTAACAAACATGCAAATATTTCCCAAAACTAGAAAGATCTGTAAAATACTTACTGATACAATTATTTATTTTCCTTTGACAAACTAAAATTTGCGTGTGCAATGAGCAGTGAGTCGCAGGCTGCACCGTCATCCTAATTACTTGTAATTTACTTCAGTTCCTCTGGGGGTATATTCCTACATAGAATTCAGCTACGCAGGCTGTGATTGGCTGAAACCACAAAATACTGTTCTGTCCGAGGACGCTAATAACAAATGCTGTCAATATTATTATTTTTAACATTTACAGGACTTTATTTTCATTCATGAAAAGTTGTCTGTCTTAAAAAATCAGTGAAGTCGTATTTAAAGCATGCACTTTTACCATATTGACTTGATAATAGGTAAAATGTCAATATTATATTAGTAGCAGTATAATTTATAAGCATACTTTTTTTTGAGAAAATCAGAATTTTGGATGACTCTGTTCATAAACAGTAGGTTCCATCTTGTATGGGCGCATCACTTCCTGGCATCTTAAAGCCTAAGGGAAGGGGTGCTTATCCAAATCAAGCAATGAAGAAGAGGGAAAGGGCTGCTGATCCGTTAAATAATTGATTTTTTTCAGAATTTGACACATACCGCTGTCCTCTGCACATGCTTAGAAATAGGTGGCTTGCAACAATAAATGCTCCCTCACTTACACAACCTTCACTAAAGTATCATGGATGCCTCCAGTGACCAACTGATGCATCAAAATTATTTTTTGTATTTAGTTTCATTGATCTTTCAATTGTCACTTGCAAGGGTTGTTAGCGAAAAAAGAAAAAACTTTCCCTTAGTAAAATAAATCTGAATATAATAGTTAAAATTAATTATTTATTTACTTGACATAAAAAAATCCCTTTTTAAATTCACCAGAAGTGGGAGCAGCAGCGCCGCCACCAACCGCTAGATGGCTCTGCCGATATTCAGTGCCGATAGTCTACCTAACCCTAACTCTATGCTATTAGGGATAGGGAGAGGGTTAGGGTAACCTTCTAAGGTTACAACTTGTCTCAAATATTGGCAGAGCTGCAAAATATCGACAGCGCCGTCTTGTGGCCACTTGCCGCAACTGCTGCTGACACTGGTTGAGAATTTGAAATGGGATAGATCTGTCAAGCCTATTAAGGACGTAAATGACCCTTTAAATTCCCGATACAAACTGTTGGGAGGTAAACCCTTATTTAAAAGTCTCTTTATTGTTTTCTCAGAAATCCAGGACTCATGTGGTTCCTGTGTTGGACTGCTGTCACTTTTTCAGAAGGAGGGTTCAGCTGTCCCAAAGAGTGGTATTGGGGAGCTATGGGACACAGTGAGTCCACAAACCCCAGTGGACATTGGACAGACATATACAGACTCTCTGCTCTGTCCAGGGATCAGGGAGAGAGATGACCTGTCTGTGTTGGTAACTGGGCTACCTCTCAAAGACACCATGAACAACCTCAACTTGCCCTTCAGGATAAGAGCATCGGATGAGGACCGTGACCTGTCGGGGTTAAGATTTAACCATAATTTCTCTGTACAAAGAGAGCCATCCCAACAGCCAGATACCCTCGGGTGCTCAGACTGTCACAGAATGTATCCCATCCACAAGCCGAGGCACTGCCATGGGCCAGCACGCAGACTGTTCAGCTGCCAGCACTGTGCCAAGGCATATACCAGCCTGGGTGCCCTCAAAATGCACATCCGCACCCACACCCTGCCCTGCACCTGCCGGATCTGTGGCAAAGCGTTCTCCAGACCCTGGCTGCTGCAGGGACACATCAGGACACACACAGGTGAGAAAAGGGGGGACTGTTTGGGTTTAAAAGGACATTGTCCACTATTCCACCATAGGGCCATATTCTAAACATTACAAAAGTTTGCTTTTTAATGAGTTATCTGTAGTGTAGAAAAATTACATTAAAGTGGGACAGAAGCAGAATTATATTTGCCTCATCTTGGGGGACTTTGGACATTCAAAAGACTGTATTTCTGTGACCATCCTTTTAGACATAAAACAAGCTAAGCAAACACAGTTATTGTGAGTCCTAGATAACACATCCAATTCCAGTGCCTTGCAAAAGTATTCACCCCCCCCCCCCCCTTGTCATTTTTCGTGTTTTGTTGCCTCACAACCTGGAATTAACATTGGGTTTTGACTAGGCCATTCCAACACATTTACATGTTTCCCCTTTGGTACTTCGCCTCCTCTTCCCTCTAACTGGAGTCTCATCTTCATTTCTCACTGGCCTCTTTAACATGGGTCGGTCAAGTCTCTCTGGCATAGATGGAGAGCGGTCTGCTTCGGTTCATGGACACATTACTAACTTCTACCTACTAAACCACTCAAGTGTTGCTTTAGCAGTGTGTAACTTGTACTTCTCAACAACATTGTCCCTTAAAAAAACGTAGTAATTTTTAAAGTGCATGAAAACTAGGTATACATTGTGCTAGTCATTTGTTCCTAAAATGAATATTTCCTGAGGAAATTGGTAGTTTCTTCTGTATTTTTATGGAAACTTGATTTACTAATTAGTATCACAATTCTGCTTGTTTGTCTCTGCGGTGTAAAACTACAATGCCTCCAACCCAATCATGCAGAAAGATCCCCTCCCCCGACCGTTATCAAGCACTAAGCTGCAAATTGGCATACATTAGTTACACATTAGCATAAATGGCACACACAAATAATAATGAACGTCTCAGGAATGATCAACTACTGTGATTCTTGAAATATCTCACCACTTATTGTAGGTGCTTGTGGCATTACTGACTTAAAGTATGAAGATCATGCCCAGTTGGTATAAAAAAGAATAATAATAAGGCATTAAGGTATCTGTTACTATTACTATTTATACTTACTGGTCATTCTCTTATGACTTACCTTCCCACACTGTGAGAGATAATTAATAATTTGAGATAAAGTTGTTAGGAGAGAGTGTCACACTATCCTGAAGACATGCAGGGTTGGGCCTGGTCAGTACTTGGATAGGAGACAACCTAGGCATACCAGGAGCTGTATGCTGTGGCCCACTGGAGAAGGAACTGGCAGCCCACTCGGTATCTCTGCCATTAATACCAAGTGAATTAGTATGACGATGGACATAAAGATGTGGCTGGTGTGCTACGGTCCATGAAGTCACAGAGAGTCGGAAACGACTGAATGACGCCAAAATAAATGGATATAAAAAATGATTTTCCTGAACTCTTACAATAAGCCTTCATTGTTTGGATAGTAGGGTTGGATCATGCGTCTATAGTACCAAAACCTCAGTACTAATAAATAGTGTCCTTAAGTGCTTATTACAGGACCACGGAAAGCATTTTTCATTATTGCATCTGAAAGTGGACATTTGATAACTTATTTATTAAGGACCTAGAGCAAAATAAACTGCTTTGAGTGTGTTTGGAATATAACTGTATGAGTCGTACCTATATGCAAATGAGATCTACATATTCACTTAGTTACTTAAATGCCCCCAGCAGTGTCATATTTATATTATGCCATCTTGAAGAACTTGGTATTGGAGAGCGGAGTGAGATGGGCTCTAGGATGTCTTGCTGACTTATTGACAATTGAACTATTAAAAATTCTACAAGATGATGCTGTGAACGTGTTACCTGCCTTATGCCAACACATTTGGAAAACTCAACAATGGCCAATAGACTGGAAAAGGTCAGTCTACATCCCAATCCCCCCAAAAAATATATATGCAGAATACTTCATGCGTACATTTGGACTGGATGAATACAAAGCCTGAATCAATATTGCTGGAAGGAATATCAACAACCTCAGATACGCCGATGATACTACTCTAATGGCTGAAAGTGAGGAGAAACTATAGGACTTATTGATGAGGGTAAAAGAGGAGAGTGCAAAAGTTGGCCTGCTGTTCAATTTTAAAAAGACAAAGATCTCAATCTCACTTCATGGCAAATAGATGGGGAAGAAGTGGAGGCAGTCACAGATTTTATTTTCCATGGATCCAAGATCTCTGCAGATGGTGAAAGTAGTCATGAAATTAAAAGGGGAGGGAAATGGGGGGGAACAGACATGAGGGAGGGGGGAAGAGAAACAGGGGAGGGAGAGGTGGGGAAAGAGACATGGGGGGGACAGGGCGTAAAGACACAGGGGGGAGAGGGGGTAAAAACACAGGGGGGGAAATGAGACACAAGGGAGGAAGTAGACAGAGGGAGAGACGCAAAGTGAGGCGATCTGTTAAACTGTAGCACTTAGCTGCTGCAAGCCTCGCGAAGTGAGACGAGCCATTAAAATACGAGAGGCGGTACTTAGAAAAATAAGTTTACGAGACGCGGGACTAAGAGATAAAAAGATACGAGACGCAAACGTTTATGAGATTTGCGGCAGAACCAAAAGCCCGAAAAACACACTAAATACACCTATAAAAATCACCGAAACATCACAGACAGCATGGGCCAACAGCCAGGACGTCTGTGAGTGAGGTGAAACACAAATTTAACTTGATTTAGATGGTTTTCGCCTTATGAAAATCGCCTAATCGAGGAAAAAAATGGGCGCAGAAAAAAATTAAAATGAGATTACACAACTCCGGACCGCGCGAAACACTGCAAACCACATAGCACTTTATACATCACAATACGACCTACAAGATACGCTATTACAAAAGCCGGAAAATGCTCACGAGACGCGTACCTCATTAATAACATTAGGACTATACAATGCCGCTTTACACAATAAACCAGCGGCTTTACCTCGCGCACGCAGCCTATTTAGAATGCACACGTCAAACATCCATTACACTTTAGAAGCAGAGCACTAACACTCACAATGTATATTCTATGCAGACGCAAAATACAAACAGATTGTTAGCTCTTCAGCCTATTGCTTGCTGCATATAGTAATTATAAATAATTAAAGTATATTAATTTAAAGAATAAATCATTAATTATTAATTAATTAATTTATTGAATAAATCATTCATTATTACTTAACTACATATACATAGAAATATATCTCTCTCTCAGAGGACCAAAAGTACACGACAGGAGAGGCTCGCAATGAGTGACTATTACATAGTAGTAATAGTAATTAAGGTTGAATACATACTTTAAGTCCATCAAGTTCAACCTTTTCAAGATTTCCTCTGATCTGCAGTATTTAGATTAATTTATTAATTTGTAATTGATTCAGAGGAAGACAAACTGAAAACCCCCCAGTGAAACTTTAAAAAAATTAATTCCTTCCTGACCCCAGATACTGGCAATCGGATTCCTCCCTGGATCAATACTCTCTCTCTAATTATCCAGGATAACCCTGAATACTTTTTTTATTTCAAAATATATCCAATCCCTTTTTAAAGTTATCTATCAAATCCGCTGTCACTGCCTCTTTTGGTAGAGAATTCCACAGATTAACCACCCTTACTGTGAAGAACCCTTTTCTTTCTTTAAGGAGAAATCTTTTTACTTCTAACCTCAAGGGATGTCCTCTTGTCAGTTTAAAACCTCTTGGCACAAAAAGCTCCCCCGACAAATCTTTATACTGACCCTGGATGTATTTATATAAGGTATCTCCTCTTAGATGCCTTTTTTCTAGAGAAAATAGGTTTAATTTGGTTAGTCTTTCATCATAACTTAGCCCCTCCATTCCCCTTATTAGTTTTGTTTTTCCAGCTCTAAAATGCCCTTTTTTGAAGTGGTGCCCAAAATTGTACTCCATATTCTGAATGAGGGCGTACTAGAGATTTGTATAGTGGCAAAATTATATTTGCTTCCCTGGCTTCTATACCCTTCCTAATACATGCTAATATTGTATTTGCCTTTGCAGCTGCTGCTTGGCATTGAGCACTGTTACCTAGGTGGTTGTTCACAAGCACTCACATATTTAGATAGATAATCAGATTATTGCAGTATATAGTGACACCGGACACAGAGAGATGGTGCACAGAGAGATAGATACGGTGCACATAGAGACAGAATGCACATGGAGACCGCACACAGAGTCAGTACAGAGAGAGACAGCACAGACCATTGAACATAACATATGGCACTGTGATTTATGATGGGCAAGTTACTAGTTACGAAATATTTCACATAGCTTTTTTTCTCTGTCCAGGTGAGAAGCCGTTCTCCTGCCTCCATTGTGGCCGTGGTTTTGCTGACCGTTCCAACCTTCGCGCTCACCTACAAACACACTCTGAGGTCAAGAGATACCGGTGTCCAGGCTGCGGAAAGACTTTCTCCCGCGTGTCTCTGCTTGCAAAGCACCGTGATGGGTGTTGCTGCCCTGTGTCTTAATGCCAACCTTCTACCAGCACCAGAAGATGCCCAGATTGCAGCACATTGCTTTGCATGTTGTGTCAAGAAATGTACTGAGCTGTGCTATATCTTCAAACAGTTTACAAAAATAGTGACTTTTTGCATAGCATGGCTTAGTAGACATGGGATACTTTGACTGGTTAGCCCCACAGCAAAATCTTTATTGCAGGAAATATCCAGGATCACTCTATGACAAACAAGATATATGTTTGAAAAATGTGAGCATATTTAGTCAGGAAAAGGTAATAAAACTAAGTTTATAATATCAAAAAATACATGTTGATGCCTTTGCTGGACCCTGGAGGTATCCATGATACTTTGGTGATGGTTGTGTGTGTGATGGCATTTTCATTACTGGAAAGTAGTGCTGGGAACTCAGTCCTACAAGTAACTTCAACAGGCCAGATTTTCATATTTTAACTAGATTTAGCAATTGTATCATCCTCAATGTAATGGTCATGTAAAGTTTACACTTACTTCTAGACCCTCCTTTCTTCCTGTTTTCTTTCATGTAGGGTGCTGTGTTTCACAGCCGTACCCCAAGGCCACACCCACAAAGGAGGCTGGGAGGTAGAATGAGTCACTGTTAGTCCATCCCCCCCAAATGTCCCTCTTGCCTACCAAATGTCCCTGTTTTGAAGGTAGACCCACATGTGGTTCCTCCTGTTTTTTTTTTTCCTTCAGAAGTCTAGTAGAAGATAGAAATATGGAGTTCTACAGAATATATATATGTACAGAGCACTGTGCATATCAAGTGTGTATAGCTCTAAACATAATTTACACATGGTACACAATAGCACTAACCCTTAATTGTTCATAATTTTAAAGTGTTCCCCATTGCTAAATTGAAATGTTGAGAGGTACTGTATGTTTGTGTGAAGCTCTTCCCCTGTTGTAGTGACCCCAGGTCATAGCTGTGAAACATGGCACTCTACATGAGAGTGAACAGGAAGAAATAAAAAGGATCCAAAAGGTAAAACGCTGGAACTCTGGAGGCTTTGTAAAATAAGGACCACTTCTGCCTTTAGTACATATGGCCCAAAGTCTTTGTGTGAAAGAGTCTTAATCATTCATAATATAATTTATAATAAGTCTGTACTAGACCCATCACTTTGACCTACATATAAGCATCAGGCTGCGCTTCTGACATGTTTCTGTATAACAATTTATATGTTACAAGCTAAAAACAAAATATATGTAATTAAAACCATATTTTCAGATGTCAGTGAATCTCATTTCTGATTAATGAATGAAAAACTTGCTTTCACCACAGCATCCTGGGTTCGAATCCAGCCAGGGAACCAATAGGTCACACTGGTCAGTACTTGGATGGGAGACCACCTGGGAATACCAGGAGCAGTATGCTGTGGCCCACTGGAGAGAGAACTGGCAACCCACTCCAGTATCTCTGCCATGAAAACCAAATGGATCAGTATAGTGTGTTGTCCATGAGGTCACAGATAGTCGGAAATGACTGAGTGACACCATTTACATAGCGATGAACACTTAGGTGGCAGTCTGATCTATTTTATAAAGGATCCCTTAAATCATCCAATGTAATATATAAAGGGTTTGTAGTCAATGGCGCTATATCCACTGAGGAAGAAAACATTTTGTGAAACATGTAAAGTGAGCAACTCTGGCAAATGTGTGACGTTTAAAGCTTGAGATACAGGTATAGCATGTGGAGCGAGAGAATTCAGAGCGGCATCAAGCTTGAGGACTTCAGGATGCTGAATTCATATTTAGGAGCAACAAAAGCTTTAAATGTAATTTCATATTTTGTTAGATAAGTGGAAGGGTCTCTTAGTGGAAGTGGTAGTATCAAACTGTGACGATCCAAGGGTAGGGGCTAATACAGCCCAGGGCCACCTGCTATAGACTACAGGCTATCTACCCACAAAGAGTTCATGGAAATCAAGGTTCATGGAAATCTCAGCACCAGCACCCTGATATCTGTCTCCTGTATCAGTCAGGGTCTCTCCTTTAGGAATCAGCACTTCCAGGAGTCACAGTAACCTTTGTGTGTTAGTGACCAGGACAAGTTATTTGCAGGGTGGAGATAGGATCAGTATCGCAGCCACCAGGAGCAAATGAAGAGAACATACCATTTCTATATGTCTCAGAAGTGAACTGATTTATTTTTGAAAAGTCAGCAATATTTATAGCAGTTAGATACAGAGGGGCTGTACACAATGTAACAATGAGAGGGTGTGCAGACAATTACAGGAGATGACCCCACATGGGGTTTAGCAGTACCTTGATGGCTGGCACCTGAGAACAATAAGGCTACCTTTTAATACACATCCTTCTGTCTCTTTGTCTGAGTGGTCAAGACCTTAGATAGAGTACATGGCAGAAGTGATTAACTTAATTTGCTAACATTGGTCTTGAGTAGATAACAGTACAATAAAGGAGTCTGCTCACTTCATACTCAGCACACCCTGTTTTCACCCCATCATGATCACGCAGTCACAGTTTAAACATAACACAGAATACAATAACAACACATGGGGAATTACATACAGTATACAGGATAAGGCAGAGACATATGCCATAAGAACACATGAAGCATGGTGGCACACTATAGCCCTATGTTTTGGGGCTATTCACCCCACCACCCACCTGCCCACATTTCTAATGTGGCAATATAGTTTACCTACCCATTTTCCAATGGGGCAGACTGTCCTCTATGGTGGCTTAATGGACCAGGATCCAGGCCCTGGAAAGGGGTCTGTGACAAAAACACATTAAAAAAGGGTTTCTATCTATCTACCCGCCTATCTATCCATCTGTATATCCATCTGTATATATATATATATATATATATATATATATATATATATATTTATTTATATATATATATATATATATCACATATAATAGTTGTCAAACTGCGATTCGTCGTCACGTTTGCAAACCTTGCAAAGCGAGGCGAGCCATTAACGCATAGAAGCCTTCCGAGCTCGGAGCACTTGAGCAATGAGTGCTGACGGTGCAAAGCGAGGCAGTTGAGGCATTGAAAGATGCGGGACTTAGCCTGCAAGCGGTTAAGAAATGCGGGACTTACTTGGGCTGCAAGCAGTTGAGGAAGGGGGTCCTCGGAATCTCGAGGGCAAAACACTGACCTCGCAAAAACACGACTTTAACGGCCAAACCGCGAAAATCGAAGACAAAAGGAAATAATAAAATAAAAAACACTCACGCACAGCACGGGGGGAACACCAGGACACCTGGGAGTCAGGTTACATGCAAGTTTAAGTCGAATTTGCAGAGTTTTGGCAATCGAAAATCGGCTAAGCGAGAAAAAAACAGCAGCGCAAATAACCATTAGGCATGTACGATTTAGCCAGGAACGACCTCAGAATCTCGGAGGCAAAAAAAAAAACAACCTCGCAAGAATATTACTTTAACGGCCGACCTGCAGAAATCAGAAAAGAAAACACAAAAAACAAGACAAAATTGGGTTGCACGCAAATTTAAGCCGAAATTGGTGAGTTTCGGAAATCGAAAAAAATGGTGGAGGAAAAAAATGAAAACGAGGCTAACGGAGACCGAGGCACACTTGGCACATTGCTGACACTCAGGGATCAACAGTCCAACTGTACATTTTAGCTCTTCAGGATATTGGTTGCTGCATATTAAATATAAATAGGTGAAGTATATTCATTTATGAATTCATATTAATTTATTAATTCACTGTACTAAATAAATTTTATATTTTACACTACTTACATATCTGTCTTCGCGATGAACGCCGAAGGTGATCGTTGCAAAGCAGAAAACTAAAACTACACAAGGGGAGAGGCTCGCAATGAGCGCCAAAGGCGATCATTGCGAGCCCCCCGATGATCCCCGAAGGAGCTCAGCGTCGGGCTCGCAATGAGCGCCAAAGGTCCTCAGAGGAGCAAAAGCCTTACATTGTGTGGCAAACAGCATTGCCATGGCTTCAAATGTTATTGCCGTCATTTTTGATGGACAAGTCTCTCCTATATATAGTAAACTCCCCATTATCCTAAACAACCCTTAAACACCCCCAAAACCCTCAAAATGCCTTTACAAAGGCATTAGCGCCTAAAGTGTGCCATTTAGGCCCAGTAAAAACAATTAGAAAAAAAGTTAGTACTTTCTTTTTTTTTTGCAGTCTCAAACTGCTGAATAGTGCCTGTTATGCCTGTTCAGCAGGAGTTTTTTTAAAATGGGGAATTGATGCCGGTGCCAGTTGCTTGAGAGTCCCGGTTAATTGGGTGCCGGATAACCGTGATGCTACTGTATATACAATATGTGTGTAAAAAAATAGATTAAGTAGATAGATAGACATCTGTTTGTAAAATATTGCTTGGTATTATATCTTACCAGAGAGTCACACTATGGTTGATGTAAATGAGCAGAGAAGAAGCAGAATGCTGGGCATGTGTTGTCAATCCCACCGCTGCCACCAAGCTTAACCTCACCCTGATACAAATTGGATCTCATTGTTGAGCAGCTTCTATTTTAAGGCCTCCAACGTCTAAAATACTCCAGTGCACCTGTTTCTGGAGGGAAAGTATTCTGCAGGTCTAAAATAAGCCAAGATGTTTTCCCTCCTGGAAATAGCTGGCGTAACGTTCGCCCAGGCGGCAGGTGGATTGGGGAGAGAAGTGCGTGGCGGCTCTGTGTGACACGAGATGAGTGAATGAGATTTTCCAAGCTGTGCGCGTCCCCGTCCCCCCCCCTCCTGTGACAGATTCCAACCACTCGCTAATGCCTTTCAGCTGATGTTGCTTGGCGTTGCTATGCAGCTTGATGGTTTATAGACTGGAGTGTCTGTCCCTACTAGCAGGGGGTGACATGACTGGTCTACAATCCATGGAATATACCTTCTATTTAACAGTGTGATACTAAAGCTACCTATAGCCATCAGGTGTACCCATTCAATCTACCTAAACATATTTAACATATAATAATTATTTGAAGAACTGCAATTATGATGTAGTGAAATCTACCATTTTGGTTTCTTGTGATGAGCATCCTGAGGTTGGTGGAGACTTTGAATGCCAAAGAAGTTTCTCTTTGCACAATGATCATGTAACAGCTAAAACTACTTGCACTGGGTCTAATGGAAAGCTAATTAAAGGGCAGACCTCCTGATAAAGTAGACGATAATAAACAGCTTGGAAAAGAAAATGGAACACACCAGCAAATAATAAAATTCATATAAAATAGTAAAAGATTTTTTCATTTTATTTGTTTTGCTTTTCACATTATTGGGATATAATGTATACTGAAATAGGTGCTGGCGCACACAGGACTGGGTGTCTGCCTAGGGCAGCACATTTTCAGAGGACTGCAGGCTGTTGAATATACTGGTGCAGTGTGATGGACACAAGAAATCAAAACCAAGAAAAATAATAGTGGCAAACAGCTCTACTGGAGGAGAGGGAGGGCAGAATAGGCAGAACAACAGACAGGTTTTGGTTGTAGGGGACTCTATTATTAGGAAGGTAGAAAGGGTGATTTGTCACCCAGATCCCAGCAATCGAACAGTTTGCTGTCTCCCGGGTGCTCGGGTTCGTCATGTTGTGGATCGTGTAGACAAATTATTGGGAGGGGCTGGAAATGAACCGGTGGTCTTGGTACATATTGGTACCAATGACAAAGTTAGTGGAAGATGGGGTGTCCTAAAGAATGATTTTAGAGAACTAGGTTATAAGCTGAAGGCAAGGACCTCCAAGGTAGTATTTTCTGAGATACTACCAGTGCCACGTGCTAGCCCAGGGAAGCAGAAGGAGATTAGGGAGGTTAATGCATGGCTAAAGATGTGGTGCACTAAGGAGGGGTTTGGCTTTTTAGAGCACTGGGCTGACTTCTCAATTCGGTACAATCTCTACAGTAGGGATGGATTGCATCTTAATGATGAGGGAGCTTTTGTACTAGGGGATAGGATGGTAGAAAGGCTGGAGGAGTTTTTAAACTAGTAGGTGGGGGGAGGGACTAGATATAAGTAATGGGGTAGAAAGTGTAGAAGGTATAAGGGATGAATTAACAACTCATAGGGGAGGAGATGGGGGGAAGGGAAGTATAGTCAATAGGTAGGTAGTACTAAGTAATTCAAGTACAGTGGCAGGCACTTCAGAACTACAGACTCATAACATAAGGTGTATGCTTGCTAATGCCAGAAGCTTGCCAGGAAAAATGGGAGAGTTAGAATTATTAGCAATTAATGAAAAATGGGATTTAATAGGCATTAGCGAAACGTGGTGGGATGAATCTCATGACTGGACTGTTAATCTGGATGGTTATAACCTATTTAGGAAAGATAGAGGCAATGGTAAACGAGGAGGCGGGATTTGTCTGTATGTTAAGCCTGAATTTAAGGCTATAGTCAGAGAAGATATTTATGGTGGACCTAGTAATAAAGTTGAATGCTTGTGGGTAGAGTTAAATAGCGGAGCAGCAAATTCCAAAAGAATATTAGTAGGAGTATGCTATAAACCCCCAAATATAGCTGAAAGTGAGGAAATACAATTATTGTTACAGATTGGAAATGCAGCTAAGCACGGGCAAGTTCTAATAATGGGAGATTTTAATTACCCTGAAATAAACTGGATAAATGAGACTAGCAGTTCAGCTAAGGGGAGCAGGTTCTTGAGTACACTCAGGGATCATTATCTAGCCCAGGTTATACAGGAGCCTACTAAAAATGAAGCTATCGTAGATTTACTCATCACAAATAATATTGATATAGTATCAAATGTTGAAATAGGGCAACCTTTGGGAAACAGTGATCACAACACAGTCTCATTTGAGATTGAATTAAAAAAACAACATTTTAAGGGGCCAACAAAAACTCTTAATTTTAAAAGGGCAGATTTTAACGGTCTAAGGGCAGCAAAACAAAGTATAGACTGGGACAGAGAACTGATAGGTAAAAATACTGAACATAAATGGACAACATTTAAATCCTTACTAAATATACATATACATCGGCATATACCGTGTGGGAATAAAAGTAAAAGGAGTAAATCACAACCCATGTGGCTTAACAATGATTTAAAGATCAAGATACGTAGTAAAAAACAGGCATTTAAATTATACAAACAAGAGGGGACAGAGACTGCTTTACGGGAATACAAGGAAATCAACAAGGTTTGCAAAAGCGCGATTAGACTGGCTAAAATAGAAAATGAAAAATTAATTGCAAAAGAGAGTAAGACTAACCCTAAACTATTTTTTAAGTACATTAATGGGAAGAAGGCGAGGAAGGAAGCTATAGGAACATTACAATGTGAAACAGGCTGTCTGAAAATTAGTGACCAGGAAAAGGCAGATGAGCTAAATAGGTTCTTTTCTTCGGTATACACAAGGGAGGTACAAGTGGTTGGGACACTGCAGCATAATGGTGCTACACTACCTTTGCCAAATAATTGGTTAACACAGGAAGTAATCCAAAAGAGGTTGGAAAAAATAAATGTTAATAAAGCCCCGGGTCCTGATGGAATACATCCAAGGGTACTAAGGGAACTGGGTTCTGTAATAGCCAAACCATTATATTTAATTTTTCAAGATTCACTCAACACAGGGTCTCTACCAGATGACTGGAGAAAAGCGGATGTGATACCTATATTTAAAAAGGGAGCAAGGGCAAATCCGGGGAATTATAGACCAGTGAGCCTCACTTCTGTAGTGGGGAAGCTTTTAGAAGGGTTAATAAGGTATAATATACAAGAATATGTCTATTTGAACAGGATTATAAGTAGGAGTCAACATGGATTTATGAGGGATAGGTCATGTCAAACAAATCTAATTAGTTTCTATGAGTAGGTTAGTAGGAACCTGGATCAAGGCAACTCAGTGGATGTAGTCTTTTTGGATTTTGCAAAGGCTTTTGATACAGTGCCACATGGGAGACTATTGGGATAACTAAGGGATACAGGAATTGCAGTAAATATCTGCTCATGGATTGAGAGCTGGCTAAAAGACAGGAAGCAAAGGGTTGTTGTAAATGGAACATACTCCGATTGGACTAATGTGGTAAGTGGGGTTCCTCAGGGTTCAGTATTAGGTCCTCTCCTTTTTAACATATTTATTAATGACTTAGAGGTAGGATTGGAGTGTGGGGTCTCCATTTTCGCTGATGACACAAAGTTGTGCAAGGTAATTAAATCAGATAATGATGTGCTTTCCCTCCAAGAGGATTTACATAAAATTGAGGAATGGGCATCTAAATGGCAGATGAGATTTAATACGAATAAATGTAAGGTTATGCATCTGGGAAGGAAAAATAGCCATGCAATTTATAATCTTAATGGAGCAAATCTAGATGTATCAGATATTAAAAAAGATTTGGGAGTGCTTGTGGACAACCACCTAGGTAACAGTGCTCAAAGCCAAGCAGCAGCTGCAAAGGCAAATAAAATATTAGCATGTATTAAGAAGGGTTTAGAAGCCAGGGAAGCAAATATAATTCTGCCACTATACAAATCTCTAGTACGCCCTCATTTGGAATATGGAGTACAATTTTGGGCACCACTTCATAAAAAGGACATTTTAGAGCTGGAAAAGGTACAGAGAAGGGCAACAAAACTAATAAGGGGAATGGAGGGGCTAAGTTATGAAGAAAGACTAACCAAATTTAACTTATTTTCTCTTGAAAAAAGGCGTCTAAGAGGAGATATGATTACCTTATATAAATACATCCAGGGTCAGTATAAAGATTTGTCAGGGGAGCTTTTTGTGCCAAGAGGTTTTCAATTGACAAGAGGACATCCCTTGAGGTTAGAAGTAAAAAGATTCCACCTCAAAGAAAGAAAAGGGTTTTTCACAGTAAGGGTGGTTAATCTGTGGAATTCTCTGCCAGAGGAGGTGGTGACAGCGGATTCGATAGATAACTTTTAAAGGGGACTAGATTTATTTCTAATTAAAAAGGGAATTCAGGGTTATCATGGATAATTAGAGAGACAGTATTGATCCAAATTTTTTACATTTCCCTTTGAGACAATTGGCTAAGTCTTGCTTGTGTTTTTTTTTTTTTTTGCTTTCTATTTGGCTTTTTCTGGACTAATTAATAATAAAAAAAAAAAAAAAACATTAAATAATTGATTAATAATGAATTAACAACTGATGAATTAATAGTTAATCTACATATTCCAGATCAGAGGAGATCTTAAAAGGTTGAACTTGATGGACTGAAAGTCTTTTTTCAACCTTAAATACTATGTAACTATGTAAATGTGTTCAGTCCTTCAGTTGTGTTTGACTCTTGGTGACCATAAGGACACCAGGCACATCTGTCTTTGTTTCTGGTTGTGCTTATCCATATGGTTTTCTTGGCAAAGATACTGGAGTGTGTTGCCAGTTTCTTCTCTAGTGGACCCCAATTTGTCTGACCTCTCTGCTATGTCCTGCCCATCTTGGGTGACCCTCCATGGTATAGTTTACAGCTTCATTGCCCCTCCACCATGACAGAGTAGTGATCCAGGAGGGGAGTGGCGCTCTATACACCAGATAAAATACTAACAAAAAACAACATTTAAATGAGTTGGTACTTCTACACCATGGAAGCCATGATCTAGAGCAAGGGGGGGTGAGGGGCAAGTTCAGTCCTGGAGGGCCTCACATATGCCTGGATTTAAAGATATCATTTCTGTGCACAGGTGAGTCAATCAGGATGCCTGAAATCCAGGCATGTGTGTGGCCCTCCAGGACCGAACTTGCCCAAAAATCCGAAAGATACAAATAACTGAAAAATATGAATGCATTGTCTCATAATGGAACATAACAATTTTACTAAAGGTTCTTTAAAACAAATAAATATTAATGGCACAAAGAACAATATGATTATACCTTGAGGAATTTTTTTTTAAATGTGTTTTGAAATGTGTTGAACAGAAGAGGGTTTGTGCCTTTTTAGGTTTAGCCAGTTCATATACCTTTTATTGTACATATTTACTATTTTGCAGCACTAGTATTTTATTATTTTTTCTCTTTTGATATAATTTATGTGGCTCTCACATATCACATAAACAGAACTTATTTAGTGCCTCATAAAATAGGTTACCTGGTAGTCCACTGGTTATAAATTCAGTGCTTTCACCTGGGTTTGATTCCAATCCGGGGAATGAGAGGTCACACCACCCTGAAGCCATGCAGGGTTGGGCCTGGTCAGTACTTGGATGGAAGACCACCTAGGAATACCAGGAGCTGCATGCTGTGGCTCACTGGAGAAGGAACGGCCAACCCACTCCAGTATCTCTGCCATGGAAACCAAGTGGATCAGCATAAACATGGACATCAAGATGTGCCTGGTGTGTTATGGTCCATGAGGTCATGGAGAGTTGGAAACGAATGAGCGACTAAAAAATAAATAAACAAGCATTTTTCACTATGTGTATTTGTTGAGTTCTCCCTTCAATTTTCTTTTTTAGTTGATACAAAGAATGTCTATATATAGTATATTTCTTTCTGTAAGCGCTACACACTCTTTCTGACTATACTGTGCTATACACACACACGCATTATCTATCGCTCTTTTGCCCACCATATATTAAATGATTGTTGTGGTGAACTACCTACTCATAAGATCCACAACACAGGCTGAGATCCCGCTCCATGCTGATGATAGCCAGTAAGCTTGAAACAGCTGTACGTGGATAGGATTCCCAGCTTGTGTATAATCCAACTAGGCTTTGGATAAAAGCTGTGTAATACAGCAGGCATAAGCTTAAAGGAAGCCATGTTTAAAATGGTTTATGGATTGAAGAGCGAGACATTTGTCGGCACATTTGCATGTCCCAGCTCAGCTTCCCAGAATGTAGTGTAATAACTGTTTTCCTCAGAATTCTGAGCTGGAAACAGTTTTTTAACTTGTTTTAGACATTCAAATGTGAACGTTTGCTGCCTCACAACTACTATTGCATTTTGATTATATGAACCATTTTAAAGAAATCCTCACTAAGGGACAAATTCTATTAATGGCCGCAAGAGCTGCGAGGCCGCAAGAGGAGGCTACGTCGCTATTCAATTCGCGGCCACTTGCAATGAGCTTATTTCCGTCAAAGCCTTTAATCTTACGCGGCTGCAAGAAAGCCCAGGTCGTCAAGATTGTAATTTGCTAAAACCGAGCCACAGCTTACTTACACCAAAAAAGGTCCCTCAAGGCTCTTACTTACAAATCGGAGCACCAATTAAGCACATAATAAAGCCATCCTGTACTTTGATGAGACGTGAAAGTGATTGGAGGTGTTAGAGTTCATAGCACAACATTCCCCTACACTCAAATCTGAAAATATTTTTTTCTGTAATTCATGTTCAATTTCCGTGCCCAGAGTCCCACGGGCTTGGAGCACATCAGACCCGCAAAGGCTGCGGGATTAGCCTACGTCATGTCTGGAAATGGGTAAAATAGACCCACAGGTTACTTGGGCCACAGAGGTCTTACTTACAAATCGTAGCACTAATTAAGCAAATAGAAAAGCCATCCGGTACTTTTAGTAAAAGTGAAAGTGATGTTTGGTCTTAGAATTAATAGCTCAACATTCCCCTACTCTCAAATCTGCAAATAAAGATATTTAATTTCATGTTCAATCTTCGTATTTTATCTATCATGCAAGCCCCACGGGCTTGGAGGTCAATCACCCCCCTGCACGGGCTTGAATAACGAGCTACGGGCTTGGAGTACATTCACCCTCCAGCTCGCACAGGCTTGAATAACAAGCTACAGGCTTGGAGGTAATTGAAGCCCGTGGGACTTTGGAAGGAAACTAAACCTAAAATCAAAGATTATAATTTGGCGATGTGCACGCTTGAGAATGTTTTGCTATTAATCCTCATGCCCCCCATTGTGCTTTGCAGTGGTGGATTGAATATATATTGGCTTATACTATGCTTTGAGTTTGCGGCCTTCAACCTCTTAACCCATACTGGTTTTAATGATGATTTACTGGCTTCCAGGTCACTGAAGCCCGCGGGACGTGGAACGGAAAATAAACCTGAAATGAAATATTGGATTTGGGCGATGTGCAAGCTTGAGAGGGTGTTGCTATTAATCCTCATGTCCCCCATTATGTTGCCTATCATTTACAGTGCTGTCTTGAATTTTTATTTGCATTTACAGATTTCCGACTTTGCGGCCTTGAAACACAATTTACAGGCGCGCAAGAAATGCTTGCGGCCGATTGCATAGTAAGGGGGACCTCCTTCATTTGAATAGTAGCGTAGCCATAGTGCTACACAGGGCCGTAAGCTGGCCGCAAGGAATTGCAATTTTGTAGCCATTTTACGACCCTTAATAGAATGAGGCCCCAAGGGTCGCCCATGATTCAGTTTTCAAGATGACAGAAAGCAGGTGCATTATGGGGATGGGGAGTTGTGTAGCATCATTAAAGGAAGCAGACAATTGCGCAATAGCTGTTGAGTGTTATTAAAAAACGATATTAAAACTTATTTGACGTATTGGACACCCCTTGCCTCTTGGGTATGTTATTAAAAACACTTACACTGAAGTCTGTAAAAATGTATCTGTCAATCATCCACTAAGCACAGAGTGATATATTTTCCCAAATAGGTTGATTATTGGCAATAATTGCTTAATATACCCTGGTGCTCTAAAAGCCTTATTTACAGTTTATAATCAATATGCAATTGAAAATACCGAGGGCCTCATTCCAGTGCGATTTAGCCAATTGAATAAGGCTCTATATAAGCACATAGCATATTTTTTTTACAGAAATTTTTAGTTAATGAACTTCTATCCAAAAGCAAGGTCTTCACTAACTAAAAACTTCTGTAAAAAAATATGCTCTGTGCTTATTTAGAGCCTTATTCAATTGGCCAAATCCCATTTGAATGAGGCCCTGAGTATGATTAGGCTAACATCTCCTTGGGATATGAGCATGACCAGACTTTCCAGTTCCCCATGGCATTAGTCTGCAGTACACTCAATCAGATCCCCCAGTGGATAATTATCAGTTAAGTGGCAATGATCTCCTCATTTACAGCCTCATTCAATTTGGGGCCGTAACTCGATCGCAAGTAGCTGATTTCCTGCGATCGAGTTGCGGGCTTCAGTAGGTCTACTTTTACTCTGCTATTCAATTGGCCGGGCCTGGAAGTTAGGTAGCGTTTGAGAGAATCGGAAACCATGTTCTCAACAGTAGCATTTGCGGGCTTGAACATGAATGCGGACGCACGCCCGTTCAACCCCGAAAAATTGGAGCACTTTAAATGCAAAGATTTGTCAGTAAGCCCTTTGCAAGACCTACTTGGTCCCGGTAACCTGTGGTTAGTTTTTTGCCATTTACGGGCTTGACGGAGGGGAAGTCGGAGCAATTGAATAGCGATCCCATAATCGCAGCAATTGAATGAGGCTGTTCGTCTTTGCTTCATGGGTGGATCAGAACAAGTAATTGTCAGGCAAAAATACAAAATCCAATGTAAGATTCCTCTACGAAAAAGCAATTTTAAGAAATAAAATCATATTTATAAGGAATTTGTCCCTACGTCCAGTTGTAAATAATAACATATTTGAAGCTTCCACTGGGCCCCTTTAAGTGAGGAATTTTTTCAAAACTTAAGCCCATTTATTTTTTCTGAAAAAAAAGTTTAAAAACACACTTGATAAAGAATTTGGGAGAGTGTCTCTTGTGATGATTGATCTCTTTATCTCTTTGTGTATTGTGTGGTCCCCTCATTGAGTTGTGTGATAAGTGACAAATTAGGTGCTGTCACTGAAATGCCACGCTCTAAAAATACCCCTGCGCCGGCTGAGAGAAGGGGATTTCTCGAGGGTGGCATCCAAGCACAGGGACTTTAAATAGCCCTGGTGTTACTATGTATACCCCTTGGGGGTACGGCCTCCCTACCCTCTGGCACACACTGCAGGCTTCTCTGGATCATTCCCTGGCACAACTCGCAGCCTCGAGACTTTCCTACGCCTGGTCGCCAAGGCCGGACATGCCAGCTTCAGATGCCACAAATAACACCTGTGAAAATAATGAGCCTCCAGGAATGCTGAGCTGCTCCTCAAACTGCTTAACCCCTTTGCTAAAGGTAACGTGTTTTGCCTTTCAAAAGCCCAGAAGCAAGCAGCTTGCATCAAAAGATGTAAGCAGCAATATCAACTCCCCTCTAATACATACAATTTCCAAGGTACCATATTGGTCCGATTATAAGCCGCATCTTATATTATAAGCTGCATATTCGTGGCCATAACAACGTTTGCCGATTTGCGGGCTCCTCCTCCCCCCCCCCCCTTAGCATCCTCCTCCTGCTTCCCCCCTTATCATCCTCCTCATTCCCCCTTATCATCCTTTTCTTGCCCCATAACCTCCTCCTCACTTCCCCCTCTCCAATCCCTATCCCCTTATCACCTTACTTGTTACTATGCTCCAAAGAGCTGCTGATGATGATCCTGACGCCGCTGCCCGTCTTCCGGTTGTGACTGGACCAGCATATGCTAATGACGTGATGTCACATGAGCGTCACGTCATCAGCATATGCCTGTCCAGCCACAACCGGAAGGATCATCATCAGCAGCTCATCAGAGCATAGTAACAAGTAAGGAGAAAGGGAGATAGTAAGAAGAGAGGGGGATAGTAAGGAGAGAGGGGGAAAGAAGAGGATGATAAGGAGGAGGAGGAGGATGATAAGGGGGAAGGAGGAGGATGATAAGGGGGGGAGGAGGAGGAGGATGATAAGGGGGAAGGGGGAGGAGGAGGATGATGGGGGGAAGGAGGAGGATGACAAGAGGGGGAGAAGGGAGAAAGGGACGCCTGTAAAGTGATGGATGACATTAGAATTAATTGTGTAACAGTCTCTTTTCTTTGACATTTGCCGTTTGTGACGGATGTGAGTGTAGCATAGGTAAGTTGCGGCTTATATTGGGATATTAACTTTTTTGAATTATTTTTCTTGCATTTCATAGGTGTGGCTTATATTCGGGCCAATACGGTATAATGGATGTTTTTTTGGCCAGCAGAGGTAGAAAAACATAATTTTTCTAATTAATTTTTCTCTTAGTCAGAAGTAGACAGCTTTCATCAATATATTCTCTCCAGAAATGTAAACTCCCCTCAGTCAAAGTTATATATATATATATAGTAAATATATAGTACATCTGTGTTCACATTTGAATGTCTATAACAAGTTAAAACATGCATAAGCTTATGCATGCTGTATTACACAGCTTTAATGCAAAGCCAAGGTTGGATTATACACAAGCTGAGAATCCTATCCCTGTACAGCTGTTTCAAGCTTACTGGCTATCATCAGCATGGAGCGGGATCTCAGCCTGTGTTGTGGATCTTATGAGTAGGTAGTTCACCACAACAATCATTTATAATATGGGGGGCAAAAGAGTGATAGAAGCCTCCACCGTATAGTAGTACAGTAAATAAATAATACATCTGTGCACACATCTGAATGTCTAAAATAAGTTAAAAAACCTTCTTCCAGCTCAGAATTCTGAGAAAAACAGTTATTACACTGCATTCTGGGATGCTGAGCCAGGATATGCAAATTGTCATTGTACAGTGTTTTTTTTAAAAACTAAATCAGGTTTATCCATCTTCTACAGAATTCCTGGATGCAAAATTGAGTTGAAACCGCTAACCAAAAATATGGCTTCAGTTCCATTGAAAAGCAACCTACCTGGTGTTAGTTGGATTAGATCGAGTGATTTTGTGTTTGATCTCAATAAATAAATAAATACAGCAGTGTGAGAGTTAATATCGGCCCACGTGCTGTAAAAACTTTCAGGTCGTGACACATATATTCCTGGCCGGGCTCTGTATACGTGTGTGTGTTTACTCTCCCCGGAGCCCTGACATGTGTGAAATAGTTTCCATCTGAAGTGCTTGGAGCAGGAGGTGGCGGCCTGCACTTGTTAGCAAATTTCATAGCAATGAAATTTGGACATTGGAGATGGAGAGATACGGGAACTGTACACACTGGTGCTCTGTGGGGCATCAACATGGGAAATACACACAGGAGCTCTGTGGGGCATCAACATGGGAAATACACACAGGAGCTCTGTGGGGCATCAACATGGGAAATACACACAGGAGCTCTCTGTGCACAACTGATGGCTTTATAGTTGATAATAAAAACATTTTTTAATATAGGAAATTAAACCTTTAAAATTGAATGGACCACTGTAATGCTCTAACAACACCAGCTAGATGTTTTAATTAGATATTGATCACTTTGAAAGTTACAATTTAGATGATGCTGCTCTCTGCCCACTATAATGTAGTTGCCACAGACAACTGATGCATTTTCAGACACAAAGTGCAAACATAATGATCTAGGCTGGACACTTGATGTGAGGTTTCCCTTGACAGGTATTTTTTGATACGGACAATGATTGTTTATTCTCTTACCAAGTCTGATTGTTCTTTACACCCTTAGTTGTGCATCTCAGGCCAGGGTTTCCAGCCTACGTTTAATCACTAATATAGTTTCTGTTGTGTGTAACGCTGGCCAGCACATGCGCACAACGGAAATTAGATCATTGATAGACTGCTGTGCACTGCTTGGGGTGGGAAAGAGACACAGGGGAGGGAGAGTGACAGAGGAAGGAGATGGTAGGGGAGAGACACAGGGGAAGGAGAGGGCAGGGGAGAGACACAGGGGAAGGAGAGGGTGGGGAGAGACACAGGGGGGGCAGACATACGGGGAGAGAGAGACATGGGGGTACACAGGGGAGGAAAGAGACAGGGGAGGGGGTGGGAGAGACACAAGGGGTTAGATAGAGGTGGGGGATAGACAGGGGAGAGGGTGGAAGAGAGACATGGGGAGAGAGAGGGAGGGGAGGGCGAGAGAGAAGGAGGAATGGAGAGACAGGAGGCGGCAGAGAAAAGGAGGGAGGGAGAGAGAGAGAGATAGAGCAGATCATCTATGGGCAATTGACTAGTAACCTTATAATGGTGGAAACAAATAAACTGAATATTGATTATATACACTATTAAATAGGAATTGTATTAGTGATCGGTGCATAATTAAAATAATCCGCTCCTCTTGCTGGGCCATTACAGTGGTCTCATAAACTATTAGATTCAGTTTGGATGCCATTTGTCTTTTCCTAACATTATTAGTCACCCGAGAGTTACAGATTAATGGTATAAAAAATAGACAAAAAGGGTGTATCAGGAAATGGGTAAAAGAAAATGACAGAGACACAGATGAAAGGGAAAACATATTTGGGGACTGGGGAGAAAAGATGGAACGTAGCAGAGTACGATGGGAGAGATGGCTGAGGAAGTGAGACATAAAGCAAAGGGGGAGATTGAGCAGAAATAAAGAAGACTAGAATAAGGGATGACATTTGAAAGTTGTGGCCCCTTCTGTTTGCTGCCCTTTGGTTATCTGCCACTTTAGGCATTTTGTTGGCATTTTGGTGAGGCTAGCCCATAACTCAGTGGCATGAACCACTTTTTGGACTGGATGGGCACACACAGGTTTTTTAAATGATTGGTCACATCCTAATGGACAGCCTGCTCACAAGCGCGGGATAATGTGCTCTGCTGATCCTTTTACAGTTTTTCACAGCCTCATGGGAACGTATGCAGCATCCAAATAAGAGAGGCCATTAGATATGTGAAAGTATAACTACATTCTACTAACAACCAACACACTGTCCAAAAGAAGTCCGCCCCTAATCATACAGGACAACACTAATTATAATACATGACCGACTTTGCAAATCTGATGGCAGAGTGCTATAAAGTCTATCAAAACATAGATTTGATGGAGGATAAGAAAATCTGGTCCATCTAAGCTGCCCATTCTATCTACATAAAATGTTTGGTTTAATTACCTCAAGATGCCTTATGCTTACCCCAGGCATGCTTGAATTCTAAGGAGTCAATTAGCAAATTACTCTGACTAATCCAAAGTGACATTTATCAGTTAGCACTAGTTATATCATTGTGGAAATTTTAAAATAATGTCCAGGGATTTAACATTTAGGGAGTAAAAGCTTTCATAGGAAGCAGAAAATGCAATTAAGATACTTAAGATATTACTATGAATATTTTTTATATGAATAAAATGTGTTGGATGATTACAGTGGCCTTTAAATCTTTACATTATTTGGACCAAAAATAAGTGTGAACATTCTCTATTTGTGATATGAATGTATTAGTCTATAAGGTGGCTTCATAAAGATAATGAACTCATACAAAGAACACTTTCATCATGGATCTGTACTAACTACACATGAAATGCAGATTAAAATCACAGGTGATTAAAAAGGGGAAAAATTAAGCAGAATTGTTGAAGTATTTTTTTATACTCAGGGTACTAACAGAGTCTTTAAATGTGTTATTTTTTTAATAGGCTCTCTCCTTGGTTTTAAAATGGGCACACGTTTTTTAAAATGTCAAAACCATGTATTTAACCACTTACTTAGATTAATTTTATGAGCAAATGGAGGGTTTACTAGTTGTAAGCTTTGATACAGGCTGCCATGTTTCAATATACTGTCAACTGCACAAAGTAAAAGCTCTCTGCAAAGTGAAATGCAACAGCCTGCATTATAGCTTACAGATATAGGTGCCTTACAAACCGGTTGAATTGTTGGTCACAAAATGTAATTTATTCTAAGTAATTTTAAATGATGCTCTGCTATGAGACAGGTCATTTAAAGCACCTTACAGACAGGGAGTTATCAGCTGCACCTCACTGACAAGTCCGAATGAAGGCCGAAACGTATGTCTGGGGTTTGCTGTTTCTCCTGTTCATGGTAGAATTGCCTGGTATTTCAGGGCTGGACAACTCTTTTGAGTGAGACCAGACTGATATACTACAGGATATTTCTCCTGTTCAGGGTAGAATTGCCTGGTATTTCAGGGCTGGACCGCTCTTTTGAGTGAGACCAGACTGATATACTACAGGATATTTCTCCTGTTCAGGATAGAATTGCCTGGTATTTCGGGGCTGGGTCACTCTACTGAGTGGGACCAGACTGATATACTACAGGATATTTCTCCTGTTCAGGGTATAATTGCCTGGTATTTCGGGGCTGGGTCACTCTACTGAGTGGGACCAGACTGATATACTACAGGATATTTCTCCTGTTCAGGGTAGAATTGCCTGGTATTTCGGGGCTGGGTCACTCTAGTGAGTGGGACCAGACTGATATATTACAGGATATTTCTCCTGTTCAGGGTAGAATTGCCTGGTATTTCGGGGCTGGGTCACTCTAGTGAGTGGGACCAGACTGATATATTACAGGATATTTCTCCTGTTCAGGGTAGAATTGCCTGGTATTTCGGGGCTGGGTCACTCTTCTGAGTGGGACCAGACTGATATACTACAGGATATTTCTTCCTGTGAAGGGCACAAGTGGCTAAAAGAGGTTGCTCTCAGAGTGGGTTATCATGTCCATAGAACTAGCTTATTAAGGTTAGTTCTTTCTCTGATGGAGCACCTCTATTTTGGTATTTTGACCTTACAGACCCAGAGCAAGAACCCGATTCTGACTCTCTGTGACCTCATTGCCCGTAACACACCAGGACATCTTTTACGTCCATGGTCCTGCTGATCCACTTGGTATTCATGGCAGAGATACTGGAGTGGGTTGGCAGTTCCTTCTCCAGTGGGCCACAGAATACAGCTCTTGGTATTCCTAGGTGATCTCCCATCCAAGTACTAACCAGGCCCAACCCTGCTCGGTTTTAGGGTGGTGTGAACTCTTGGTTGCCTGACTGGAATCATACCCAGGTTGCAGTGGTGAAAGCACCGGGTCCTGACCACTGGACACCAATGTATTTGTAGGAGTTGAGTACAATCTAGTGGACATTATGACATACTGCAGTTTTGTAATTACCAAGTGCACAGCTACACAGCGCTGCAGGATCTCTGCTGTGTACGACCCTTAATAACAAACCATAAACACTAAGGGCCTCATTCAATTGTGATTTGGCTAATTAAATAGGGCTCTATATAAGCACATAGCATATATTTTTTATAGAAGTTTTTAGCTAGTGAACTTCTATCAAAAAGCAAAGTCTTCACTAACTAAAAACTTCTCTTACCTTCCAGCCTCACTTTCTCTCGCCTCGGAACTCTCACTCTAAGACAATAATCAAGTGGCCTTTGGAAGCAGAATGGTTAATACAAAGTGGGAAGTTTCACCTAACTACAAGTTGCTCCTATAGGAAGAAGGGTAAGTATATGTGTAAATGTTTAAGCAATTGCCTGTCATTGCTACAAGATCGCTGTATACGAGGTGATGTGAGCTGCTGAAGAACACACAACATGCATGTAACTCTCACAGCTTAAAACTCGGATGATTGGCTCTTGAGCTGGATCTTGAGCTCTTGACCAAATCATTTCAGTTTAAAAAATGATACTTAAAATGGTAACTTCCTCTCTCCCCAAACAGAAAAGTAATTTTAGGTGGAGCTTGCCCTTTAAGTCCTTATGGTGTGTACTTAATAAAGTGATCTGAAGCTCCCTGTTAACATGCCGAATATTCCGGCGATCACTTCCATCTTTGCACCAACTTTTTCCATGATAATGACCTGTTTGTTAACAGGGAATAATATCTGTGAATATGCGGCTCATTACACTTATACTAGGGGTTTAAAGTTTAGAAGTCTTACTAGTAAATTGCCCCGTCAAAAATAACAGTAAAGTGTTTAATTTTTCTCTCCCTCCCCCTCTCTCTCTCCCTTGTGTCTCTCCCCACCTCCCCTGTGTCTCTTCCCCCTTCCCTCCTGTGTCTCTTCCCCCCTTCCCTCCCCTGTGTCTCTCCCCCCTCCTTTTGTCTCTTTCTCCCTGTCCCCTGTGTCTCTCTATCCCTCCCCCTCCCCTGGGTCTCTTTTTCCCTCTCCCCTCCCCTGTTTATTTTTCTCCCTCTCCCCTGTGTCTCTTTCATCCTCTTCTCTCCCCTGTGTCTCTTCCACCCTTCCCTGTGTTTCTTCCCCCTTCCCTTTGTCTCTTCCTCCCCTCTGTCTCTCCCCCCTCTCCCGTGTCTCTTTCCCCCTCCCCTGTGTCTCTTCCCCCCACTCCCCTGTGTCTCTCCCCCCTCTCCTCTGTGTCTCAGCCTCCCCACCCCTCCCCTGTGTCTCTTCCCCCCTCTCCTGTGTCTCTTCCCCCCCTCTCCCCTGTGTCTTCCTACCCCCTCCCCTGTGTCATCCTCCCCCCTGTGACTTCCTCCTCCTGTGTCTTCCTCCCCCCTCCTCCTCTGCAGCTTAAACTGTGCATGCACGGCTCTGCCGTGCGTTGTGCGCACACTATGGAAGTACTGGTAAGTGTGTATGTTCCCATGGAGCGTTACACACTTACCAGAATTATTATAGTTGATACACAATAATCATATTAAAGGGATACTATAATGGTCCAGTTTTTATAAGAGGCCACTCTGTTGGTAAAACAAGGATTTTGTTGCTCTTCAGTCTTGTCCGACTCTCCGTGACCCTATGGACAACAACACGCCAGGTACATCTATCATTATGTCTCTGGTTGTGCTTATCCATAAGGTTATCTTGGCAAAGATTCTAGGGTAGGTTACCAGTTCCTTCCCCAGTGGACAGCGACTTGCCTGGCCTCTGTGCTATTATCTGTCCATCTTGGGTGACCCTACATGGTATAGCTCACAGCTTCATTGAGGTACACAAGCCCCTTCACCAGACAAGGTAGTGATCCAGAAGGGGAAAACAAGATATGATTATTTATTTATTTAGTTAACTGCTTAGTATTAAAATCAGAACTTAAAGAAAATAAACTCAACACAGTTTTAAACAATTACATTTGAACTTAGCATTGTAGCTTCCAGCAGACGTGCTTCCTTCCACCCTCTATTAGTTGTCCAGGTGCTAAATATTAGATACCCAATGCCCCTGAGATCTTATGGTTATGTGGATTCACTATTTATACACAAATTATTTTTACACAAATCAGAAGTCTTCCAAAGGTAGCTGTATTACTTTATATACATTTTTCAACTTGAAAAAACATTCCTTGAACATTTTATTTTTTACCACATACTTGGAGATGCCAAAATCTTGACTTGATGTCATAGCCTCTGCTTATTGGTGTTATAACAGTGAATAATTCCTGGGCTTCATAAAGTATCATCATTTGTGTAAAATACATTTTTATTGCTCTATTCAGCTGTAGCTCACAAAATTTAGTGTTGATGGAAATGTCTCTGTGTGTATATAACAGCTGTATGTGGGTAGGACTCCTGGCTTGTGTATAATCCATCCTGAGCTACGCTCAAAGCTGTGTAATACAGCAGGCATATGCTCAAACAAAGCTATGTTTACATTTGTAATGGATTACCAGAGCAAAGCTGTTGTGGGGATATTTGCATGTCCCTGCCCCGGTTCCCAGAATGCAGTGTAATAACTATTTCTCTGAATTCTGAGACATATTCTTAGACGTTCAAATGTGATCACAGATATACTATTTATTTACTGTACTACTGTACGGTGGAGGCTTCTATCGCTCTTTTGCCCACCATATATTCAATTATGGTTGTGGTAAACTACCTCCCCACAAAAAATCTACTACATAAGCTAGGAACCGGCCCAACGCTGATGAGAGGCAGTAACCTTGAAACAGTGCTTTGGGTAGGTTTCCTGGCTTGTAGATAATGTGTAAAGCTGTGAAATACAGTAGGCATTTGCCTCAAAGGAGCCATGTTTGAAATAGTATTTGAAGTGTGAAGCCTGTGTGGGCACATTTGCATGGAGAGAGAGGAGACTGCATAGATATATAAATAGCTATCACATATTATAATTGTCTAACTGCGATTCGTCGTCACGCTTCAGACGAATCGCAGTTAGACAATTATAAAGTGCTGCGCATTGCGCAGAGCGCGGCGCAAGCCGCGCTCTGCGCCCAAGCTGCGCTTGCGCAGAGCGCGGCGCGAGCCGCGCTTGCGCGCAGAACGGCCCGAGAGCAGGTAAAAGAGTGGGGAAGAGGGGGGGGGGGGGGGTAGAGGCACAGAGGGAGAGTGGGGAAGAGGGGATGGAGAGTGGGGAAGAGGAGGGGGAGAGTCACAGAGGGAGAGTGGGGAAGAGTCACAGAGGGAGAGTGGGGAAGAGGGAGAGGGGGGGAGAGGCACGGCACAGAGGGAGAGTGGGGAAGAGGGGGGGGAGAGTCACAGAGGGAGAGTGGGGAAGAGGGGGGGAGAGTCACAGAGGGAGAGTGGGGAAGAGGGAGAGGGGGGGAGAGGCACGGCACAGAGGGAGAGTGGGGAAGAGGCACAGAGGGAGAGTGGGGAAGAGACACAGAGGGAGGGGGGAGAGACACAGAGGGATAGGTGGGAAAGAGACACAGGGGAGGTAGAGGAGGGGGAAAAGACACACGGGAGGGAGAACATGGGGAAGATACACATGGGAGGGAAATGGGGGGGGGGGGGGAGAGGGGAACAGACACAGGGGGACGGGGGAAAGAGACACAGGCCAGGGGGGAACAGGCACAGAGGGAGAGGGGGGAAGAGGCACAGAGGGAGAGGGGGGAAGAGACACAGGGGGGAGAGATACAGAGGGTGAGGGAGGAAGAGACACAGAGGGAAGGGGGGGAAGAGGTACAGAGAGAGGGGGAAAGAGGCACAGAGGGGGGGGGGAATAGAGGAAGGGGTGAAGAGACACAGTGGCGAGACACACAGAGAGAGGCGGGGGAAGAGGCACAGAGGGAGAGGGTGGAAGACACAGAGTGGGGAGAGACACAGAGGGTGAGGGGGAAGAGACAGGGAGGAAGAGGCACAGAAAGAGGAGGGGGAAGAGACACAGGGGAGTGAGAGGAGGGGGAAGAGACACAGGGGAGAGAGTGCAGGGGGGAAGATACACAAGGGAGGGAAATGGAGACACGAGGAAGGCCGTAACAGACACAGGGCTGAGGGGGAAAGAGACACAGGCCAGGGGGGAACAGACACAGGGGAGGGTTGGGGGAGACACAGGGGAGGGTTGGGGGAGACACAGGGGGGGGGGAGATGCATAGGAGGGAGAAGGGGGAAAGAGACACAGGGGAGGGGTTTAGAGACACGGTAGGGAGAGGGAGGTAAAAACACAGGGGGGCAGGAGATACAAAGGAGGTAGACGAGGTGGAAGGAGACACAAGGGAGGGAGAGGAGGGGGGAAATAAGACACGAGGGAGGAAGTAGACAGAGGGAGAGACTCGCAATGAGCTCCAAAGGGGCTCATTGCAAGGCCTGTGATGAGCGCCTTTGGCAGTAAAGTAGAGGGGAAGAGGCTTACATTGTGTGGCAAACAGCATTGCCAGGCTTCAGTTTTTATTGCCGTCATTTTTGACGGGCAAGTCGCTAGTATATATATATATATAGGGTGCACACAAATATGTCATATTTAGGAGCCAGGAAGAATTGTAATCTCAGATAAATTAATTACTGTTAACAGACAGATCTTATTTCAGACGTTTTTATTTTCATTTCAGGGAATATTAACAGTTTATAATCCAGAACTCCCTTTTAATACACGTTATGTCCCCTACCCATGGCGGTCTCGGTCTAGTGCCACCTCTTTGAGCCTGTTCTGATGAAGCTCATGTAATGGCAGAGAGCGCCCTCTGGCTGCCGGAAGTGCAGACTACAGAGAGTCACTTCCGGTTACAGCCATGGCGCAGGGAGCTCTGGTGAAGGAGCAGAAATATGACAGGCAGCTCAGGTACTGAATGGGGACGGGCATGTACCGGACTGTATACAGTGTGGGCTAAACATGTATACTGTGCACAGTGCTGTATGAGTGACATATTGTGACACAGACGAGTTTTATACAGTGCAATGTGTCCTGATGATCTATCTATACTACACACTATCTCTCTGTCCTATAGATACTGTCCATACACAGTCCATACAGTAGGCACATATATAAAGTGATATCAGATCACAAAGTACAAATACAGCGTGGAATCATTTGCATGTCCCTGCCCAGAGTGCAGTACAATAACTGTATTTCTTGAAAAATATTTTTTATAATGTATTTTTAGACATCTGAATGAGAAAACAAATGTACTATATATATATATATATATATATATATATATATATATATACATACATATATCACACACACACATTTATATACAGTAGACTCTCAGTTAACTCATGGGGATCGGTAGATGCCGGATAAATGTAGTTTCTGTTTGCTTGAGACTTATTAATAAAAGTGGCCTAGATTAGCTGCAGCAGCTTTCACTCCTCACTTACACACAGGTACGTTCGGCTGGAGGGTGCGGTGCTGACCCCGGGGAATGTAACCCCAACACTGCCCTGGCTCAGTCACTCATGCCCGGGGAATGTAACCCCAACACTGCCCTAGCTCAGTCACTCATGCCCGGGGGATGTAACGCCAACACTGCACTGGCTCAGTCACTCATGCCCGGGGGATGTAACGCCAACACTGCCCTGGCTCAGTCACTCATGCCCGGGGGATGTAACACCAACACTGCCCTGGCTCAGTCACTCATGCCCGGGGAATGTAACACCAACACTGCCCTGGCTCAGTCACTCATGCCCGGGGAATGTAACACCAACACTGCCCTGGCTCAGTCACTCATGCTCGGGGAATGTAACGCCAGCAGTGCCCTGGCTCAGTCACTCATGCCCGGGGGATGTAACGCCAGCACTGCCCTGGCTCAGTCACTCATGCCCGGGGGATGTAACCCCAACACTGCACTGGCTCAGTCACTCATGCCTGGGGGATGTAACGCCAACACTGCCCTGGCTCAGTCACTCATGCCCGGGGGATGTAACCCCAACACTGCACTGGCTCAGTCACTCATGCCCGGGGGATGTAACCCCAACACTGCGCTGGCTCAGTCACTCATGCCCGGGGAATGTAACGTCAGCACTGCATTGGCTCAGTCACTCATGCCGGGGAAATGTAACCCCAACACTGCCCTGGCTCAGTTACTCATGCCTGGGGAATGTAACGTCAGCACTGCATTGGCTCAGTCACTCATGCCCGGGAGATGTAACCCCAACACTGCCCAGGCTCAGTCACTCATGCCTGGGGAATGTAACCCCAACACTGCCCTGGCTCAGTCACTCATGCTCGGGGAATGTAACGCCAGCACTGCCCTGGCTCAGTCACTCATGCCCGGGGGATGTAACCCCAACACTGCACTGGCTCAGTCACTCATGCCCGGGGAATATAACGCCAACACTGCCCTGGCTCAGTCACTCATGCCCGGGAGATGTAACCCCAACACTGCCCTGGCTCAGTCACTCATGCCCGGGAGATGTAACCCCAACACTGCCCTGGCTCAGTCTCTCATGCCCTGGGAATGTAACGTCAGCACTGCATTGGCTCAGTCACTCATGCCCGGGAAATGTAACCCCAACACTGCCCTGGCTCAGTCACTCATGCCCGGGGAATGTAACGTCAGCACTGCATTGGCTCAGTCACTCATGCCCGGGAGATGTAACCCCAACACTGCCCTGGCTCAGTCTCTCATGCCCTGGGAATGTAACGTCAGCACTGCATTGGCTCAGTCACTCATGCCCGGGAAATGTAACCCCAACACTGCCCTGGCTCAGTCACTCATGCCCGGGGAATGTAACGTCAGCACTGCATTGGCTCAGTCACTCATGCCCGGGAGATGTAACCCCAACACTGCCCTGGCTCAGACACTCATGCCCCGGAAATGTAACCCCAACACTGCCCTGGCTCAGTCACTCATGCCCGGGGAATGTAACGTCAGCACTGCATTGGCTCAGTCACTCATGCCCGGGAAATGTAACCCCAACACTGCCCTGGCTCAGTCACTCATGCCCGGGGAATGTAACGTCAGTACTGCATTGGCTCAGTCACTCATGCCCAGGAGATGTAACCCCAACACTGCCCTGGCTCAGTCACTCATGCCTGGGGAATGTAACCCCAACACTGCCCTGGCTCAGTCACTCATGCCCGGGAGATGTAACCCCAACACTGGACTGGCTCAGTCACTCATGCCCGGGAGGTGTAACCCCAACACTGCCCTGGCTCAGTCACTCATATCCGGGGAATGTAACGCCAATTGTGGCATGACAACCTGGCTCCTAGCATTTGTTGAGCCCTGTAGTTCCGTTTAACTGAGAGTTTACTATATATATATATATAAAACCACTAATAATAGTTTTCAATTGAGTAGCGCCGGGGAGATGCATTCGGCGCAGGTGTTACTCACTAGCTGCTAGCTCTAAATCTCGGGAAATCATGCATGCGCAGTTGCGTCGTATTGGAGCATGAGCGGCGGATTTGGGTCACTGGGAGAGCGAGAGAGACAGCGCAGTGAACGTCAGAACAGACAATTGAACATAACATATGTTACTAGTATGTATATATTCTACAAACAAACACTGTGTCGGTTTTGTAAATGTCCATACACACTGTCCATATTCACAATGCACTGCCCATAGACTTACTTTCCTGTATATAATGCCCATGATGGTTGTTATCTTAAAAAACCATAGCACTAATTAAAATTAATTACAGATGTGAGAAATTGCTATATTACAGTACACAGATCAAAGATTCTTTTTTCACCTATTTTATAATATAAAGTATTAGTTCTGGTTTCAACAACACAGTCTATGAAAACAAAAAGGTTTTATCGCTTAAAAGTAAGCCCTTAGCATTAAATAACATACACAGCACAACATTTGTTTTCTTATATTACAGGTTATGGGGAGACCATGGCCAGGAAGCTCTGGAGTCCGCTCATGTTTGCCTGATAAATGCTACAGCTACAGGCACTGAAATACTTAAGAACCTGGTCCTTCCCGGTGAGTGACTGGAGTTTCTTGCATCCTGCAATCTTACGCATGTTCAGCCCAACCAGCAGCCATCATTGTCACTTAATCTAAACAACTAGAAAAATTTAGTGAAACCGCATACAGGAAATCTGCAGTTTAGTTAATTACAGGGGTCCCACTGCACCATCTCCCCCTCTGCACTGCACACTCTGTACCTACTGTACCTACTTTTCACTGTGAGCACTACAGAAGGGGGAGAACAGGGGAGGTATGAGAACTGCAGAAGGGGAAAACATAGGGGAGGCGTGAGGACTGCACAAGGGGAGAAGAAAGTAGATGTGAGGACTGCAGAAAGGGGGACATAAGGGGGGGGTTAGAGTATTGCAGAAGGGAGAGAACAGGGGAGCCATGAAGAATGCAGAAGGGGGAGAACAGGGGAGCCATGAAGAATGCAGAAGGGGGAGAACAGGGGAGCCATTAAGAATGCAGAATAGGGAGAACAGGGGAGCCGTGAAGAATGCAGAAGGGGGAGAACAGGGGAGCCATGAAGAATGCAGAAGGGGGAGAACAGGCGAGCCATTAAGAATGCAGAAGAGGGAGAACAGGGGAGCCGTGAAGAATGCAGAAGGGGGAGAACAGGGGAGCCATGAAGAATGCAGAAGGGGGAGAACAGGGGAGCCATTAAGAATGCAGAAGAGGGAGAACAGGGGAGCCGTGAAGAATGCAGAAGGGGGAAGAACAGGGGACCCATGAAGAATGCAGAAGGGGGAGAACAGGGGAGATGTGAGGACTGCAGAAGGGGGAGAACAGGGGAGATGTGAGAACTGCAGAAGGGGGAGAACATGGAAGACGTGAGGACTGCAGAAGGGGTGACATAGGGCAGATGTGAGAACTGCAGAAGGGAGGGAACAGGAGAGGCGTGAGGACCGCAGAAGAGGGAGAACAGGGGCGGTGTGAGGACTGTAGAATGGGGGACATAGGGGAAGTGTGAGTATTTCAGAAGGGAGAGAACAGGGTAAAGCGTGAGGACCCCAGAAGGGGGAGAACAGGGGAGGCATGAGGACTGCAGAAGGGTGAGAACAGGGGAGATGTGAGGACTGAAGAAGGGGGAGAACAGGGGAGATGTGAGGACTGAAGAAGGGGGAGAACAGGGGAGATGTGAGGACTGCAGAAGGGGGAGAACAGGGGAGATGTGAGGACTGCAGAAGGGGGAGAACAGGGGAGATGTGAGGACTGCAGAAGGGGGAGAACAGGGGAGATGTGAGGACTGCAGAAGGGGGAGAACAGGGGAGATGTGAGGACTGCAGAAGAGGGAGAACAGGGGAGCCGTGAAGAATGCAGAAGGGGGAAGAACAGGGGACCCATGAAGAATGCAGAAGGGGGAGAACAGGGGAGATGTGAGGACTGCAGAAGGGGGAGAACAGGGGAGCCATGAAGAATGCAGAAGGGGGAGAACAGGGGAGCCATGAAGAATGCAGAAGGGGGAGAACAGGGGAGCCATTAAGAATGCAGAAGAGGGAGAACAGGGGAGCCGTGAAGAATGCAGAAGGAGGAAGAACAGGGGACCCATGAAGAATGCAGAAGGGGGAGAACAGGGGAGATGTGAGGACTGAAGAAGGGGGAGAACAGGGGAGATGTGAGGACTGCAGAAGGGGGAGAACAGGGGAGATGTGAGGACTGCAGAAGGGGGAGAACAGGGGAGATGTGAGGACTGCAGAAGGGGGAGAACAGGGGAGATGTGAAGAATGCAGAAGGGGGAAGAACAGGGGACCCATGAAGAATGCAGAAGGGGGAGAACAGGGGAGATGTGAGGACTGCAGAAGGGGGAGAACAGGGGAGCCATGAAGAATGCAGAAGGGGGAGAACAGGGGAGCCATGAAGAATGCAGAAGGGGGAGAACAGGGGAGCCATTAAGAATGCAGAAGAGGGAGAACAGGGGAGCCGTGAAGAATGCAGAAGGGGGAAGAACAGGGGACCCATGAAGAATGCAGAAGGGGGAGAACAGGGGAGATGTGAGGACTGCAGAAGGGGGAGAACAGGGGAGCCATGAAGAATGCAGAAGGGGGAGAACAGGGGAGCCATGAAGAATGCAGAAGGGGGAGAACAGGGGAGCCATTAAGAATGCAGAAGAGGGAGAACAGGGGAGCCGTGAAGAATGCAGAAGGGGGAAGAACAGGGGACCCATGAAGAATGCAGAAGGGGGAGAACAGGGGAGATGTGAGAACTGCAGAAGGGGGAAAACATGGAAGACGTGAGGACTGCAGAAGGGGTGACATAGGGCAGATGTGAGAACTGCAGAAGGGAGGGAACAGGAGAGGCGTGAGGACCGCAGAAGAGGGAGAACAGGGGCGGTGTGAGGACTGCAGAATGGGGGACATAGGGGAGGTGTGAGTATTTCAGAAGGGAGAGAACAGGTTAAAGCGTGAGGACCCCAGAAGGGGGAGAACAGGGGAGGCATGAGGACTGCAGAAGGGTGAGAACAGGGGAGATGTGAGGACTGAAGAAGGGGGAGAACAGGGTAAAGCGTGAGGACCCCAGAAGGAGGAGAACAGGGGAGATGTGAGGACTGCAGAAGGGGGAGAACAGGGGAGATGTGAGGACTGCAGAAGGGGGAGAACAGGGTAAAGCGTGAGGACCCCAGAAGGGGGAGAACAGGGGAGGCATGAGGACCCCAGAAGGGGGAGAACAGGGGAGGCATGAGGACTGCAGAAGGGTGAGAACAGGGGAGATGTGAGGACTGAAGAAGGGGGAGAACAGGGTAAAGCGTGAGGACCCCAGAAGGGGGAGAACAGGGGAGATGTGAGGACTGCAGAAGGGGGAGAACAGGGGAGATTTGAGGACTGCAGAAGGGGGAGAACAGGGGAGATGTGAGGACTGCAGAAGGGGGAGAACAGGGGAGATGTGAGGACTGCAGAAGGGGGAGAACAGGTGAGGTGTGAGGACTGCAGAAGGGGGAGAAGAAAGTAGGTGTGAGGACTGCAGAAGGGGGAGAACAGGGGAGGCATGAGGACCCCAGAAGGGGGAGAACAGGGGAGGCATGAGGACTGCAGAAGGGTGAGAACAGGGGAGATGTGAGGACTGAAGAAGGGGGAGAACAGGGGAGATGTGAGGACTGAAGAAGGGGGAGAACAGGGGAGATGTGAGGACTGCAGAAGGGGGAGAACAGGGGAGATGTGAGGACTGCAGAAGGGGGAGAACAGGTGAGGTGTGAGGACTGCAGAAGGGGGAGAAGAAAGTAGGTGTGAGGACTGCAGAAGGGGGGAGATAGGGGAGATGAGAATATTGCAGAAGAGAGAGAACAGGAGAGGTGTGAGGACTGCAGAAGGGGGAGAACAGGGGAGGTGTGAGGACTGCAGAAGGGGTGACATAGGGGAGATGTGAGTATTGCAGAAGGGAGAGAACAGGGGAGGGATGAGAACTGCAGAAGAGGGGATATAGGGGAGGTTTAAGTATTGCAGACGGGAGAGAACAGGAGAGGTGTGAGGACTGAAGAAGAGGGAGAACAGGAGAGGTGTGAGGACTGAAGAAGAGGGAGAACAGGGGAGGTGTGAGGACTGAAGAAGAGGGAGAACAGGAGAGGTGTGAGGACTGAAGAAGAGGGAGAACAGGGGAGGTGTGAGGACTGCAGCAGGGGGGACATAGGGGAGGTGTTAGGTGAATGTGGGAGAAGAAAAACATTACAGACATTGGTGCAATATCATGAATATTATTATTATTTCTATTATTTCTTTTCGTATGGTGTCTTTACCTGAGGCACTATAATTAGGTAAGTTGACACAGTGGAGGTTCCAAATGTAATATCATTCAAAACTAAACGGTTATAACAAGTACCTTATCAATTTGATGTTATTAAAAACAATAGCATATTCATATAGTAAACTAACATTGAAGTTTGCCAGTTTGGTCTATCACTCAATAATTTACCTTTACAAGGAATTTAGTTCATTGTCTTGATTGTGGTCAAATTCACAATAAAACAAAGGACTATGCATGTCCTGACCCAGGTGACCTCACTCAAGACAATACACCAAACATCTCAGGGGCTAATTTTCAATTAACGGCAATGATCTTTTATTAACAAGAGATTTGAATGTCTGTTGGGTGATTACTGACAGTTCCTAATGGCAAACTTCAACGTGGTTTTACTGTAGGAAAATGCAACTTTTAAAATGACATTAAATTGATAAAGTACTGGTTATTGAGAAGAAACACAATCAGAGGACTGGATCAGAGAACAAACAATACTGAAGTTCATTGTAACTCAGAGAGCAGGGTTGGACCAAGAGAGCACATGGATCTTGAGAATTATGTACAAATTGGGGGACTCGTTTTGTGATTTTATTCTAGTTAAGAAGATAGAATATAGGGAATCGTACTAAAACAAACATCCAGCATGTTCATCTATTCCAGGTGAAAATTGAAGTCTTTATTCCGTAGTGTATAATTTCTTGTGTGCCCTGTTTGATTTTTGTTACCAAACTCTCTCTTATAGGCATCGGCTCTTTTACTATCGTGGATGGAAATGAAGTCAGTGGAGAAGACGTTGGTAACAAGTACATAGTTTCTCAGTTTTATAATTTAAAGGAATTTAAACCAAAATAAAACATTTTCAGACAGTAATGGAATAACTTGGAGCTTAAAACATGCAATTTGTTTGTTTATATAGGTAATATAGTTAAAATGATTAAATCATGTCACCAAATAACTCTATAGCGATACAATATCACATTGAGGTATTAAATGTATACATAGGTTGAATATAAGTATCCATTTGTTGGGTATACACTTACACTGATTTGGATTTATTATGAAAAATAGCACATCGGCATCACTATATACAAGAGGCTCAAATTAATTAAACATACAAATGGTGCGACAGAATACAATAAAGTTGCCAATGAAAAGTAAATACAAAAGAAAAGAGGTTGAGACGATCAGAAACCTATTTAGACTGCAAAGTGGTCATACATAAGTTTATAATATATACTTTGTAATGGTAACCCTATCTGAATAATTAGTTTCTGCTAACAGCGCATCATTTTGCATAGCATCTCTGCCAGTAAATTTTCTTTTTTAGGATACAGAATATATAAAAATAAACAATAATAGAGAATAGTAAACAATTAACATAATAAGAGAAAAAGAAAACAAAGGGGGGGGAATTAAGTAAATAAACTAAACTAAATAAAATAAAAAATATATCTCAAGTGTATATTGCCGAAGAATTCAAGACCTACCTCCTACCGTAGACCTCAAGAAGATCCCGAGACAGCTGGAAATCATATTTTAATGATGCAGGACTTGAGAAACCTTTGTTTAACTTAGGAGCCAGACAGACTTTGTTAGGCATTATACATGTAAAATAATTGGAAGTTTTAGCAGCCTTGGCTCCCAAGATTTGTCAAGCCTGGATTTAAACTTTACAAGAGCTGTTTTATTCCGGGAAAATAACGTTAAAGTGATGGAGTGGTGATTCCAAATATGGTCCAAATTAAAAACAAGTACTCTATCAGTCGAATGTTTAAAAACAAAAGTATTCACCTGCAATAACTTACACTGAAGTTTACCATTTGGAGTTGTCTCACAGCTTTTCTGATCCACCCACAAACAGATTCAGACGACTTCAATGGACCCAGTATCTCACAGGCTTATTAATGATAATTATTTCTCATAAAGGCAATATGTCAATATAAGTTTGTGGATGGATCAGAGAGGCTGACCGACAGTTAAAAAATGTTTACTGTAGGAAAATGCATGAAAAATAACGCTCAATTGACAAAGTACTTGTGATTATCTGGTATTTATGTTATACCATATATGGAACCTCCTCGTTAACGTTGAACACAGAACTATCTTCACCTAATGAAATGCAGTTTTCATGCTTCGATATATAATTATATAGATTAAGACTTCTAGAGCAATAATTAAAAGATTTTCTTTGTCCCTTTAAAAAAGTTCAATTTGGTAATAGGGAGGCTATGGGAAAATAAACTGATTGACTCTCCGGACATGTCACATGTGGGCTGTATTTTGCAGACAACATGAAAGTTATCTAAATGACTGACACATGTTTTGTATAAATGACATTGAAACAGCTTGGGAAAAAGCTCTTTTTTTAGATAATTTCTTTAGTATTACATTCTTGTGTCATTGTCCAGTTATTACCATTTCTGGTTTGATGTTGCTGATGTATTTCACTGATTTTCTTTCTTTCCAGCTTTTTTCTTCACAGAGGAAGCATTGGGCAGGTAAGATGGAGTTGTTCTCCTTTATGGCATTATCCATGGCTAGATGTGCTAGAGCAATGGATCTCAACAGCCAGTGTTGGTGTCAATAGGGGTCCTTAAGGCATGATCTGCCTGTCCTCAAGGACAAAGAGGGATCCTCACATTGTAACATACCGGTATTGTTAGCTCTGATGAACTTTCCTGCATTTTAAATGGACGATTCAAAAAAGTTTGTAACTAAATTTAAATGTAGTGTATGACAAGGCAGTCCCCATAAGCACTAGTAGGTAACTAGCCAGTCAAAAAAGTTGGGTGCCATTACATTAGCCTGGAGCACAAGATCTCAGCCCTCTGTTACATATCATATTCTTTTCAGTAGCTTTTTCAACATGGTTTGCTGTGCAATCAGTACATGCCTCACAGTCACATCCAAACACGTGGCACAACATACCCATGTCTCTATTTTCTCCCCTACATTTGTCAGTGTATCTGTCCCCTGTTGTTACTATTCAGTAAATCCAAAATCATTCCGTCCCCATCTAGAGATCTGATGCCATATTTGTTCTCAGATTATTCCTCTTTGGCTTCCACTATTAGATCTGGACTGGGGGAGAATATCTTGATCCCATAGCAGACCTCCCCCCATATACCCCTCATTGTAACCCACAAATCATCTCATTCTCTATTTCCCTTGGCCCTCTAATACCCAGAATGTAATTGAATTTCATACTGTCAAAAATGTTAAAGGGACATTACGTTTATCAATTTACCAATTATCACTTGTTTGCAGTTTTTACAAGGTCCAAAAATCTCATGCTCTCTGCATATGGCCTGCATTCACATTCTCACAAAACATAGCTTCTTCCATTGGACAAATGGAAAAGGGGCTGAAATGCATATTACAGTGAAAACGTATTAGATGGTTTCATCTAAGATCAGTGTGTTAGCCTAATGTTTTATTTATTTATTTATATATATATATATATATATATATATATATATATACATACACACACACACATACCCCACACGGATGATAGGCAGTAACCTTGAAACAGCTGTACGTGGATAGGATTCCCAGCTTGTGTAGAATTCATGCTTGGCTTTGCATAAAAGCTGTATAATGCAGTGGGCATAAGCTTAGAGGAAGCCATGTTTAAAATGGTTATGGATAGAAGAACGAAGCAATTGCGGCCACATTTTCATGTCCCTGCTCAGCTTCCCAGAATGCAGTTTAATAACTGTATTTCTCGGAATTCTGAGCAGGAAACAAGTTTTTTAACTTTTTTTAGACATTAAAATATATGTATAGTAAACAAATAGTTGTGTTCACATTTGATCATCTAAAACAAGGTGAAAAACTTGTTTCCTGCTCCAGATTTCAGAAAAATAGTTATTACACTGCATTCTGGGAACCTGGGCAGGGACATGCAAATGTGCCCACAAAGACTTCACTCTTGTCATCCATAACCATTTTAAACATGGCTTCCTTTAAGCATATGCCTGGTATATTACACAGGTTTGAGCTCAGAATGGATTATACACAAGCTAGGAATCCCACCCATGTACAGCTGCTTCGATTACTGCCTCTCATCAGCGTGGGGCCGGTTCCTAGCTTATGTAGTAGATTATTTTGAGGCAGTAATTCACTATAACAATCATTTAATTTATGGTGGGCAAAAGAGCGATAGAAGCCCTCCACCATACAAGTAAATAAATAGTAAATTTGTGTTCACATTTGAACATCTAAAATATAGACGTATATCACTTTTTCAAATACTGAATAAAACGTGCTTATACTCATATTTATTAGTGGCGTTTTCATATTGCAGGAGCGTTAAGAATGACATTTCTTAGTTTTTTTCAGATATTAGTCAAAGCTTTTCTTCCTTGTGCATTTATGACCAGTTCATGCACAGTTGCACATGCATACAGTACATATATATTATATGGAAAATATATGTATCCTCATTACAAAAGCGTATCAATACATTTTTTCCCATTTTTTATTCCAAACAGAACCGGGCCCGGACTTCCATGGAGCTTTTGCAAGAGTTAAACGATGATGTCACAGGAAATTATGTTGCAGAGGTATGCCGCAGTGTTTGGCTACTAAACAGATTGCTGTGCATGTATTGGGTGTATTTAACCATGCAAGGGGTAGGCTTGAACGTCATACACTAGCCTAGCATGAGTCCACAAGTGGGGAAATCCCGGAATCCTTGCCCCATACAACTTTACAGGACCAGCTTTGACTACCCTTGATTTGGATACACCCTGATATTTTTTTTTTACCTAAAAAAATTCAACTTTTATGACAAGTACTTTATATGCAAAATCAAAAAGAGATGGTGCTTCAAGATATTTTTGATTGCTTTGTGCCCACTGCTTGAGACTTTGTATCATGCAGTGCTGAAAGAGGCGAGATGTGGAGGAGTCTAATTTCTACACTGTGCCGTGCTAAACAAAAAAAAGCCTCATTTAGTTTGGGGCTCGCAACTCTATCGTAGTAGGTCTTACGTCTGCGGTCCTGCGTAGCTCGCAAGTTAATGTGCTATTCAATTGGCCGGGGCCTGATAGCTCACATCGCAACCCATTCTATCGAAAGTAGCATTTGCGGGCTTGAACATTCTCGCTGACGCAAGGCTGTAACTCGCGGTAAGAAACAGCCAATGTAATGACTTTGAAATCCAACTTCCATTTTTCATTGAAGTCCTACGGGCTTGATCTACAAGTTACGGCCTTGCGTAAGCAATCATGTTCAAGCCCGTAGGACTTCAATGAGAAATGGAGATTGGATTTCAAAGTCTTATGAGTTACAATTGGACCCTCATTCCAGAAATAATGCAATATTGATAAAGCCGTAAATATGATTTTCTATTACATGCGAGTTCCCACTATACACGGAAATTAAACATGAAATCAAGTATTTCTTTGGGCAGATTTGCGAGCTTGAGAATGTTGTGCTATTAAACATCACTTTCCCTTTTAATAAAAGTACAGTAGAGTGTTTATATATGCATTATCAGTGCTCCGTACTTACGAGACCTCCTTGGTACTAGTAATTTGTGGTTTGATTTTTTGCCGTTTGCGGGCTTGATGGAGTATTTAGCGAGGGGGAATCGCAACTAAATAGCGATTCGCGATTTTAGCATTCGGAAGTCTTGCAGCCATGAAAGATCAAAGACTTGGAGGGCTTTAACTTGCGATTTGACAAATCTCAATTAATCGGAGCCTGTAACTCGATCGAAGCCCGCAAACAGAAGCCAATTGAATAGCAAAGTAACTTGCGGGCTCCATTTGCGAATCCCGGATCTCCTGAATGCCTCAATTGTTCGAGGCTTATAGTTTATTAAATGTTTTTCTTGCCAGGTTCCCTTAAAAGGACACTGTAGCCCCTTATTTTATTACTTTAGTTTAAGCAATTATTTTAAAGAACTAGAACCATTAAATGTATTACATATTTATGCAACTGTTTGCATCCTGGCCATCTCTGGTAGTCTTCTATTACCTCCCCTCTCTGTATTAAATGTTTTGTGTCAGGTATGTGTGAACCTTGGCGGCCGAGATTAGCTGACTGACACTCAGTGAATTGATATTTATATATTTATACCACAGATAATGACTTAGCTTATCCTCCATTCAAGCAGGAAAGAGCCTTGAAGTTGAGACAGAAGAGATAGGGAGAGGTCTTTATATGACTACAGCTAAGATGGCAGAAACTGCATATAGATTGGGTGGTAAATTAAATATTGTTATTTTTTTTAGAAACATTTTGCCTTTTGTAGTGTTTAGATCTTAGTTCAATGAAAATATGGATTTTTCTGAGAGTCATACCTTTGCTATAATCTTGATTTAATACATTTGCAAGTTTTTATCATTTTCATTAAAGGGATATGTAAGTGAGCTGGGTTATGAATGCATCTAGAGGAGAATTAGTAGTGTATGAAAACATGTGTTATATAGAAACTTTCAGTTTACTTACAAAGTTATTTCCACAAAAGTCAAATCCAGCTCTTACATAAGCCGAGTACACACAGGAAATACAGCAGGGTACATATTTTGACCTTTCTGGTACATAGCACAGGAAGTAACTGTTGCAGTTCTTGTACTGAGCACACTAGAAGCAACTGAGGTGAAGAATGATACAATGTATTATCCTGAATCTGAATATGAATGTTATTCAGTCTGATTTTCTAGGGGTGTACACAATAAAATGCAAATTCCAAAAAAATATAGGACATTTTGCTAACTTCAAGTTAAACTATTTAATGTTTATTTTGGGATATTTTCATGCAATTTTTTTTCATACACTACTAATTTTCCTCTATCAGATGCATTCATAATCCATCTCACTTACATATATAACAAATATAAATATCATCCTAATTTTTGAGCCTTTCCCTTATATTAATTTTGATGCTGAGTTTTTCAATATAACTCTTGTATCAGGAGCCACATATTTGATTCAGGAATTGAATATTAAATGGACATTGAGGGTTTCCAGTTTTTAATATTAAAATAAAAGCTCTGTTTTTACTCGCTGAAACCTTACAAACAATCCCTTCAAAGGTCTTTGCCCTGTAGCTCATCTATACGACGTGTCTATAGTACTAGATGCACTAGCCAATCACACTGTCTCAGTAGTTGTTACTAACATGCTGCTGAGGCAGTGATTTTCATTGGCTAGTACATCTCGTAGACACATTGCATGCATGAACTGCAGGACTTTTGCAGGGACTGTTTGGAAGGTTAATCAATGCTTAAATGCGCAAATAAACACTTGGGTAGTTTATTTTAATGTTAAAAAACTGTGCACAATCCATATCCTTTTAATACAATTTCCATAAATCAGAAAAGCAATAATCAATATTAAACTTACGCTTTACTTCTGAACCTCCACTTGAGCTTCTTTTCTATACACATTATGAGGTCAATGGTCAGGCACAAGCTAATGTCATTTAATCTGCTCCTTTCTATACATAAGCCGTTGTCTGACAATTTAGGACTGCCTCTCAGTCAGAGTTGCTCCGACCCATGATCACTTCATAAGTGGTAAAGACAAAGAATTGAATTTGATGTTTAGAAGTTTATATTTGAAAGTAACTATAAATCTGGTGTTTTTTTTATTTTGTTTTCTTTAGAGCCCAGATCAACTTCTAGATTCCGACCCTTCCTTCTTCTGCAGATTCACCTTAGTGATTGCTACACAGCTACCAGAAAGGTAAAATATAAGCACGCAATGATCACAAATGCCGATCTCATTCTCATTCACTATATTTATTTTTATGCTATATTGCACGTCTACAAACAATTTACCTTTTTATACCGTAACATTTTTTCAGTGCCTCCTATCCATTAAAAATAATTTTAAAAATTATAAACCCATACAAAATAATATATATATTTTTAACATCTTCCCAAACTTTTGGATGTTCTTTAGCAATATTATAAAATTTATGTTCAGTACAGTATATATACTCAGCAGTAGCACCTGTCTCTCCGGTGTGTTTTTTGAGCATACAAAAACAAAGCAGGCGTTGACTTCTCAAGTGTATTTTGCCTCACACAATAATAGCAGGCATTTCACCAGACACTTTGTAAAATATTCTCCAAGGTGTCAGTTGTTTTAGGTACTAGATCACATTTAAAGTTATTTGTTTATTACAGCACATTACTGCGTTTGGCTGAAACTCTCTGGGATTCCAATATTCCTCTCCTGGTCTGCAGAGCATATGGATTTGTTGGGTACATGAGGCTCATTGTGAAGGAACACACAGGTAATTATATGGTATAGAAGATTAAATGTAGTATATTATGTTTTATTTATATTTTCTTTTCATTAAAACTCCTTGAAAGATTCATTATAGTTCCATGTTTACAATCTACTTAATCTACTTTTAAAGTCATGGACACAGTATAGATATTCTGTTTATTTCTGCCACCTCTTCTTTATCTGACCTTCTTCTGCTGAGTCCCTACCATTTTTGGCTTTTATCACTCCCACTTTGGCATTTTTTTTTCAAGAGATCACTTGACTTTTTGTTAGCATCTTTTCTTCACATGGTTCATTATAGAATGTCTCATTGTCTCTTCTTGCTGTCCTCTGGAATTCTGCATTCAATTGGACAAATCTTTTCTTATCTCCACTTTGTTTTTCCTTCTTTCCTGGGCTACTTTCAAAGCCTCATCAGACAACCAGTTTGCCTTGTTAGATTTCTTACTTTTGTGGATATTCTTTGTTGCGGTCTCCCGGATAACGTTGCTAACTTCGGTCCAGAGTTCTTCAGACATTCTGTCTTCCATGTCTAGTCCCTTAAATCTATTCTTTACTACCACTGCATATTCACAAGGGTTATTATTTCATTTGTATCTACTTGGTCTGATGGTTTTCCTTCTTTTCTTCAGTTTAATTTTCAACTTTGTAATAAGAAGCTCATGGTCTGAGCCGCAGTCAGCTCCAGGTATTGTTTTTGCTGATTGTATAGAGCTCCGCCATCTTTGGCTGCAAAGTATATAATCATTCTAATTTCTGTGTTGTTCATCTTGGTGATGTCCATGTGTAGAGTCGTCTCTGAGGCTGTTTGCTATGACCAGAGAATTATCTTGACAGAATTCTACTAATCTCTGACTTGCTTCATTTTGTACTCCGAAGCCAAACTTGGCACTTATTCCAGGTATCTTTTGTTACACTGGAATTCCAATCTCCAATGATGAGACTAACATCTTGTCTTGGTGTTATATCTATGATGTGTTGAATTTCTTTGGATTGGACACGTTCAGCCTGTTTAGCACTCATTGTTGGAGCATAGACTTGTATCACTGTGATATTAAATGGCTTGCATTTAATTCGAATTTAAATAATTCTGTTATTTATTGGCCTGTAACAGAGCACTGCTTTGGCCACTCTTAGATTGATTATAAGGGCTACTCCATTTTTTATGCAGGATTTTTGACCATAGTAGAAGATCTGGTTTTGTCCCATACCAGTACATTTGAGTTCACTAATTCCCAGGATATCAATGATTAATCTTGTTGTCTCATGTTTTACCCACGCCCAGTTTGCCTTGGTACATTGTTCTAATGTTCCAGGTTCCTATACTTGGTTGTTCATCAGGGGATTTTCCTTTCCCATTCAGACACATCCGCAGCGGGGTGTCCTTTCGGCTTTAGCACTACCACTTAATTAGTACTTGCCCTCTGCTCTTTCACAGTAATGTGGTAAACACCTTCTGACCTGAGTGACTCAACTTTTGGTGCCATATAGCGTTGCCAGGTTATCTTGGAAAAGATACAGGAGTGGGTTACCAGTTCCTTCTCCAGTTTGTCTGACTTTTCTCCTATGACCTGCTCATCTTGGGTGTCCTTACATGTTACAGCTCACACATTGAACTTTTTTTCAAGTATTTAAAAATGCAGGTTTTAAATATTTCAAAATGTTGTTTTCTGCATAAAAAAAATATTACGTAATACCTGTTTAAACTATGCTGAAACTAAAAGGAAATACAAAGAGGATACTTTATTTGTAGCTCTCATTGGCTGACAGAGGGCAAGCCCCAAAAGGAGTTAAACCTCTGAATAATGTAATGAAACAAAGAAATAAAATATGTCCATGTTCATTTAAATAGGAATTATATTAATAGTCAACACAAAATAAAAAAAAATAAAAAACTAGTTCCTCTTTTTTGAGCGTCACAATTGTCCTTTAAAGGGACATGTAATACATTTTTTTTTCCTAATCATTTAAAAGAACATGTTTGAAACATTACTAAAGGTGTGTTTTTCATGAAAAATATTAAGTAAAACTTGTTTAAACTTCATTGAAACTAACAAGAAATGCAGAGAAACACACTTTAGTCTTTAGATTTCATTGGCTGCCAGAGGGCAAGACCCCAAGGGCAGTTATGTTCTCAATTTTGTGCCCTGAGACCTTTATTTGAAAAAACACACTGTATCACATTATCAAATTACTGATGAACAAAGAAAAACAAATCTTTCCATGTCCCTTTAAGGACGTCTGCTATTGTTAAAAGAAATGAAATCCTCAAACTAGTTCTGTGTCAGATTTAATGTAATTTCTATTTATCGCTAATATTTTAGTGGTAGAATCTCATCCTGACAACGCACTAGAAGATTTGAGGTTGGATCAGCCGTTTCCAGAACTGAAGCAACATCTCCAGTTGTTTGATTTTAACCAAATGGAGAGAAAAGTACGTACTGAGCTATTATTTTATTTGGCTTTATAGTTAATTAATTTCAAATGGAATGTGTTGGCAATAGAGAATACATTTTACTTTTGTGAAACTAGTGTAAGATCATGGTGCGGGTCTGGATATATTGAGCCGATAACATATATCAGTGTCTTGGGAAGATGAGAGTCCGAAGATTATCTGAGCCTGGTGGAAACGCCAAACTTGTATGGGGTTGCATGGAAGTTTCAGTCTATTTTTGAAGAAGAACATAGTTAGATATTTGGGGGAGATTAAGCATGTTTTGTTTATGAGACATATCCCAGTCTGTGTTTATGGTAACATATGGTTTAATCAAAAGGTATCTCAATGGAGGATATATTGATACATTTATCCACAGTGATCTAGGGCAGTGGCTTTTAAAAGCTGATCCTCAGGAACAAAGAAGGACGAGAAGAGCCTATTATTATTATATTTTATTTGTATTGCGCCAACATATTCTATAGCGCTGTACAGGGGATAAGAATAGGGATCATAGTCATATACTATACTATAGTCATAGTTTAAAACAGATTATTGAGGGACCTATCTGGGGCCAAAAAGTACTCTATACAAAGCAGTGAAAACTAAATAAACGTTTAGTAGTATGTAGTATCGCCCTGCCCAAATGTTTAGTATCTCCAAGCCAGTCCCCCATGAATATTGAAAAATAACCAGGCAGTCCCTCGGTCATAAAAGGTTGAGAGCCACTGGTCTTGCTCATTTTTGGCTAGCAGTTTGGATGTTGTCTCTTATACTTTTAGTTTATTTAGGGTCCAGGAGAGGCATCAACATTTTATTCATTTATTTTTCTAATAAAAATCTAGCTTTATGTTTTTTTGTCCCTGCCTAATTAATGTATTAGACTTAAAGTTAAACCAACACACACATAATAAATAGAAATTACACCTAGTAATATGATTCATATTGTTGCAACAATGATTATGTGTAATTTTTGCACTGAATTAACAGGACAATCTTTCTCTATCATTTTCATTACAAGAGGATTCAGGGATTTGTTCCTTAATAATGTTTTTAAAATGATATAGGGCATTTAGTCTAAGTACTGTCTTATGGAAATTCATTGCATATATTCAATTTGCTCTCTATTTTCAGGATCACATTCACACTCCATGGGTTATTGTGGTGGCCAAGTATTTAGAGAAATGGCGCAATGAGGTATGTGAACAGTGTGTTTTATGCATGTTGTGTGTGTATTTAAAATGAGTAAAAGAATAAGATGGAAGTAATTGCTCTCTTTTTTTTTTTTTTTGTAGAATGCAGGTCAGATACCCAAAAGCTACAAAGAAAAGGAAGCTTTTCGAGACATGATTAGACAAGGTACCACCTTCCTCCTTTGTTGCAAAGTAATATAGTCTGACCATTGCAAGCTCTAATTGGATTTCAATATCTGCCAGGGATCTTGAAGAATGAAAACGGGGTGCCAGAGGATGAGGAAAACTTTGCAGAAGCTGTGAAAAATGTCAACACGGCATTAAACATCACAAAGGTATATTTGTTCATGAACCTCATAAGCCAAGGATTTCTTCAATATTAGTGGCTCAGTGTACAGTCCATATTTAAAATTACGGCATCTCATGTTTGCACTTGGGCTGGTGCATTATTAAAGAGACTCTATGCATTCTTATTTACTAGATTACTTAAATAATTTTATCTTCCTCAATGTATTTCTTCCTGTTCTCACTCATGATACCTACCACCTTGCACATTGGTGACCTAAAGCCATGCCCACAGAAGCTTCACACTAATGGTATCTCATCCTGCCATCTAGCTGGCAGTGCGTGAGACATCTGTAGTGTGAAGCACATGGGCATGTCTTTAGGTCACAGCTGTGTAGAACTTGGCAGCTCTCATGAGGGAGAACTAGAACATAGGAGAAGAGAGAGAACGCGAATATCTATTTAAATAATTTCTTGTTTGAATTCTGCTAAAATAAAAAAAATTTTTTTTTAGATCCCCAGCCAAATTGAAGAGATTTTTAATGATGAACGCTGCACAAATCTTACGCCACAGGTAGGTACAACATGCGTTGCTTTCCAAGTTTTATGACATAATTGTTGTCTTTAGTTTTAATATTGTATATGCCATTAAAGGGCAGCATTATTTATTTTGTTAAAATAAACTTTTTTGTGAGTCCTAGCCTAGGCAAAAAAAATTCTAGAATGTAAAACAAAATACTGCCAGTAATTCATTATGAGTAATGGACAACTCCTTAATTTACTGTGAAAGTAGCAGCAAAATCAGCTTAGATAAGAAGATGGATTCCCGCAGTACGTAATTATTGCATGTATCATATACAAATGTAAAGGGTCTTTTTATCTTGGTTTTCTTTCTAAAACATTTTCCCATTATCAAGTTTAGTTATTCAAAAGACCATATAGAAAAATATTGTCTTTTAAAAGACCAGCCCAAAATGATGGGAAAACAATATTTGTTTGAAAACTCATTTTTCCTCAGAGCATAATTAAGCTGGAACAAAATTATACATCTAGTTTTTAATTAGAAAAAAAAAAATGTTTGGTTCCTCTGCAGGACCCTGGAGAGATCCATGATATTGGTGGAAGATGTGTGTGAGGGTGGTTACATTTCTGGAGAGCTATGGTTGTACTTAATGATTCAAGGCATCTGATTCTGGGCCCGTGAGAGGGAATGGGTGTTATACCTATTTCAGTCTTATCTGGTTATCTTTACATCATTAAGATCTGAGGAAGTGATGTAACAAACACACAATTGATTCCTGTACTTTCTTCGTTAGCAGTGGTACTTTAATTATATATAACTAGTCAGAATTAGACAATAATATTACGTAGGAGCCAGACAGGCTGTTTCTAGGAAATCGAAGGGAAGGCTTTCATAGTTTTTTTTTTCACATTATAGTTTGTAAAATTCCTTAGGAGCCAGAAGTATAAAATGTTAAGAGCCCAGGCTTTGTCACAAACAGCTAAGTCCTCTTAGACCGTTTACAAAGTGGAAGAGCTCACACTTCTAGGCATTTGTAAGATGTTGACTGCTTGGTAAAGAAAGTAGCCGAAGTACAGCATGTCTTTTTTTTTTTTTTTTTTTTAAACTACCATCAATTTAAAATATATTATAGTTCATGAATTGTTTAATGCTGTGATTTTTCACTTGTGGCATCCCTTTTATTATGTAATTATAGTCCGATCTTCACGCTCTCGTTTTTCCGGTTTCATTTCCAGTCTCCATCCTTCTGGATTTTGGCCCGAGCCATCAAGGAGTTTGTGGCTTTTGAAGGCAAGGGGAATTTACCTCTGCGAGGAACAATTCCCGACATGATTGCTGACTCTGACAAATTTGTTAAATTACAGAACATGTAGGTTTTATTGCATTATTGTGGAACCTGTGCTATTAGGCTATGCCTTGGCATTTTATCAGACCCTTTACATTCTACATCTTAAAGGACCACTGTACTGCATTTAGTTCTATTTTTTGTTTGGTCAAGGATACTAAAAAATTATATATATTATATAGTAAAACTTCTAATTTTGAAAATCTCTGTTTTACCCCCCACACAAAGCCAATTTTCTCCTCGTTACAGAATCCCATTGGTGGCTCTGTGAGGAGGGAGGACCGAAAACGAACTGGTGTCGGTTCCGATGCTTACTGTGCATGTGTGAGGTGGTGTGGTCTATGATGTAGCACGTGGTGTCACCAAACTGTCCCACCTATTACATTCAAGCATCATTTACAGCCCAGTATAAGCAATTAAAGCTGTTTTTCTTTTGAGCTTCCTGGTGATGCTAAGCTTTGTATCTCTTTGCAATAAGCAATGGAAATCGCTTGCACCTGCTCTGCGAATTCAGCAGTAGAGTATGATGACATCACATTTAATCTCAGGCCATGCTAATTTTGTGACACTCTTGCCTAATCTAAATCCCATCAGGCTCTGTAATATTCCTGGATTCCGGCAGAGCCATGGACTCCCTCTTCTGTTACTCTGAGAGGAGTAAGGCATCTTTGCATCATGGGCTAAAAAGAGCTTTTCAGAAAGTATGTTTAAATATATTGCTTTATGATGTTTTTTTACATCATTGGCCAAACATTAAACAATAGAAACTGCATGTAGTTGTAGTAAAGTGGTTCTTTAAGTCTGTTGCTTGTTCTTCTCATGCATTGTGTTTTATTTCTGTTTTCTACTTTCAGATATCGGGAGAAAGCAAAAAAAGATGCTACAGAAGTTGAAAATTTTGTCTCCAAGCTCCTGCTCTCTGTTGGCAGAGTAAGTATCACCAGACAGAAGACCAAGTAGATTAATACGAAAAAAATATAAACATTTTCAATAATATAATGTATTTAGCCACTATAGTACAAGAACAATCGACTGGCACATTTGTGACACATGCAACAAATTAACAATAGTAGCAGCTAAAAGAGAAAACCACCTAAAAACCACCTAACATGTTTTAACTTTCCCGTCTTTTATAGATATACTTGACTAGTGAATTGCCCGTCAAAAAATGACGGCAATGAAATTGTAAGTGAGCTAATGGTGTTTGGTGTATATAATAATAAAATAAATAATAGATTAATAAAATAATATACTTTACCTATTGTAAAGTAATATATGCAGGAAGCATTGTGTTGAAGAGCTGGCAATCTGTTTTGATGTTGCTGGAGCATTAGTGGTGTGGAGCTGCTATGTAAGCGTGATGAATGTGTGCAGTGTAATAGTGTGCTTGCGCAAATCCGTTAGCATAGCTGTGTACTTCCGCATTGTATAAGCTATTGTTCCAAAATGGCGGCTAATGTGTGGTATGCGGCTGTGGCTGATTTAGCGGCCTTCGTTTTCTATGTCGTGCGACTTTTTTGGAATATCCGTAGCTGTTTGGTGTTTTGCGTGTTTATGGTGGTGTTTTGCGTGTTTAGGGACCTTTAGCCTCGTTTTCGTTTTGTTCGGCGCCCATTTTTTCTCTCGCTTAGGTGATTTTCGGGTGTCTAAACTCCCAAATTTGTATTTAAATGGAGGTGTAACTTCACTTGCAGAGGTCCTGGGTGGCCCCCCTTGCTGTGAGTAGGCTTTTTATGTATTTGTTGTTTGTATTTATTGTGTTTGTAATGATTTTGTGGTGGCGCAAGTTGCGTCCTTGTTTTTTAATCTCGTAGGTGTTTTTCGGCAAATACGTAGGTGTTTGGTGGTGTTTTGCGTCTTTAGACTGCTGTAGCCTCGTTTTCGTTTTTTTTCCGCTGCCATTTTGAAAAAGCCCACCAAACCGCTACGGATATTATGAAAAACTCGCACGACATAGAAAACGAACAACGCTACATCTGCCACATTATATACACCAAACACCCTTAGCTCACTTACGATTTCATTGCCGTCATTTTTTGACGGGCAATTCGCTAGTGCATATATATAAGCTAATATATTTTATGTGAAATAACTTAACCTTTAGCATTCAGTGGGTCACAGTAAATCTGTTGGGTTGGACAGCACTTATTTATCTAATTTCATTGTATTGAGAGACACTATTTTGTTATACTTCAATGAGGATCGGTTAACCCCAGTAGTATCAAACGGTTTAATTACAGTTTATCAGTTGTGAATTATAAATTGATATGTACTTGCTTAATATCATTAGCATTTTAAATAATAGAGCCTCCAGCCTGTTCTCTACAGTGGCAGAGCATGTCCCTCTTCAACAATACAGTCCATTTTATCTCTCGAAAACTAGCAAATACCCCTCCGGCACACCAAGTATATATCTTTATTATTATAGCTTTGCTACCAATTAATCCACCCCTCGCTCCACAGCCTTTGCTCATTTTTGCTACTCCTAAAACAAAAAAAGCTAAAAACAATTGAACATCACTTTTAAAGATCAACTGACCATATATGAAAATACATCCAACAATATCATTATTATTAGAACAGATTTCCTAGCTCAAAGATTTGCACCTTAAAGAGCCACTAAAGACAGTATATGTCATTAAAACTGCACTTTACCATCATGTAGGACAATCAAAATTAAATTGAAAATGGGTAAACCATTTGAAGCTCTTTTCAATGTTTTAGAATTGTTTTAAAAAGATGAAGTGAAGCTTTTACAGCACTCAATCCTTTACTTGCAACATAGAATTTGTCTTATTCAGCTCAATAAATCTTTGGATTCTCAAGAGACCTTGGAATAATACATTTCATATTTTTACTTTTGAGATTAAAATGTTGAGAGAACCCAAAAGTGTAGGCTTACATGTTTGTGGTTGCAGCAGGGAAAGTTTATTGTCATTTTTTTTACCTTTTAGAACATTTTCAGGACTTGCTGGTGATAAAGATAAAATAAAATCTCCATTATTTATTTTTTGTAATAACTAGACCGTATTCCATCAGTCTCTCTTTGTTAACGGAGTGGAAAACTAGCTTGGTTTTCAATGTCTGTTTGTTGATGATGTATTGTAGAGCGCTATTGATGCAATACATATTTATTTACATGGACACTATCATCCCAACAACATGTTGTCTTCATCCTAAAGGGAAATAAAAAATGTACATTGTATTAGCCATTTTTTTTCTATGATAAATAATTCCTGAGAAAGTCATCATTGTATTTGTGGCTCTTTCATGCTACTGTGCAGCTTAATATTCCTTGCTAAGGATGGGAGGGTGGGATTAAAGTAACTGATTTGTATTTGGGAGGAGCCACTCATTTGCCTAAGAATACAGCAGAAACTATCTCAGGAATTAGTTACAAATAACTAGTACAACGCATAGCTAGTTTTCATGTATTTTTAAGAATAACGTAGAAAAAACAACTACTACTTGATTTTGGGGTGACAGAGTAATTTTAACAATACTGTTTAACCACTTATTTTGGAGCATTACTATTGAGGAGCAACCCATCTATTGAATTTTAAGTCATTATTTGCCATGTTTAAATTAATATATCAGAACCATTACTATGAATATATTTATATAGGTCCTTACATTGCTCTATTATTATGATATCAGATCAAAGTGACTATTGGGAAACATAGATACAATTTAGGACTAGCTTAGATTGGTGTTTTCAGTATTAGTCCATAGAATCACATATTTCATTGGTTCTGTGTTTAATTAAAATGGGCTAATTGGTCAACATTGGTTTGATTTATTTCCATCAAGTGTTTATACTATTTTTGTGAACAATATGAATAAAAGTTTGTCTTCTCTACTTATCTGTAATTGGTCATACATGAAGCATCTTATTTTTGTTTTCATTCTACTACTTAATGACCAAAGTTTTTCTCTAAAACAAGAGAATAAGGTTTGCTAATTCTGTTTATGTGGTTCCTTTGCAGCCTCCAGAGTCCATATCCGAAAGAGAAATTCGTCTTTTCTGTAAGTTCCCGCTATGATTGAGAAAGTGAAACATTCATTAAAAGTATTATGCATTCCTCTATAATGCTCCCACGCCCTGTGGTATGATGCAGTCTACAGGAAAATAAATAACTTTGCAATAACCAGCAAATCTTTTTTAATTGGGACAATGTAGTCCAATATTTTCTATTCTTTATTTTAAAGAACTAGACTGAATAATGAGCAAAATAGTTAAGAACAAATAGAAGAATTTATTTCAATTAAAAAGGGAATTCAGGGTTATCATGGATAATTAGAGAGACAGTATTGATCCAGGGAGAAATCCGTTCGCCAGTATCTGGGGTCAGGAAGGAATTTTTTTTCTTCTCCTTTTCTTTGAAGTCTCCCTTGGCTAAGTCTCCCTTGGGTTTTTTTTTTGGATTAATTAATAATTACAAATAAAATAAAAAATAGAAAAATAAAAAAATTGATTAATAAATAATTAATTACCTAATTAATTAATATTTAATTTGCATATTGCAGATCAGAGGAGATCTTAAAAGGTTGAACTTGATGGACTGAAAGTCTTTTTTCAACCTTATTTACTATGTAACTATGTAAGAATAGTACTCAAGGAAAATATGTATACATATCTCTGAAGTAGTGTGGCCATTAGCAGGTATCGCTCACCTGCTTTCCATGTTCAATCTATTACACTTGCAGTCCTACACAAAAAGCAGTCTAGTTCAAATTCTGGGTATTGTGAGCAGGTTGTAAATCTTGACAGTGAAAGCAATGCAAATCTGACCGGTTTCTCTATTCTATAGAATAACTAGGGAAAGGTATACAATTTGTAACTAGGTCATTAATAGGTTAGACTATAGTGTATCATATGCTGTTTGTATTTAATTATTGAGAGATAGCATGCACAATAACAGACAATGTGCCATGTCAAGAACACACATATAGTATTATAGAGTTGCTCAAATAGCAAAGTCAGAGAAGTCAGTAAACTTGATGACAGATCAGCAGATAAGGAGTTGGTTAGTCCTTGATCCATGGCAGGATCAAAGCATGAGGAGGCATGGAGCAAATCTATGTGTATCAGATATTGAAAGGGATTTGGGAGTGCTTGTGGACAACCACCTAGGTAACAGCACTCAAAGCCAAGCAGCAGCTGCAAAGGCAAACACAATATTAGCATGTATTAGGAAGGGTATAGAAGCCAGGGAAGCAAATATAATTCTACCACTATACAAATCCCTAGTACGCCCTCATTTGGAATATGGAGTACAAGTTTGCGCACCACTTGCTAAGAGGGTATATGATTACATTATATAACTACATCCAGGGTTTATACAAGGCTTTGTTGAAGGAACTTTTTGTGCCAAGATGATTTCAACAGACAAGAGGACATCTCTTAAGCTTAGAAGGAAAAATATTCCACCTTAAAGAAAGAAAAGTGTTCTTCACAGTAAGGGTGGTTAAACTGGGGAATTCTCTAACAAAGGAAGTGATGATTTGTTAGATAACTTAAAAAAAAGATTTGGATATTTAAAAAAAAAAAAAAAAAAAAAGGACATTCAGGGTTATTATGAATACGTGAGGAGTATTGATCCAGGGAGGAATCAGATTGCCAGTATCTGGGGCCAGGAAGGATTTTTTTCCCTTCTGACAATTGGCAGTTTCAGTGGGTTTTTCTGTTTGCCTTCCTTCGCATCAAGTAATCCACATATTCTAAAGATGAGAGGAGATCTAAAAGGTTTAATTTATAGGACTCCTTAAGTCTTTTTTTCAACCTCTGTCAAATGTATCCGGAATCTTATAAGGAATTGTCAGCGCAGAAGCTCAGATATGTCATTCATGCAAGATTCGTAGATATCAAATCTAAGGGTAATATCTGGGTCTGAATGGGCTCACTATTTCATACATTGCCTCCTTTGTTTAATGGCAGCGTGATTTGGGTAGGTGTCTCAGGGGATGTGTTTCAACTGACTTAATCTGAAAATAGTTTGGGCAGCACTGAAATGTACAGAAAGTAGGTTGCTGCTGTTGTAGGATGGATGGAGACGTGTCCGTTTCGCTTCTCTTTCAATACAGTGAGACTATTTTGTAGAATTATCCGTGACTACATACAACTTTCCAGTGTTGGCTGAATCGGGAGAGTTTTTTTCCCAGTCCATTTATTTCCCAGCATGCCGTAGAGGACTGGTCAGTTTCAGATATTTTCACCTTGAAGGCACATACTCATCTCCCTCAAGGGGGCCTTTCTTCCAGAGGTGTGGACAAGTGAGGTGAACGTATATACCAACTCTCTTCTTTATTTATACTTACTGGGTTCACATCGTTGCTTTGTCCAAGTTAGTTGTATCATAGCTTCTCTGGGTGATCTGCGTGAGTCTTCAAACTGTTATGTTATGACCCTAAAATGTCTCTTCTTACGTCTGTCTGTCTTTCTATCTATCTATCTCTGAAGAGTTGGATAGCCATGAATGTTCAGAACATTGCCGTATATAGAGATAACTTTTTTTTATTGGACAAACACTAAGAGAGGTGCAACTCTCTGAAGCTTGTCATTTTAAAATATGTGCAGCTTAATACATCAAGTAAAAGGCTTGTTACCTAAGCTGCCCAAGATATACCTTTATTGTCCAGGATGTGCAGCGCTACAGATCCCAACGACCATCTAAAATTGCCCCCAAACCATACTTCCTCTCTCTTCTGCTGGATTTAGTGGACATACAAAAGATTTTTATTTAATGGAAACTCCAGTTATTTCATAATTCCATACAGAGTGTAACACTCCTAAAATGCTTTAGTGTGTTCTAAAAAGAGTAGAACCAAGCTTTAATATATCCTGTATTATATGCAGCTATATGCGGAAATGGTTTCTCCCTGGATCAATACTGTCTCTCTAATTATTAACATTGTTGTCTTACATAGACGTCCCTAAATGTAACGTTTCATCTTCCAAGGATCATTCTCGTGTAAAGGGCATATAAGCAAAGTCAATGGACTATGGGGAAAATATAGAGATAAAGTGCATTGTTCTACACCCGGAAATTTGTTGTAGCCAGGCAGCACAAAGGAGCCACTAGGTTACAGGATGAGAAGCCAGGTGGGCACACAGCACAGGGGTCCTGATTCTGACCCAGATGTGCCTATTGTCTACACATGCTGTTGAGTATTCCAGCTTTACAGTGGCCCTTTAAAGATCATTTCAAGATTAGTTAGGCTTTGTTTTGTTCGTTTTTTTTAATAAGAATATAATAACTTTTTAAAGCAGATTTCCTGATTTTAACAGATTCTGACTAAACTGAGCTGCTGTAAGCTGAGAGTCTCTTTGATGAATATCTGGCCTTTTACTGTTTTTGAGAAGCCTACATTGCCACTTAACAGTGCAGGGTCATGTCTTCAGATTTGTATTTTATTTAGGAGCCTTCTGGTTCTCAAAGCGGTCAATATACCATTGTAAAACCATGTACAGAGTAGTAGCAAGTAATACAATATGTCTTTACTTTTATGTACCTGAAATTCATTCCTTTCCTCTGTTATTTTTCCTTATTTGTGTTTATTTCATCTCTGGCATACTGAACTAATCCAGTGTTCATCCTACTCCAATAATCATTGCATTTACATATGAATTGGAAGGTTCAAGATGAAACGTAGAAACCCATTTCTAGGGCTAAAAGCACATCTCCAGTTGATTACAGGTCAATCTGATAGGGATAGATTGCACATCATATTTGGAGCGCTTGTATAATTAACAAAAAACAAAGAGGTGCTCAATCAGAGAATGAATTAACCTCAATAGGTTAGTTCTATGGACATGATAACCCACTCTGAGAGCAACCTCTTTTAGCCACTTCAGCCCTTCACAGGGAGAAACATCCTGTAGTATATCAGTCTGGACCCACTCACAAGAGTGGTCCAGCCCTGAAATACCAGGCAATTCTACTTTGAACAGGAGAAACAGCAAACCCCAGATGTACGTTTCAACCTTCATTGGGCCTCGTCAGTGAGGTGTAGCTTAACTCCCTAAGGCACAGTGAGCAAGGGGTCCATGTCTGAAGTCTCCCATCACCCTTAGGGAGACTAATCCCTAAGGGTCATTTGCATAAACAAAAAACAAAGTTAGAGCTGCTCAATCAGAGAACAAACTAACCTTAGTAGGTTAGTTCTATGGACATGATAACCCACTCTTGGGGGTTATCTTGTTTTACTGGGAGCGTAGCATCCCCATTGGCTGTTGAGTTTTTAGTGCACACATGGGGAAGAACTCCGTGATGAATATATATACCATATAACAGGATTGAGCTTGTCTGTGAATGGCTGTTAAGATTTTAATACTTTAGAGGTTGATCAGCAGAAACATAGATTCCATGTCATTGAAACCTGGGTACCCATGAATTAAGATATTTCATAAGACTCTGAATTTAAATGGGAACCGTCTTACAAAGCCATCTTCCAATGTTTATCCCTTGATACATGTGCAGCCGTTTCTACAACATGTTGCTTATCTTCTGTTACAGGCAGGAATAGCGCTTTCCTTCGAGTTGTCGGGTGCAGGTCATTAGCAGAGGAATATGGTTTGGATACAGCTAAGAAGGATGATATTGGTAAGTAAACAGTAAATAACATTCCATGTAATTCTAATCCAGTAAAATAATGAACATATTAATAACTACAAATACCCGTCTTATTGCTGTGATGTGATACTGATCCAAAGTCCATGCATGTAAACCATCACTTGTTATGAGCAGACTTTGTTAACATGGCAGGGTGTGAATGATATGCACAAACCTTAGTGAATCTAGGCCTATGACTTTTTGCTTTATATAGACATTTTTTTATGAATCGTTTATATGCCACCTTTTATATGAGTTATGTGCCACATGAAGAGGATATACCGCAATAATTATTATTTTAGATGGCTAAATAAACATGGTTAGGTAAAGGCCCGATTAGGAAAAACTTCATGCTTAGGAAGTATACAGCAAGCATTAGAAGTAATATTCCATTAACATAAATGCTCTCTTTATTTTAGCAGATATTTCTAGTGAATGGTAGCTGCCTTGAAATTAGTACTTACTTTTCAAGACATTAGGGGCAAGAACAAAATAGGAGGAGCAAGGCTTGGAAGTTTATTTGTGATGGTCTTCTACTAAGGATGTAAATAGAAAGATGTAAAATGCTAAAACCTTAATCCCATCCATGCCAGGACTTACAAGATAGTATCCTAGCTGCACTAATAAGCATACTCTGTTATAGGCCCGACACAAGATATAACTTGGTTTAATTGAAATGATTACTTTTAACCATATAGTTGTGTTATAACACCACTTTCTCCGCAGCTTCATTCATGGACAATCCAGACAGTGAAATGGCTTTGTACCTAATGCTGAGGGCTGTGGATAGATTCCAGAAGCAACATGGGAGGTACCCAGGTAAAGTTGGCACCACTAGATTTTATACTGCATCATATTGATAGCATGTCTATATAATTATATATATATATATATATATATATATATATATATATATATATATATATATATATATATAGTTATCAGTGTTAGGGGCGTTTGCGATGTTGGTCATGCTTTTGCAGTGTGTTCAAACGCGTAACTACAAAACACCAAAAAAATAACAACACACACCGCACAGGGGGAGAGCCAGGGAGCCTAGGAGTGAAGTTGCAAACAAATTGGAGCCATATTTGCCGTTTTCCGCCTCTCGAAAGTCAGCTAAGCAAGGGAAAAAATGGCGGACGTAAACGCCAGGCACGCAAAACTTAGAAAATATACAATGAAGTAACACACACGAACAGCGCCAGGCATGCAGGACTTTGAAAATAAAACCAACGGCAGTGGCGCACGCGCCATGCAAACATTCAGCAGACACATTGAGGTGAAACACACAGGGAAGGGACAGGGGGGAGATGGTGGAAAGAGACACATGGCATTCCCAAGCTCAAAACTTGCAGGTTAACGAGGCCTGCAATGAGCAGCGAAGCCATTTATTGCGGGGCTCGCAAGCTGAAGGCACTCCGCTTGGGGCTTGCGATGAGCGCCGAAGGTACAGAATTCCCAGTCTTCAAATTTTATTACTGTCATTTTTGACGGGCAAGTAGCTAATGCAATGAGTCTTTGGCTGAATGCAGTTTACGTGGGTTTTTAGAGCACTAGGCTGACTTCTCACTTGGGTACAATCTCTACAGCAGGGATGGATTGCACCTTAATGATGAGGGAGCTTTTGAGCTAGGGGATAGGATGGTGGAACGGCTGGGGGAGTTTTTAAACTAGTAGGTGGGGGGGGGAGGACGAGATAGAAGTAATGGGGTAGAAAGTGTAGAGGGGGTAAGTAACGTATTAACTAGTCATGGGGAAGAGATGGGGGGACGGTTATTACAGTCAATAGGGAGGTATTGCTAAGTAACTCAAGCACAGTGGCAGGCACATCAGAACTACAGACTCATAACATAAGGTGTATGCTTTCTAATGCCAGAAGCTTGCCAGGAAAAATAGGAGAGTTAGAATTATTAGCAGTTAATGAGAAATGGGATTGAATAGGCATTACTGAAACGTGGTGGGCAATGCTTGTTACGTCACGTCATTAGCATATGCCGGTCACTTCACTGCCGGAAGACAGGCTGCGTGGGGAGAAATGAGAATTCAGTTCATCGGATTACAAGTAAGAAGAGAGGGGGAAATGAGGAGGATGATCAGGGGGTTGTGAAGAGCAGGATGATAACGGGGGAAGGAGGAGGATGATAACGGGGGAGGAGGAGGAAAAGGGGGGAAAGGGAGGAGAAGGGGGGAAGTGAGAAGGAGGTTATGGGGGGAGGAGGCGGTTATGTGGGAAGGGGATGATGATAAGAGGGAAAGGGAGGAGAATAAGGGAAAAGGGAGGATGAGGGGGGGCTAAGTAAGATGATGATGATAAGGGGAGGAGGAGGATGATTAGGGGGGAAGGAAGGAGGAGGATAAGGGGGGAAGGAGGGAGGTGGATGATAAGGTGGTAAGAGGGGGGAAAGGAGGATGGGAAGTGGGAAAGGGAGGTGATTGGAGAGGGGGGAAGTGAAGAGGAGGATAAGGGAGAGGAAGAGAAGGGGGAAGGGGGGAAAGAGATGAGGATAAGGGGGAAAGTTTTTTTATGTACCGCTTTAACATTCTAAATATTGACATAATCATACCGCCAGGAAGGTTAAATTATAACACTTTCCATCACTTCTCCCATCACAAGATTATTTAATGTCTATCACAGTCTGAAGCTGATGAGAGACGCAAAGAGTACTATAACTACTGGACTCTGCAGCTTAACTCTTTTTAAGTGGCTGTCTCAGAACGGTCGACTTGATTTACCGGCCACATGGAGCAGTTCAGTGGCTATTTGGCAAATTATCCATCCTCATTAACTAAAAACTTTATTAATAGCTAGTTTCAAATTGTGAAAATGTCTCTTGTTGTGTTTTGTGCTCAGGTGTCTTTAACTACCAAGTTGAAGGAGATATTGGGAAACTGAAGAGCTGTCTGAATGGCTTCCTCCAGGAATATGGATTATCTCTGAACGTGAAGGATGACTATATCCAGGAATTGTAAGCTTGTCACTGAAAATATATTCTTTTTGTGACAATGTTGTTCCTTTTATATTGTATACTCATCTGCCTAAAATATATATTTTTTTTTAATAGAATTAAATGTAAAAAAGAAACTATCATATGCTCAAATTTTCAAAAGCGCAACAACTTGCTAAGAATACAACTATATTTATTGAACTAATATTGATTAAATTGCTTAGAAAAACTTGTTCATCAGTATTTTTGTTCTTGTGTATGCTGTAATGCTTGCAGACCAAAAATAAGCCTTTTGTGCTTTCATTTAATTAGATCTATTCTTTATGTATTTTGCTCGGCTCTTTTGTTTACCATTTCAACCTCTGTGTCCCTTCTCACATGCACTCTGCCTTCATTGTCCTTTTACCTATTTTATGTTTTCAATCAACACCTTCCACCAAATCCTACCCTTTTTTTTGTTTCTTTCCTCTTAAACTCCATTCATCCCTTATTCCTCCAACCCCTCTTACCCTGTTCATTCCATTATCCTCACTTCCCTCCTTCCTTATGTCTCCATTTCATTCTTCTTTATCCATCCTTTCCCCTTTTATCCATCCCTTCTCACCTTATTCCTTCCTCTTTTCCCTTATTCCTTTTCTCTCCTGTGTCCCTTCCTTCCTCCCGGCTTGTCCCTTCCATCCTCTCCCCGCTTGTCCCTTCCTTCTTCTCCCCGGTTGTCCCTTCCTTCCTCTCCCCGCTTGTCCCTTCCTTCCTCTCCCCGCTTGTCCCTTCCTTCCTCTCCCCGCTTGTCCCTTCCTTCCTCTCCCCGCTTGTCCCTTCCTTCCTCTCCCCGCTTGTCCCTTCCTTCCTCTCCCCGCTTGTCCCTTCCTTCCTCTCCCCGCTTGTCCCTTCCTTCCTCTCCCCGCTTGTCCCTTGCGTCCTCTCCACCTTTGTCCCTTCCTTCCTCCTCTCCCCATTTGTCCCTTCCTTCCTCCTCCCCTCTTTGTCCATTCCTCCTCCCTTTGTCCCTTCCTTCCTCCTCCCCCTTTGTCTCTTCCTTCCTCCTCCCCCTTTGTCCCTTCCTTCCTCCTCCCCCTTTGTCCCTTGATTTCTCCTCTCGCCTTTGTCCCTTCCTTCCTCCTCCACCCTTTGTCCCTTACTTCCTCCTCCCCCCTTTGTCCCTTACTTCCTCCTCCCCCCTTTGTCCCTTACTTCCTCCTCCCCCCTTTGTCCCTTACTTCCTCCTCTCCCCTTTATCCCTTCCTTCCTCCCTCACCCCTTAGTCCCTTCCTTCATCCCCCTTAGGCCCTTCCTTCATCCCCCTTAGGCCCTTCCTCCCACCTTAGTCCCTTCCTTCCCCCTTAGTCAGTCCCTTCCTTCCTCTCCCGCCTTTCCCTTCCTTCCTCTCCCTTTTCCCTTCTTTCCTCTCCATCTGTCCCTTCTTTCCTCTCCATCTGTCCCTTCTTTCCTCTCCATCTGTCCCTTCTTTCCTCACCCTCTGATCCTTCTTTCATCCCCTGGTTCCTTCTTTCCTCCCCCTCTATTCCTTCTTTCCTCCCCCTCTGTCCCTTCTTTCCTCCCCCTCTGTTCCTTCTTTCCTCCCCCTCTGTTCCTTCTTTCCTCCCCCTCTGTCCCTTCGTTCCTTACATCTTCTTGTCTTCCCTCCCATCCTCCCTCTTTTGCTCCACCTTCACCCTACTCCAAACTTTCCCTCCATCCCCCCTTTTCACTTCTCCCCCTTTCCTTTCCATCTTATGTATAATAGCAGATATCATCTTTGATTATAAATAAGACCTTTTAATCCTTAGTCCCTGGTCTGTTGCACTTTTACCAAAATAAAGGTCAGCACCAAACATAGAAATATCCAGACTGAATATCCCTGTTGTCTAAGTTTCTGCATTGACCCTCTGCATAGAGAAATGTATGTGGGTTTGCATGCTCTTGTCTTGTCTGTGCACATAGGATGATGAAATTAATGTGGACATCTTGTCTTGTAAGAAGTAGGTCAGCAGCTAAGGGCTTCTTTGCTGCCCTCTGCACAACCCTGGTAAATATTTATACTTTCTTGTTTTCCAGCTGTCGTTACGGAGCTGCAGAGCCTCACACCATTGCTTCCTTCTTAGGAGGTATGGCGCTTTTTTTACTCTGTTTACATTTTCTTTTAAAAAGACCAGTTTATTTTTGTAGTTTAAACTATGGTTGAATATAGAGGATAAGTGGAACATAATTTCATACTGAAAGGAGGTACATTCAGAGGTAATTTGCAAATGTACTACTTTAAAGGAAGAATAGTAGATGCTAATGTGGCCTTCCAATTGAAGGGGTATGAAAAGCTACAATAAAGGCATTTAAGAATGCATGGGATATCCGTGATGAAGGGCTTACAGAAGGGTGTAATTTCTTTTGTTAATTTATTAGCATTAGATAAAAATCGATGTAACTTTTAAGCCTCAAGTTTAAACTTCAATGAGAGGGGATCTGCCCAGGAGACTGTCCTGATAGGAGTCCTTTTCTGCCTTCTTTCATGCAACAACCACTGCAGATAAATTATTTGTTTTTAGAAAATGTTATGACATCCTCCTGGGCAGATCCACTTTTATTTCTTCAGTTTATCTTATAGAGGGTGAATACAAGTAGCTATTATAGTGCCAATCTTCAAATGCTGATTTTGTTGCTAATGAATCACTAATATAGTTTCTAAAGAGTTCCTAACGCTTAAGTGCACATGTGCGGTCCCAAAGGGGGGGGGGGGGGGTCGAGACACAGGGGACGGAGGAGACGGGGAGGAGAGATACCGGAGGGGGAAAGAGACACAGGAGAGGGAGTAGGGCGGAAAGAAACACAAGTGAAATAGACAAAGGGGGAAAGCGACACAGGGGAGGGAGAGTGGGGGAGAGACACAGGGGAGGGAGAGTGGGGGAGAGACACAGGAGAGGGAGAAGGTTGGAGAGACACAGGAGAGGGAGAAGGCTGGAGAGACACAGGAGAGGGAGAAGGTTGGAGAGACACAGGAGAGGGAGAAGGTTGGAGAGACACAGGAGAGGGAGAAGGTTGGAGAGACACAGGAGAGGGAGAAGGTTGGAGAGACACAGGAGAGGGAGAAGGTTGGAGAGACACAGGAGAGGGAGAAGGTTGGAGAGACACAGGAGAGGGAGAAGGTTGGAGAGACACAGGAGAGGGAGAAGGTTGGAGAGACACAGGAGAGGGAGAAGGTTGGAGAGACACAGGAGAGGGAGAAGGTTGGAGAGACACAGGAGAGGGAGAAGGTTGGAGAGACACGGGAGGGAGAAGGCTGGAGAGACACGGGAGGGAGAAGGTTGGAGAGACACGGGAGGGAGAAGGTTGGAGAGACACGGGAGGGAGAAGGTTGGAGAGACACAGGGGAGGGAGAAGGTTGGAGAGACACAGGGGAGGGAGAAGGTTGGAGAGACACAGGAGAGGGAGAAGGTTGGAGAGACACAGGAGAGGGAGAAGGTTGGAGAGACACAGGAGAGGGAGAAGGTTGGAGAGACACAGGAGAGGGAGAAGGTTGGAGAGACACAGGAGAGGGAGAAGGTTGGAGAGACACAGGAGAGGGAGAAGGTTGGAGAGACACAGGAGAGGGAGAAGGTTGGAGAGACACAGGAGAGGGAGAAGGTTGGAGAGACACAGGAGAGGGAGAAGGTTGGAGAGACACAGGAGAGGGAGAAGGTTGGAGAGACACAGGAGAGGGAGAAGGTTGGAGAGACACAGGAGAGGGAGAAGGTTGGAGAGACACAGGAGAGGGAGAAGGTTGGAGAGACACAGGAGAGGGAGAAGGTTGGAGAGACACAGGAGAGGGAGAAGGTTGGAGAGACACAGGAGAGGGAGAAGGTTGGAGAGACACAGGAGAGGGAGAAGGTTGGAGAGACACAGGAGAGGGAGAAGGTTGGAGAGACACAGGAGAGGGAGAAGGTTGGAGAGACACAGGAGAGGGAGAAGGTTGGAGAGACACAGGAGAGGGAGAAGGTTGGAGAGACACAGGAGAGGGAGAAGGTTGGAGAGACACAGGAGAGGGAGAAGGTTGGAGAGACACAGGAGAGGGAGAAGGTTGGAGAGACACAGGAGAGGGAGAAGGTTGGAGAGACACAGGAGAGGGAGAAGGTTGGAGAGACACAGGAGAGGGAGAAGGTTGGAGAGACACAGGAGAGGGAGAAGGTTGGAGAGACACGGGAGGGAGAAGGTTGGAGAGACACAGGAGAGGGAGAGGGGAGAAGAGTCACAGGGGAGGGAGATGGGGGTGAAGAGACATGTAATTTTATACTGTAATTTATGACGGGTAAACGACTAGTTATTAAATAATGTAAAATCAATATAATCAGTGTCCTTTAAATAAAGAAAAATACAGTCTGAAAACTTTTATCATTCATTTAATATATCATGTATGAGAAGTGAGTGAACTGTGGAGTAGAAAAATCCTGAAAGCAATACTTGCCAGGGTTATTTTCTCTTAATCAGGTCCTGACCTTGTTATATTATCTAGAAAGGCAGGGAGCTGTAGGAATCCATTTTGTATCCACAATAAGTGAGTCCTCTCATCCTAGTCAGGATGAGACGGATCAAACACTGTGCCTTTCATCTATCTCTGTATTCATTTTGTTAGGTTAATATCAATGAAAGAATTGTTACATCAATATAATGTTTAAGTGCGTGATGGAAACATTAGTACTACAGGGGCCCTTAAAGAGACAGTGCAGGTTCCATAGAGAGTATCATTTTATATGAGCTAATAACAACAAAATACTTTATCCGTTGAAAGTTATTAGAACAAGTTGTATTCTCGTATAGTAAACTCTCTCTCTTTAAGCCTGAGGTTTTTAATGGAATTGGATAATGAGCTTACTAAATGGGCCTATTAGTGCACATCATCCCTCAATCCAAGATCAGCCATCAAACCCTGGGGGTAACTGATCATCCACCCTAATCATGTGTGCCTGCTCACCCAGTACAGCTGGGCATTGGATGCACACTCTCCCTGCCTTTGAGATCACATGACCCTACAATGTAATTATGGGTTTAATATCTGTCTTTAACCTTTTTCTCCATTTTTTTATTTCAGGAACTGCTGCCCAGGAAGCTATCAAAATAATAACGAAGCAGTTTGTTATTTTTAACAACACCTTCATCTACAACGGCATGTTACAAACCTCGGCAACGTTCCAGCTCTAAATACAATGTATGATATTAGCTGTAAATTCCATTTTTCTGCTGATGTTAAGCTCTGTAAAATAGTTTTGTTGTTCTCCAAGTTACATGGAGTCAAATAAATGTTGTCTCCTAAAGTAATTTCTGTCTATTTCATGTTGTACACATGTTGTAGCTTGCCTGCTTTTGATGCAGTGGTCTGTTTCCGAGCATTTTGAGCAAAGGGGGTAGGTGTTAAATTCGAAATGGTTTGTTAATTTATCAAATCCCTTTCCTTTACCCCATGCTCCAAGCTATAAGGAACTTCTCAAGTCAGACAAGTATCAATAATTAAGTTTTCTTCTAAAATTGTTATGCATTCAAGACAAAGCTTGTGCTATTGTAGTTTGTTACAGTGGTCCTGGGATATTTCCTGTTATCTTTCTGCCACTACCTTAACCAGAAAGTGTCGGGCAGATGACAAGAAAGGACCTGTAATTAAAAAATGTATTATTTTAAACGTTATAATTTATACCCTAAGCCAGCAGGTAAACACCATAAACGTTAAAATAAAAATGTTTAAAAACAAATCAAAATATGAATTTATTAAAAAAATACTTTTAAAATGTGTAGTTCGACGAGAGCAACTTTACCCCCTCAAGACAGGAGGAATTTGGGGCTCCACATAGCTGGGATGTTATATCTGCTCTTGTAAGTACAGTGACACCTTGGTACTCATCGTTAATTGGTTCTAGAAGGCATGACGAGTGCCGAACACGATGAGTACCAAGTTCCTATAAGGAGTAATGTAAATCGAATCATACACAACATACAAAGCAATTTCTGCTCATCAAAACAAAATTTTATGAGTTCCATGGCAGACGAGTACCAAGGTACCATTGTACATATATTGTGTATGGCGAAAACTAGCCTTTCAATTAGAAAACTTTTCAGGTGTGAAATTATCCTGCCAGGGCTATACACCTTTATGCATTAAAATGACCTAATATTCTGATTAAAGGGTCACTGTGAGGATTCAGTTTTCATAACATTTAAATAGTAACATTTTTAGCTTATTTTGATTAAAATGCTGATCTTTTATTCACGGTTTACACTGAAAATTGCTGACTTTACTCTAATCTTTGCATCACCCCATCATTTTCATTTGGCTGACACATTCCCAATACTGTGTGTAAGTCACAGATTGGAAAATATTTATACAGCACCAACCCAAAGATGGTAGAAAAAACGTTTTTTTGTACTTGTAATATATTTTCACTATTAATAAATTGACAAGTTGTTTATAATAATCTTTTACTCCCATGAATCAGGTCATTTAGGTGCCTTGTTACTCACTATAACCTGATGTTGAAGCCCCAGCTACCAATCGGGCACCTCTGTGGGTCACAGATTGATGCCATGCATATACAATGAGTACCCTACAAGTCTAAACAGCGGGTATCACTTCATGACCTGGTAAAAATATCACAATTATTTTCACTGTTTACTGTTTTACTTTCAGTTTATGAGATTTTAACCATGTTTTGACTTGACACCCAGAATAGTATAGTAGTACTAGTAACTTGCCCGTCATAAATGACGGTACAAAAAAACAAGATAGCGGCGCCAATCAGAGAACAAACTAACCTTAATAGGTTAGTTCTGTGGCCATGATAACCCACTCTGAGAGCAACCTCTTTTAGCTCACTTGTGCCCTTCACAGGGAGAAATATCCTGTAGTATATCAGTCTGGTCCCACTCAAAAGAGTGAACCAGCCCTGAAATACCAGGCAATTCTACCCTGAACAGGAGAAACAGCAAACCCCAGACGTATGTTTCGGCCTCTATGGGCCTCGTCAGTGAGGTGCAGCTGAACTCCCTAAGGCAGAGTGAGCAAGGGGTCCATGTCTGGATTCCGCCATCATACATGACAGTATCACATGTTATGTTCAGTTGTCTGTTCTGTTTCTCTCTCTGTGTGCCATTTTCCTAAATATGTGTGCCCATTCTCTGTGCTCTGTGGGCTCTCTCCGTCCCAATCTCTCCCTCTCAGTGACCCATCATCTCCCTCTCCCCCCCCCCCCCCCTCTCTTCCTATCTCTCCCTGCCAGCGACCCAGTGCCTCCCTCTCCTCTCTTCCTCCTAGTGACCTAGCACCTCCCTCCCCCCACCCTCTCTCCTTCCCCCAGTCTTCCTTTCTCTCCCTCCCAGTGATACAGTGCCTCCCTCTCTCTCCCCTCTCTCTCTCTCCCTTCCTCCCCTCTCTCTCCCTCCCAGTGATCCAGCACCTTCCTCCCCCTCCCTTGCTTTGCAGTGCGAGAGCAAATACAACACAACAAATTAGAAGTTGCGCAATTTCAAGCAATTTACAGATAGCCGCTTGTGAATAACCCCTGCACAGGCGTTACAACTGAAAACTAGACAGGTGATTAGATATTTCTGAGTAACATCTTTTCATCTATATAGTGAGGTTTCATTAGAGGAGATTATACAAATTATACTATCGATTATTTTTTATTGCTGTTTTTAAAAATGTATATTTTAGACTTTCCCCCCATCCAAGTATTCCATTATATATCCTTATCAGTCTAACATGGTGAGTGTCACTTTATCTGCCACCATTGCATCCTCTTGTTGTAGCAATGAAACATGGAGCCTTTTTAATTTTATTTCCTATTTATATAGATATTTTTTACTCCAACTTCTTTCAGCTGTTAGATAGTTTATGATAGCGCTGTTTCCCGGTTTGGGACATGATTGGTTGAAGTCTTAATTACAATACAGATTTAAAAAAAGATACAAGAGGAGTAGGAGACCCTGCCCAACCTAGGATATAATGTACTTTTATCCAGAGCACTGTATAGCTGATTAATGCAGCTCACAGGCTTACATACTAAAGGAAACAAGAAGGCCTGCTTGGCAAAAGTAGGTGGGGGCTTAATGTGAGGGGCAGAAGGTGAATCATCTGATAATATAAAGAGCAGTTTGTCAGCTGGGCAGTGCCATGACATCATCAAGGGTGATGCCATGACATCATCAAGGGGCAGTGCCTGAAAGTTGGCATAACAGCCACCATTACACACGTCAGAGAGAGAGACAGCACACAAAATGCATAGAGAGAGTCGGGCAGCAAAGAGAGAGAGAATGCGCCACACAATACAGCAAGCGGCATAAACACCGCCATTACACACCTCACAGAGAGAGACCTCAAAGAGAGAGATACCGCACAGAGAGTGAGAGAGAACAGGCCACAGAATACAGCAAGCGGCATAACCACCGCCATTACACACCTCACAGAGAGAGACCTCAAAGAGAGAGATACCGCACAGAGAGTGAGAGAGAACAGGCCACAGAATACAGCAAGCGGCATAACCACCGCCATTACACACCTCAGAGAGAGAGACACCAAAGAGAGAGACACCGCACAGAGAGTGAGAGAGAACAGGCCACACAATACAGCAAGCGGCATAAACACCGCCATTACACACCTCACAGAGAGAGACCTCAAAGAGAGAGACACCGCACAGAGAGTGAGAGAGAACAGGCCACAGAATACAGCAAGCGGCATAACCACCGCTATTAAACACCTCAGAGAGAGAGACCTCAAAGAGAGAGACACCGCACAGAGAGTGAGAGAGAACAGGCCACAGAATACAGCAAGCGGCATAACCACCGCCATTACACACCTCAGAGAGAGAGACCTCAAAGAGAGAGATACAGCACAGAGAGTGAGAGAGAACAGGCCACAGAACACAGCAAGCGGCATAACTACCGCCATTACACACCTCACAGAGAGAGACACCGCACAGAGAGTGAGAGAGAACAGGCCACACAATACAGCAAGCAGCATAACCACCGCCATTACACACCTCACAGAGAGAGACCTCAAAGAGAGAGACACCGCACAGAGAGTGAGAGAACAGGCCACAGAATACAGCAAGCGGCATAACCACCGCCATTACACACCTCACAGAGAGAGACCTCAAAGAGAGAGACACCGCACAGAGAGTGAGAGAACAGGCCACAGAATACAGCAAGCGGCATAACCACCGCCATTACACACCTCACAGAGAGAGACCTCACAGAGAGAGACACAGCACAGAGAGTGAGAGAGAAATGGCCACAGAATACAGCAAGCGGCATAACCACCTCCATTACACACCTCACAGAGAGAGACCTCAAAGAGAGAGACACCGTTTAAAGTTTACTTCAGAAACACAGCAAGAAAAAGCATATAATTAAATGTAAAAAAAAAACTGGGAAAAGATAAAGAAAATTCTTTATGTTACATGCCGCAGCGTATCTTTGTATTGTATTATTTCTATAATGTCTGCTTGGATGTGGTGTATTTTCCTTTTCTCACAATAACTACCATTTAAAAAAAAAAAAAAAAGATGTGAAACAATTTATGAACCCAATTTATTTCCTCTGATCTGCGCCTCTGCATACTTGTGCACAGTTGGCTGAGCAGCGCATTATTTCTGAATCCTGGTATTTCTTTCTTTCTATGGGAATTTATAATCCGTTATGCCTCAGACTTGACAAAGAGAGGTTGCTCTCAAAAGCTTGTCATAAAAACTATGAATATGTTTGTCCAATAAAAAAGGTATCACTATATACTGCATATATATATATATCACATATATAGTTGTGAGCGTACGAGTTGTTGCTAATGCTCGCAAAGCGAGGGTCGCAGTTGCTGGCAAGGAGCGCCTGCGGCGCTCCATGCCAGCAACTGCGACACTCGCAAACTTCACGTCGTAACGCAAAAAACATACGAGACACGTTAGCACACATAACGACCTCGCAAAAATCGTCCGCAACCCGCGAACATGAAAAAATAAATAACACAATGAATACACACAACACATACATAAAAAGCTTACCTACAGCATCCAGGACCTCAAAAAAGCAACTTACACCTTCATTTAACTCAAAATAAAAGAGTTTAGACACTCAAAAATTCTCTAAGCAAAAGAAAAAATGGCCGCCGAACAAAACGAAAACGAGGCTACAGCACTCTAAACACGCAAAATACCAGAAGAAACTCGCAAAACACCACAAAAGACCTACGGATATTCCGCTAAGACGCATTCCACACATTACCCGCCATTTTACGACAATGCGGAAGTACACGACTACGCTAACGGTTTTGTCTCGCGCACGCACACTATTACACTGCACACATTCAGCACGCTTACACAGCAGCTCCACACCACTAATGCTGCAGCAACATCAAAACAGATTGCCAGCTCTTCAACACAATGCTTCAAAATAGGTAAAGTATATTCATTTATTAATGTATTACATATTTCATTTTTACACACCAAACAGCATTAGCTACCTTACAATTTCATTGCCGTCATTTTTTGACGGGCAATTCTCTAGTATATATATAATACTAGCGACTTGTTTGTCAAAAATGACGGCAATAAAATGTAAAACCTGGCAATGGTGTTTGCCACACAATGCAAGGCTCTCCCCTTTCTACCTCTCCCACACTCTACTTGACGGGAGGCGCTCATTGTGAGCCTCTCCCCCCCTCTACTTGGCGGGAGGTGTTCATTGTGAGCCTCCCCCCCCTCATCTTCCTCTCCCTCCTGTGTCTCTTTCTCCCCCTCTCCCTCCTCTGTGTCTCTTTCCCCCCTCTCCCTCCTCTGTGTCTCTTTCCCCCCTCTCCCACCCCTTTGTCTCTTTCCCCCCTCTCCCTCCCTTGTGTCTCTCTTCCCCCCACTTCCCTACACTTTGTCTCTTCCCCCTCCTCTGTGTCTCCTTCCCCCATCTCCCTCCCGTGTTTCTTCCCCCCTTCCCTGTGTCTCTTCCCCCCTTCCTCCCTCCCCTGTGTTTCTCTACCCCCTCCTCTGTGTCTCTCCCCTTCCCCTGTGTCTCCCTCCCGTGTGTGTCACCCCCGCCTCTTTCTCCCATGTCTCTCACACCCTCCTCTCCCTGCCGTGTCTCTGACCTCGCTCCTGCACGCACATATATGTATTCTCATCACTTCCCTTCCTGTCCCCTATTACCCCAACCCCAGGCTCCCTTGGCATCACCTTGCTCCCCCCCCTTCCACTTTCCCTCCGAACTCACTTGACCTCACCAGCTCTGCGTGTCTAGCCGCGCCAGGTTATCCTGAATGACGTCATGTGTGTGTGTGACATCTTTCCGGATTCCCTGCACCAGCCAGAAGACGTGCAGGCAGTGCAGAAGAGCAGAGCTGATAAGAACCCGGATGTAACGGGAGGGGTATAGGGGGCAGGAGGGGAAGTGGATGGGGGGTCCAGAGCCAGGCCCCAGTGGTAGATCAGTTCCTGCACAGGCCCCATTCCAATTAAATTCACATCTGTACAAAAAGTCTCTCATAAATGTGAGAGATTTTTTTTGTTGCAAGCTACATATCAATTCCAATCACAATGCCTATATAACTAAGAGTGAATTGGGGTCTGTAAAGGATCCTTGCATTAGTGCAGCGATGATCCTTGCGTTTTCCTCCGAACTCCAGCTGAAACAAAGTGATTATAGCTCCAATCCCCCAAACATGAGTCAAAACTTCATGAAGGGGTAAACATGAACTCTTTACTGTGGGCTCCACGCCCGGTCTATATCTCAGGACTTCCTCCTGGTGGACAAAGGAAAAACAGTAGCCAATCACAGTGGCTATAGCATAAGCACTCCCCTTACACATAAGTCACTCCCTCTTTTCTATCCTGGAGGTAATTAAATTAAGGTAGCACAGAGAGCCTTAATTATCTCCAGGAAGAAAGGAACATGGCTTCTTTGTTTTAAACAAACAGAATAAAAATGTTTAACTTTGTTTTTACACAATATAAACTTGAAGTTCCACATATCCCCAGATAGCTGAGATCTGAGTGCATATACTAGGCGAATAGCGCTCAGATCCCACGAACGCAGTTCTCAGAATTATCGACTGAAGTTTGTCTTATTAGGTATTTCCACGAAAGCCCATTGTAAATCCTCAAATAACCGAACAGATGGGTTTGTGAAGTCTGTAAAATAGGGGATTTCGTTACACAGCTCCCCCTTAGTCCCATGGAACGGCATACCTGCTTAGATCCTAACGGATCGGCTAAGGGATGTCCGGTAATCCAGAAACAAACCAAAATTACGCCTTTTCCAGTTCAGTTTGCCGGGAGAGGCCATCGGCATTGGCATTCTGTTTCCCAGGGCGGTACTGCATTGTGAAATTATAAGGTTGCAGCGCCAAGCTCCATCTGAGTAATCTGGGGTTATCGCCAGCCACTCTGTTGAGCCAAATTAAAGGGTTGTGGTCCGTCAGCACGGTGAAAGAGCGTCCATACAAGTAAGGCTGTAGCTTCTTAAGTGCCCAGACTAATGCCAGACACTCTTTCTCCACAGTGGCATAGCTGACTTCGCGGGGTAATAGTTTTCTGCTCAGGTACGCCACTGGGTGATCCATGCCATCGTCTCCCACCTGGCTCAATACTGCTCCCAGTCCAAACATTGAGGCATCTGTGTGGACGAGAAACCTTTTAGTATGGTCCGGTGCCGCTAACACAGGAGATGCACTTAACGCAGCCTTGAGTTTCTGGAAAGCCTCCTCACACTCAGTGGACCAGATTACTTGTCGGGGCAGGGACTTTTTAGTGAGGTCTGTCAAGGGCTTGGCCAGGGTACTGTAATCCGCTACAAATTTCCTGTAATAACCTGCGGTACCCAGGAATGCCATAACCTGAGTTTTTGTCCGTGGTTGGGGCCACTGGGTGATGGCCTCAATTTTAGCGGGCTCTGGTCTCTGTTTCCCTGACCCTACTCTGTGGCCTAAATACTGGACTTCCGCCATGCCCACGTGGCATTTCTCAGGCTTCAACGTGAGCCCTGCGTGCTGAATTCGGTTGAGCACTACTGAAATGTGTTCCAGGTGGGATTCCCAAGTGTCACTGAAGATAGCTATATCGTCCAGGTAAGCACAAGCGAAGCCCTGAAATCCCGCTAGGAGCCGGTCCGCCATCCTTTGAAAAGTGGCTGGGGCATTCTTCATCCCAAATGGCATAACCTTAAACTGGTATAGGCCAAATGGGGTGACAAATGCTGACTTCGGAATGGCCCCAGGCTCCAAGGGAATTTGCCAATATCCCTTGCACAGATCAATAGTGGTCAAGTAATTCCCCCCAGCCATACGGTCTAGCAGCTCATCTACTCTGGGCATGGGGTAGGCATCGGTAATGGTCCGATCATTTAGTTTACGGTAGTCCACGCAGAACCTGGTGGTACCGTCCTTTTTAGGAACCAGGACTACTGGGGAAGCCCAGGGGCTTTGGGACGGTTCTATGACCCCCAGTTCTAACATATCCCGGAGTTCCGTTAACATACTTTCCCGTACTGCCTCTGGAATTCGGTAAGGCTGCTGCCGCAGGGGTAACTGGCCTGGGGTCTCCACTCGGTGGACTGCCAGGGTCGTATACCCTGGGGCTGCAGAAAACATGCCCCCAAATCCCTTTAACAGTTGGGAAACCTGAGCTTGTTCCTCGGGACCTAATGCTGGCCCCAACTGTACTTGGTCTACTCCTGTGGGTTTCTGGGGAAGCATATCTGGTAGAGGGATACCCTCGCTATCCTCATATGCTGGAGCGCATACTGCGGCGACCTCCTCTGGCCTCTCGAGATATGGCTTAAGCATATTTACATGGAAGGACCTCCGGATCCTATTATCGGAACAGTCTGCCACAATGTACGTGGTATCACTGATCCGCTCTAGGACCGTGTAGGGGCCCTGCCAGGAGGCTTGCAACTTATCTGTTTTGATGGGTTTCAGAACTAGGACCTTTTGTCCCACTTCTAATATACGGTCCCTAGCTCCCTTGTCATACCAGTATTTTTGCCGCTTTTGGGCGGCTCGCAGGTTCTCCCGAACTGTTTCGGTCAGAGTCTGTAGCCGGTCTCTCAGCTCTAGTACAAATGAGACTATAGGGGTACCTGCTTGTTCCATATCACCTTCCCAATGTTCTCGCACGAGGTCCAGGGGTCCCCGGACCCGTCTCCCGTATAATAGCTCAAAGGGAGAGAATCCGGTGGACTCCTGGGGAACCTCCCTATAGGCAAAAAGTAAATGAGGGAGGAATCTTTCCCAATTCCTGCAGGTCTCTGTGAACGTGATGAGCATTTGCTTAAGGGTGCCGTTAAATCGTTCACAGAGGCCATTGGTTTGGGGGTGATAGGGGGAACTTAATATGGGTTTTACCCCACAGCTCTGCCAGAGTTGTTGGGTAATCACCGCAGTGAATTGGGTTCCCTGATCGGACACTATCTCCTTAGGGAATCCCACCCTAGTGAACACCTGAACTAGTGCTTCTGCTACCGTCTCTGCATGTATATTCGACAGAGCTATAGCCTCGGGGTAGCGGGTAGCGTAGTCTACCACAGTAAGAATGTATTTCTTACCGGATGGACTGGGTTTACTGAGTGGGCCAACTAAATCAACCGCCACTCGGAAAAATGGTTCCTTAATAATGGGTAGGGGGCGTAGCTTTGCCTTGGGGTGATCCCCTCTCTTCCCTACCTTTTGGCATACTTCGCAGGTCCTACAGTAATCTTGCAAATCTCCCGTGACCCCTGGCCAGAAAAAGGACTGGGTGAGTCTGTCCCTCGTCTTTTTAATGCCTAAGTGGCCGGCTAGGGGAATATCGTGGCTAATCCGCAACAGTTCTACCCGATACTTACGGGGCACTATCAACTGTCTTTTTTCTACCTGGCCCGCTCCTGTCCCTGTCCCCCCAGTCACTCGGTACAGTAAACCCTTTTCCCAGCTAAACCTTGCCTGATCTCTGTCTCCCTGGGGTTGTTCTACCTTCCTCCTATACCCTTTTAAGGTGGGATCCTCCCGTTGTGCTTGCCCGAAGTCTTGAGGGGTACCCCAGTAAGAAGTCTGGTCAGGGGGGATCGTCAGAGGGTTATCGCTTACCTGGTCATGAGTCGAGGGAGAGGCTTCCATAGCTCTGGATTGCTGCCGGGTGGTAACCGGTAGGGCTCCTTCGGTACTGCAGGCTGCCAATTGTGACGTCAGGCATCCTAGATCATTTCCCAGCAGTACTTCCGCGGGCAAATCTGGCATGATGCCCACTTCCACCGCCTTGGCCCCGGTACCCCAATCGATGTGGACTTGCGCCGTTGGTAACTTGTGAATTGCCCCTCCGGCTACCCTTACAGCAATGGTACGTCCTGTGTGCTGAGTCGGGGTGACTCGGTGTGGCTGGACCAACGTAATAGTAGCGCCGCTGTCTCTCAGTCCTCGAGCCTCTTGCCCATTGAGTTTTACCGACTGGCGGTGATGTGCCCTGTTATCCCCAGCCGCTTGTACAGGGTTTACCTCATGTAAGGTGGCCCAATTTTCACTATTGCCACTGGGTGTCTCTTGAGGTAGATAATTGTAATCCTCTTGCACACAGTGTGCGGCGGCTTTTGTCTGTGGTATCGGTGCCCGTCCCCAGCGGTCTGTAGTGCGTTGTGGGCAGTTAGGTTTGATGTGCCCCACTTGCTTGCACCCATGACACATCGGAGCAGTCCTTTGGTACCCTCTATTTGTGGTATTGCCCCTTGGTGGTGGTACCCTCTGTGGCATAGTTGGTGGGCCAGAGGCAGGCCGCTGGCTCTGGACCCCTCGGTTTCCATCCATCCGCCTGCTCTCATGAAATTCGTCTGCCAGCCGTGCTGCCTCCTCTACTGTTTTTGGCTTTCTGTCTCTGACCCAATCTCGCACCTCCGCTGGGGTATAATCAAAAAATTGTTCTAGCAACAACAACTGCACAGCATCCTCTAAAGTAGTTGCCTGATTCCCCTGCATCCAATTGCTGGCAGCGCGCTGCATACGAAATGCCCACTCCGTATAGGAATCTTTATCTTGTCTTCTGAGAGCCCTGAATTTCCTTCTATGGGCTTCAGGGGTTACAGCGTACCGGGCTAACAAAATCTCTTTTATCTTGTCATAGTTTTGTATATCCCCATCCGGCACAGCTCTCAATGCTTCGGCTGCTCTACCTGATAGTTTACTACTTACTACTGCAGCCCAGTTAGCTCTTTCCAAATCTTCTAACACACATTGTCTTTCAAAATCTTGCAAGTAATTGTCAATATCCATCTCACCTTCCACGAAGCTTTTAAATGCAGCGTAGTTAATTTTCCGCTGACGCCCCATTGTAGATCCAGATAGCGACAATATATCCACTGGAGGTGATCTGTCTCTGGCTTCTCGTGCTTCCCTGGCATTTTGGGTCTCAGTAGCTTGGGCCAAGATCTGTACCACGATCTCTGGTGCAGGGTTAGGTCCTACCAGGCTGAGTCTCCATCTCACGTCCCTCTGGAAGTCTGTTTCCTCTGTATTCGCCATTTGTGGTTCGCCGGTTTGATCGCTCTCCAGTAGTTCGGCTATTAGCGTGGCTTTCGTTTTGTTGCTTGCCGTTATGCCTCGAGCTTCCAGCAGTTCCTTTAGTGTGGTTCGTTTCAAGCGTTCGTATCTATGCGCCATTCACCAGTTTCAGTTCGGTATATCCGTTCGGGAGGAAATTCATTTCGATGGCGTGGGTTCGCATCCCACCGCTGCCACCAGTGTAAAGGATCCTTGCATTAGTGCAGCGATGATCCTTGCGTTTTCCTCCGAACTCCAGCTGAAACAAAGTGATTATAGCTCCAATCCCCCAAACATGAGTCAAAACTTCATGAAGGGGTAAACATGAACTCTTTACTGTGGGCTCCACGCCCGGTCTATATCTCAGGACTTCCTCCTGGTGGACAAAGGAAAAACAGTAGCCAATCACAGTGGCTATAGCATAAGCACTCCCCTTACACATAAGTCACTCCCTCTTTTCTATCCTGGAGGTAATTAAATTAAGGTAGCACAGAGAGCCTTAATTATCTCCAGGAAGAAAGGAACATGGCTTCTTTGTTTTAAACAAACAGAATAAAAATGTTTAACTTTGTTTTTACACAATATAAACTTGAAGTTCCACATATCCCCAGATAGCTGAGATCTGAGTGCATATACTAGGCGAATAGCGCTCAGATCCCACGAACGCAGTTCTCAGAATTATCGACTGAAGTTTGTCTTATTAGGTATTTCCACGAAAGCCCATTGTAAATCCTCAAATAACCGAACAGATGGGTTTGTGAAGTCTGTAAAATAGGGGATTTCGTTACAGGGTCATGCACCAGGAATGTTTCACTGCAGTCCTGATGCTCTGTGGTCTCCATGTAGCCTGCTAAAGGAGACACTGAGCTGTTAGCTCAGTAGTCTCTGCAGCAGTGGTACAGTATAAATCATATACCCGCCTCCTCAAATCAAACCAGATAAAAACCATCCCATGACACGGAAGTTGTTAAAAATATTAAGTACTTGGATGGGGGTTTAAGACCCCACTGTCAATCAGCCATATGAGCCCTGAAGATTCCCTCCTACCACGCTCTGAAGGGAGCCCGTTGGATTCCTTCCCAGTTCACCCAATCGCTATTTTAAACTATAACCATGGGGGCCTTTTGGACCCAAATGCCACCTAATGATTAACCCTGAGCAACAGAGGTACTAAAGGTTAATATTAAGTAATGGAATTTACATAACGGACCCTGTGGCAACTAAATAATGAATTAGTATATATAGACCCCCATGGTATAAGGAATTAATTTCTTAGAACCATGTGATTCCTTTAAGGAACCATTAGAATAGTTAGGGTTAACTAAGAATACCATGGCATCCTTAAAAGGACCTCCATGGTATGGGGTTCAATTTTAATTATTAAAGCCACTTAGGTCCTTTAAGGACCTCTGTGGCATACTATAATTAATATGAACCACGGTGCTCCCAACAGGACCTCCATGGATAGGACCTCCTTGGCATATACTGTCCTTCCCCCTGATTATCCTTCTCCTCCCCCCCTCTTATCATCCTCCTCCTTCCCCCCCTTATCATCCTCCTCCTCCCCCTTATCATCCTACTCCTCGTCCTTTATCATCATCCTCCTCCTCCTTCCCCCCCTTATCATCATCTTCCTTCCCCCATAACCACCTCTTCACTGCGCCCTCTCCAATCCCTATCCCCCACTCTCCTTACTTGCTACTATGCTCCGAAGAGCTGATGCTGATCCTGATGCTGCAGCAGGTCTTCCGTACTGGCATATGCTAATGAAGTGATGCGCATGTGATGTTGTATCATTAGAATATGCCGGTAAAGAAGACATGCTGCAGCGTTAGTATCAGCATCAGCTCAACTGCTAAACTACTTTAACTCACCACTTCCTTTGGCCTCTCACAATTGACAGACACTCTTTAGACCTTATTTTCACCCATCACTGAACAACCTATAACCTCACTATCTGCCCACTACCTCTATCTGACCACCACCTTCTATCCTGCAGCCTCACTACATCTCTCTCTCACTGACCTTCTTCTATCCCGGTCACCATCACCCACAGAAACCTGCAATCACTTGACTCACAACACCTTTCCACACCTTCTCAGTCCCCTTACTGATCTCACTTGTCGTGACATCCTCACAGTACAACATGACTCTTACTTCCACCCTTGACACTCTGGCCGCCATAACCACACGCAGACGCCCTCGCTCTCATCCACAACAATGGCACACTACACAAACACGATACATCCAGAGGTGCTCCTGGACTGCTGAACGGTTATGGAGGAAATCACGCACTTTAGCAGACTTCCTTCCCTTCAAGTTTATGCTGCGCTCTTACTTCTCTGCCCTCAACCTTGCCAAATAGCACTATTTTACATCTTAAATATCTACACTGTCCTCTAACCCCAAACGTTTGTTTGCAACATTCAACACTCTCCTGCGCCCTCCACCAGTCCCATCCCTTCATGTCTCACAGCTGAATTCTTTGCCAGCCATTTTAAGCATAAAATTGAAAACATTCGTAATGAACTCTCCTCTCAACATGGACCACACACTCCCTCCTTTCTATCTGATAACACCCAGCCTTTACCGTTCCCTAAGCCCACTGCCATTATGCATTCCTTTGACCTTGTAACAGAGGATAAAGTAGCCATCTTACTATCAACCTCTCGCCTTACTACCTGTCCTCTAGATCCTATTCCATCAAAGCTTATCCCTCCACTCTCCACCACACTTATCCCTGCTCTCACACATGTCTTCAACCTTTCCTTAGACACTGGCACATTTCCATCATCTCTAAAACATGCCATAATTACACCTATTCTTAAAAAACCCTCATCTGACACTAATTTTGCAACTAACTAAAGCCATATCTCTCTACTTCCCTTGGCTTCCAAACTGCTTGAGCGGCTTGTCTACAATCACTTAACCAACTTATCTCCTCCAACTCCCTTCTTGACACCTTCCAGTATGGCTTCCGACCCCAACACTCCACTGAGACAGTCCTCACAAAAGTCACTAATGACTTGCTCACTGCCAAGTCAAACGGTCACTTTCTATTCTACTTCTCCTGGATCTCTCTGCTGCCTTTGATGGTAGCACAACTTCAACGCACCTGATAACTGCGCGACATTGCATGTGCGCCAATGCATGCGTGCACACACATAAGCGCACCACCAACATCTGCGCGCACATCTCTCACCCTCTGTGCACTCAGGACAAATGCCTTGTCATTGCCTCTTCCCCAGCCTCCAGTCATCCATTGCCTGTCCTTGACCCCTGCCTTGCCATCCACTCTCCAGAGTGTCCCTCTCCTCCATTCACTGTCTCTCCTACAGTCCCTGTCAGAGGGTGAAAGATGTGCGCACAGATGTCGGCGGCGCACACATAACCAGCACGCTTGTGTGTGTGTGCGCGTAAGTCGGGGATGCAGCCTTTGATACAGTTGATCACCCTCTACTAACCCAAATTCTCCACTCCCTTGGAATCACAGATACAGCTCTCTCATGGTTCACATCATACCTACAAGCACTGGCGGAGCTACTTTATCTCCTGGGGCCCCAGTGCAGGCTGTATTGTTGGGTAAAATACATTTTAAAAAACATTTTCTGTAGTGTAGGAGCCCACCATCAGCCTCGAACTGCCCCCAGGGACATATCCACGCAGTCCTAGGTCCCCTGGACCTTCTCCCCCATCCCGAGGGCATCCTGCCTGGTGCCTATATTGTAAAGTGCAAACAGGACCCCCAGGGGAGGAGCCAGGCTCCGAGGGAGGCTCAGCTGCAGGCGTGGGACTGGAGCATGCAAGTAACAGGTAAGTGATAGATAGGAGAGAGGGGAGAAAGAGGGAGGGGCGGAAGGATAGGGGGAGAATGAGAGAGAAGGAGGGGGGAATGAGAGAGAAGGAGAGGGGGAGGAGAGGGGAAGGGGAGAATGAGAGAGAAGTAGGGGGGGAGAAGGGGAGGGGAGAATGAGAGAGGGAGAGAGAGAATGAGAGGGGAGGGAGAGAAGGAGATGGGATGGGGAGAAGGAGAGGGAAGGGGGAAGGAGAGGGGAGGGAGAGAATGAGAGAGAAGGAGAGGGGAGAGGGAAAATGAGAGAGAAGGAGAGGGGAGAGGAAGAATGAGAGAGGGGGAGCGAGAATGAGAGAGGAGAGGGAGAATGAGAGAAAAGTTGGTGGAGAATGAGAGAGAAGGAGAGGAGGGAGAGAGTAGGAGAGGGGAGACAGAGAATGAGAGAAGGAGAGGGGGGAGAGTGAGAATGAGAGAATGAGAGAGAAGGAGAGGGGAGGGGGAGAATGAGCGAGAAGGAAAGGGGAGGGGGGAATGAGAGAGGGGAGAGAGAGAAGGACAGGGGAGGGGAAGAATGAGAGAGGAGGGCAGGGGGAGAGAAGGAAAGAGGGGCAGAGAGGAGAGGGAGAGAGAGAAGGAGAGGGTGTGAGAAGGAAAGAGGAGAAGAGAAGGATAATGTAGTGGAGAATGAGACAAAAGGGCGAGGGAAGCAAAGAGGGGGAGATAATGAGAGAAGGGGGAGAGAAAGAGACAGGGGAGAGATAGGGAAGGGAGAGGGGAAGATAAGCAAAGGGGTGAGAACGAGGGAGGTGGAGAAAAGGAGAGAGGGGAGAAGGAGAGGGGGACTGAGAATGAGAGAGAGATAGGGAAGGGGGAGAGAAGGAGATAGAGGGGGAGAGAAGGAGATGGAGGAGAGTGAAGGGAGAGAGAGATGGAGAAGAGGCGAGGGAGTGAGAGAGAGATGGGAGTTGTTGGAGCTACACACAAAACAATGTATATATATATGTATATGTTATTGTTGGCACCAGAGTGGGGCAGTGAGGGCCCAATCTAAAAAAATAATTTGGACCACCTCCACCTAGGGCGCCCAAATGTATTTTTTTGGACCAAGGCCCTCCATTCACTAGCTCCGCCACTGTCTACAAGTTCGAACATTTAATGTCTCCTTCTCTGACACCTCTTCTTCTCCTCATCCTCTGTCTGTTGGCGTACCCCAAGGTTCAGTCCTAGGCCCCCTCCTTTTCTCCATCTACACATCCTCACTTGGCACCCTAATAAAATCTTTTGGACTTCAATATCATCTCTATGCAGATGACACGCAAATCTACCTCTCAGCACCAGATCTATCCCCCTCTCTTTTAGCACGTGTTTCCAACTGCCTCTCAAGTATATCCTCCTGGATGTCCGTCCACCATCTCAAACTCAACTTGTCAAAGGCCGAACTCCTAATCTTCTGATCCTCTACTACAGCATCAATTCCTCACATCTATCTCACTGTTGACAATGCCATCATCACTCCCACCTCCCATGCCTGCTGTCTTAGGGTTCTACTGGACCCTGCCCTCTCTTTCATCCCTCACATACAGTCACTGACAAAATCTTGTCTTTTCAATTTAAAAAACATTTCCAAAATATCTCATTACCTTACACAAAACACAACTAAGATTCTAATACATTCCCTCATCATATCCTGTCTTGACTACTGCAATTCCCTTCTGGCTGGCCTACCCACCACCTGTCTATCCCCTCTTCAATCCATATTGAATGCCTCTGCTAGACTCATCTACCGTACTAAACGCTCAGTGTCTGCAGCACCTCTTTGTCAGTCTGGCTTCCCGTAGACTGCAGAATAAAATTTAAAATCATGACCCTAGCTTACAAAGCCCTCAACAACATTGCACCCCCTTATATCTCTGCTCTCATCTCCAAATATTCCACCACCCGCCCTCTTCGCTCGGCTAATGACCTTCTTCTTTCCTCCTCTCTCATCACCTCCTTTCACTCCCGCCTTCAGGACTTTTCTTGCACTGCCCCTACTCTCTGGAACGCCCTGCCTCACTCCACTAGAATATCCTCCTGCTTCAAATCCTTCAAAACCTCACTAAAAACACACCTGTTTAAAGAAGCCTATAACCTCCCTCCTTAACATGCACACTGCATTTATCACCCTCCTGTACCACACCCAAAACCTTTAGATTGTAAGTCTGCAAGTTTTCAATCTTGCGCAGTGCTTTGCGGAAAGCCTTATGGTCACTGGATTCTAAGCTCAAAGACGGGGCCCTCCATCTTTGTAATGTGTTAATATGTTTTTTCCTTTGATCACAACTTATGTATTGCGCTACAGAATATGTTGGCGCGTTACATATAAACAATAATAATAATAATAATTCTGTCCCGGAACGTTACTTGAAATTAACTTCTGTGGAATTTATGAATGTTATTACATGAATCTCACCTATTTACGTGTATTTGGTGAATTTGATATTTTTGTCTCTCTGGAAAGTTGCTGTTCCGGGTCATTTTTGCAAATTATTGTATTCTGGCCCGGAACGGGTACTTGAAATTCATTTCTGTGGAATTTCTGTAGGTTATTACATGACATTTAATACATGAATTTTTGACCCTCTGGAAAGTCGCCGATCTGGGTCATTTTGTGAAATATTATTATTATTATCTTTATATCGCGCCAACATATTTCGTAGCGATGTACAGGGGTTTAGTACATGGCAAAAACAAAATTAACACCTTATAAAGAATGGGGGGCCCTGTTCTGAGCTTAGAATCAAATGTACATAGAGCTTGTTTCCAAGGCACTGACACAAGACTGAAAAAACGCAGAATCTAAGGGTTTAGGTGTGATACAAGAGGGTGACAAATGCAAGATGGTGGTGTGAAAGCAATTTGTTTAGTCGATTGGAGGGGTCTGTGTGTTGTACTGTAGAGTGTGGGTGGGAGTGTTATTAAGCTGTGGAGTGTGCAGTTGTACATATTAAGGCGGAAGCTGAGAAGATTTTTTAAACAGGAGCATTTTTACTATTTTTTTAAAGGATTTTGAGGCAGGAAGATAATCTAATGGAGCGGGGAAAGGAGTTCCAGATAGTTGGGGCAGCACGAAAAAAATCTTGAAGACGGGAGTGAGAGGAGGTGATGAGAGAGGAGGAAAAAAGAAGGTTGTTAGAAGAATGAAGGGTTGGGAGAGTATTTTGAAACAAGAGCAGAGATATAAGGGGTGCACTGTTGTTGAGGGCTTTATATGTTAGGGTCATGATTTTAAATGTGATTCGGGAAGCTATGGGAAGCCAGTGGAGTGATTGACAGAGAGGAGCTGTAGATACTAAGCGTTTGGTATGGAAGATGAGTCTAGCGGAGGCGTTCATTACGGATTGGAGGGGAGACAGACGAGAGATGGGGAGGCCAGCAAGAAGTGAATTGCAGTAGTCGAGTCGAGATATGATGAGAGAGTGTATTAGAAAATTTAGCTGTATCTTCTGTAAGATAATGACAAATTTTGGAGATGTTTTTTTAGGTGAAACTGACAAGATTTTGTTATTGATTGGACGTGAGGAATAAAAGAGAGGGCGGGATCCAGTAGAACCCCAAGACAACGGGCCTGGGAGGTGGGAGTGATGATGGTGTTGTCAACAGTGAGAGATATTTGAGGAGTGGAAGCTGTAGTAGAGGGTGAAAATATTAGGAGTTCAGTCTTAGACATGTTGAGTTTGAGTTGACGGGCAAACATCCAGGAGGATATGCTAGGGAGGCAGTTGGAAACGACCTAAAAGAGAGGGGGGTAGATGATACTGAAATCCAAAGGGTGCCATGGGAGGAGGTGTAGATGAAGAAGAGGGGGGGGGGACCTATGACAGAACCTTGGGGGACGCCAATAGACAGAGGGAGAGGTGAAGAAGAGGTGCCAGAGACGGAGACGCTAAATGTACGATCTTTAAAGATAGGATGTGAACCATGAAAGAGCTGTGTCCTGGATGCCAAAAGAGCGGAGAGTTTGGATTAGAAGAGGGTGGTCAACAGTGTCGAAGGCAGCAGAGAGATCCAGGAGAATTAGAGTAGAGAAGTGACCCTTTGATGTGGCGGTTAGCAAGTCATTGGTGACTTTAGTGAGGGCTGTTTCTGTAGAGTGTTGGGCCTGGAAGCCAGATTGGAAGGGGTGAGGAGGGGAATTGGAGGAAATAAATTGAGTGAGGTGATTGTAAACAAGCCACTCAAGCAGTTTAGAAGCCAGGGGAAGTAGTGAGATAGGGCGGTAGTTGGAGGCAGAAGCTGAGTCAGATGAGGGCTTCTTAAAAATGGGTGTAATTATGGCGTGTTTTAAAGAGGATGGATACTTGCCAGTGTTTACGGAGAGGTTGAATAGATGAGTGAGAGCTGGGATAAGTGTGGTGGATAGGGGAGGGATTAGCTGTGATGGAATAGGATCATGTGGACATGTTGTAAGGTGAGAGGTTGAAAGTAGATACTTTATCCTCGATTACAGGGTCAAAGGAGTCCAAAGTGGAGGAGGGATTGGAGAAGGGTAAAAGCTGGGTGTTGTCAGTTTGTGGAGAGGAAGATGAGATAGGGCCAAGCTGGGAGGAGAGCTCATTTCAGATGGTTTCAATTTTATTTTTAAAATGGCTGGCAAAGTCATCAGCAGTGAGAGAGGAAGTGGCAGGAGGTGGGGGTGGGCAAAGGAGGGTGCTGAATGTAGCAAACGTTTAGGGTTGGAGGACAGGTTTGATATTAGTGATGAGAAGTAGTGTTGTTTGGCAAGATTGAGGGCAGAGAAGTAGGAGCGCAAGGTAAACTTGTAGTGGACAAAGTCTGCTGAAGTGCGAGATTTCCTCCATAGTCGTTGTGCAGTGCGTGAGCATCTCTGTAGATAGCGTGTTTGTGTGGTGTGCTATGATTGTGGATGAAATATTGTATTTTGGCCCAGAACAGGTACTTGAAATTAATTTCTGTGGAATTTATGAAGGTTATTACATGAACTAGCGATTTGCCTTTCAACAATGAAAAAATGCTGTTTGACATACAATGAAAAGCTTTTTTTACTCTGAGGACCTTTGGCGCTCATTGCGAGCCTCTCCTCTTGTGTACTTTTGCTCCGCTGAGCACCTTTGTCACTCATCACAAAGAGAGATATACATTTATCTATATTTAGTTAACTAATAATGAATTAATTCGTTACTGAATAAATTAATATACTTTACCTATTTGTAATCAATATATCCAGCAATCAATAGCCTGAAGAGCTAACAATCTGTTTGTATTTTGCAGCAGCATACAATGTACAGTTTGAGTGTTGGTGCCCTCATGATAAAGTGTAATGAATTTCCCAACTGTGCATAGGCTGCGTGCGCGAGGGCAAACCGTTGGTTTAGTTGTATAAAGCGCCATTGTAGATTCGTAAAGTTATTAATGTGTTACGTGGCTCGCAAGCATTTTCCATCATTAATGTGTAATAGGGTTTTTTGTAGTTCGTACGTTCCTGTGTGAAAGTGCTACGCGTTTAGCAGTGTTTTGCACGGTCCAAGGTCATGTAGCCTCGTTTTCGTTTTTTTTTACACCCATTTTTTTTCTTGCTTAGGTGATTTTGGAGCGGCTAAACTCGTCAAAATCGACTTAAATTCACGTTCCACCTCACTTCCGGACGTCCTGGCTGTTCTCCCATGCTGTGTGTGATGTTTTTGTTATTATTATTATAGTCTATTTATAACGCGCCGACATATTCCATAGCGCTGTACATAAATTAGGTTCAGACAAGTCAAGTCCTGCGTATTTCATTGCCTTAAAGCGAGGCGAGCAGGCAATGAGCTCCTTCGGCGCTCATCGCCTTTGTGCTGCTACGCAAGGCTCACAGGCGGCGCTCATCGCCTAAGTGCTGCGAGTTAACAGCTCACCTCGCAGGCAATGAGCGCCGTTGGCGCTCATCGCCTAAGTGCTCCGCGTTAATGGCTCACCTTGCAGCTATGAGCACCTTTGGTGCTCATCGCCCAAGTGCTGTGTTAACGGCTCAACTTGCTTCACGTCACCTAACTCGTACGCACCACGCAAAGCGTGACAACGTTTCGTAGTTTGACAACTATTATATGTGATCCCACCTAGTTATGTGTATGTGGTGAATTTCGTACTTTTTACCTTCTGGAAAGTCACTGTTCCGGGTCATTTTGTGAAATATTGTATTCTGGCCCTGAACGGGTACTTGAAATTACTTTCTGTGGAATTTAATTAGGTTATTACATGAATCCCACCTAGTTATGTGTATTTGGTGAATTTGGTATTGTTGACCCTCTGGAAAGTTGCCGTTCTGCGTAATTTTTACAAAACATTGTATTCTGTCCCGGAACGGGTGCTTGAAATTAGTTTCTGTGGAATTTATGAATGTATTTACATAAATCCCATCTAGTTATGTGTATTTGGTGAATTTGGCAATACTGACCCTCTAAAAAGTCGTCGTTCTGGGTCATTTTTGCGAAATATTGTAATCTGGCATGTTAAAGGGTTAATAAAGCATAATATGAGATCGGGTTGGCTCTTAAATATAGTTCTCAATTATATTTAACACATCCCAATGACTTCAGCATGAATTCCCTTTATAAAGTGTGCGTTCCCGCCTGTTTCGTTTGATATTTTGGTTTTTAAAGGGTTAATAAAGTATTATATCACATTGGTTTGGTTCTTATATATTGTTCTCCATATTATCTAGCACATCCCAGTGATATTGTCATTGATTTCTTTTATAAATGTCCTGTTCCGGCCTATTCCGTTTCAGCTTTTACACCGTCCCCTTCTTGTTAATGCTGCTGTTGCAAATACATATGCAACACACTTTGTACAGCGTATGTCACCTAGTCATATTAAGGTCACTGCTGTAATGTATTTGAAAGCAAAGCTCATAAGTTTGTTGGCCTTTGTAAAATAAATAAGAGTTCCAGGGATATGGAAGGTTTCGGGATTCATGAGGTATGTAATATACCTGTGTATTTAATTCAATGGCAAGCACTTTGTATTAAGAAGCTCTGCAGGGCTGGATGTGCAGTGTAGTGTCCTAACCTATCAATCATGGTGTCTCTGATAGGTTAGAACACTACACTGCGTATCCAGCCCTACAGAAACGGTGTCTGCATGCACTGCAGTGGGCAGACCTATGCAGGGACTGTTTGCACAATTTATATTATTGTCATTGATTTTTATAAATGGTCAGTTCCGGCCTGTTCCGTTCCGGCTTTTACACCATCCCAACAAGAAGAGAGGAATTTTAGCAAAATGGCTGCATCCATAGTGAAACATACAAAGCCTAAATCGTGAATAATTATCACTCTTTATTACTCTTTATTTTAATAATGTAAAAATACACAAAATATGTTGTGAAGTGGAATATAGATTAAACTGGTTATTGTTTCAGACTTAAAAGAGACCATATACCTCCCAAATATTTATTTTGAGATCATTTTTTTTCCTTAGTTCCCCAAACTTCTATTTTATGAAGGCACAGTCTCACAATACAAATTACTATTTACCAACCATCCTAGGTCCCTAGGGATCTATCACTCTTCGCATGTCTTCGGCAGTACTGACAGCTGCAGTTACAGGAGCCATCCAGCAGAGGGCGCTGTCAATTTTCGGGCGCCGTCATGTTTGATGTAAGGCAAAGAACTATTCTCCCCTCTGACGTGGTGCAACTCGGCGGCGCTGAGTCGACAGTGAGGCCATCGATATGTTCGGCGGGGGCACTCGGCACCCCAGGGCCCCTCATAGCTCTAGGCCTCTTCTGTCGGCGCGCCTTATATGAAAATCGGAAGCGCCATCGGATTGCAGCTGTCAGATTTTGCGAAGGTGAAGAGGGAAAATCTGAGAATATGTTTTAATGATTTAGTAGTTTCTGTAGGTAGATAGATAGACAGACAGACTGATAGATAGGTAGATAGATAGACAGACAGACAGACAGACAGACAGACAGATAGATAGATAGATAGATAGATAGATAGATAGATAGATAGATAGATAGGTAGTGGGCATATTTGTGTGTCCCAGCTCAACTTCCCAGAATGCAGTGTAATAACTGTTTTTCTCTGGGCTCTGAGCTGGAAGCAGGTTTTTTAACTTGCTTTAGACGTTCAAATGTGAACACAGATGTACATTTTATTTACTTTACTACTGTGCGGTGGAGGCTTCAATCTCTCTTTTGACCATCATATTATAAATGATTGTTGTGGTGAACTACCTACTCATAATTTCCACAACACAGGCTGAGATCCCGCTCCATGCTGATGATAGCCAGTAAGCTTGAAACATGTACATGGATTGGATACTCAGCCTGTGTTTAATCCAACCTTGGCTTTGCATTAAAGCTGTGTAATAATACAGCATGCATAAGCTTAAAGGAAGCCATGTTTGATGATGGCTACGGAATGAAGAGCGAGGCATTTGTGGGCATATTTGTGTGTCCCAGCTCAACTTCCCAGAATGCAGTGTAATAACTGTTTTTCTTGGAACTCTGAGTTGGAAGCAGGTTTTTTAACTTGCTTTAGACGTTCAAATGTGAACACAGATGTACTTTTTATTTACTGATAAATAGATAGACAGACAGACAGACTGATAGATAGATAGATAGATAGGATAGAAGGATGTAGTAGAATAGTTTGGAGATATATGATGCCCAATGATCTGTCTATATCCCAAAGGATGAAATCATATAATCAATAGAGCAATTGTATAATGTCTGAAATATATTCGTTTTAATGATATATATATATATATATATACCAATATTCTAGGGATTAACTGAAAAAAATAATGATATAGTTAGTTTTTTTTTTCTCCAGTTAATCCCTAGAATATTGGTTATATTTTCTGTGTGATGAGGGAAATTCTGTGGTTAACATGAATACAGGACAGATCTAGGTGGTCCTAAACTCATGGTTAGGGTTGTAATCCGCCATTTTGTACACTTGCCTCCCCTGGCTTTTTAAAAAAAAAAATATTAATTCCCTCTCTGTTAGTCAAAGAGGACACACCCCTCACACGGGAACCGGCCAATCACTGAGCACTTTGGTGCTGAGGACTTCACAAAGAGAAGCCGTTTGATTTTGGGCGGGAAGAGCGAGGAGGAGCCGGTAAATGAGTGGCAATGAATGTCACAATATTTCTAGAAGCATCTCCACACACACTAGAGCTGAGTTAATGACAGGGGTCTTGAAATAACTCATCTGATGACATATAGTTTCAATAAGCTAACCCTGCAAGATCATTTTTATGATAATTTACCTATTATTATTGATTTATAGTAATACATTTCACAATTTACCTCAGAAATAATAGTTAGTACTCTATGGTTCTAGCCCATGCCACTTATGGTTAGCAAAAAAGTAATGATAATACTTGAGGAGCAACAATGGACATTTATTAAATAAACCAAGTTTAAATTATGTCAAATATTTGTAGCTATTACCTTTATGAAGCCTTTTTACACATAACAACCTAAACTAAATTATTTGATTAGGTTTTAATTATTAATAAAATCCATATTCCATAACTTCAAACAACAATTAAAAATACCTTAATGTTGGATATTTCCTTTTTTTTTTGCCCACCAACAGTGGCGTGCAGCAGCCACTAGGTGGCGCAATAGTTGCTTACCAAGACTTTGTTCAATTTGTTCTTCGAGTGATTGTTAGATTTAGGCTTAGGGTTGTGGCAGATGATAAGCTTTACATCGTAAAATCGTGGCGTTACTACCCTAAACCTTAATCCCTAAATCTAAAGTTAACCCTATGAAATTGAACAAGTTCTCGGTACGTCACATAGAGGCGGCTGCACTCCACTGTTGGCGGCCACAAAACATGAAATGTCCAATTTCAGGCATAGTTGCGGCAGGTATTGACCCACTATGAGGTCAAGAATTGTGTGCCACCAACGTGATGATGTCCATTGGCTCAAGACTTATTGTTGCAGTTGGCAGCAATCAATGATTGTTTAGGATCTTTCCCTTTATGACTGCAGTTTCAGCAAGAAGCTGCTAGATTGCGTTGCCGATATTTTAGAGAATTTGTAACCTTGGAAAGGTTACCCTAACCCTTAAACTAACCCTCACCCTAACAATTTAGCTAACCTTAATGCTATTATATCGGCACTGCAAAATCAGCAGCGCCATCTAGTGGTTGGTCGCCGCCACTGCTGCTGCCACTGCTGGCTGTGTGGTGGCGATTTAAAAAAAGGAAAGGACCATTGTTTATTCTATTATCATATGTGGGATCTATCCTGTTATGTGTATGCACGCATTAGTGGAAGAGCGCTCGCGTCTCGATCTAGATTTCCAAAGTAGGTAGTATACCTTAACCCCCTAACCCTCTAAACCTCACGTCCTAACCCTAACCCCTTACCACTTACTGGTCGTAGAGACACAGCTACATGGGGACATCCGCGGCGCGCTTCCACAAATGCGTGCGTACATATAACAGGATAGGTCCCATATGTGTTTGTTCCTAAAACCCTTTAGACCTAGCTCTCAGGCACCCCCCCTAATGAGCTTATCAGGAAGGAGGCAAACACTCAATTTATACTCTTATATACTTATACTTTTGAAAATTATGTTAATATTGGATATTACTATTATAGGACTACTAGGTGGTGCAGCCAAAATTTTGGTCAGTTTCCTAGATTTAGGTTTAGGGTACTGGCAGATGATAAGCTTTACACTAAGAAGAAAATCCCTAAATTCTTGTCTGTTCCACCTAATGGCAAATTGCCACCACCGCTCGGGTCAGCTAACAGGAAAGATCCTTTTTATATATTGTCAAAAATTAACTCTCTTATTGCTCAGAGCATAATTAAAGTAACTTGCTCCTCTTGCTGAGAAGCGCCATGCCGACGTCCCCATCTAGCTGTGTCTAAGTGCCCAGCAAGTGGTTAGGGATAGAGGGTTAGGGTTAGGACTAGGCCTGGAAGTGGTGTAGGGGGTTAGGGGATTAGGGTTAGAAAGTGAGGTTTAGGGGGTTAGGGTAAGAGGTTTAGGGATAGGACGTGAGGTCTAGGAGGTTAGGGTAAGAGAGTTAGAGCTTAGGGTTAGGAAGTGAGGTTTAGGGATTTAGGTTAAGAGGGTTAGAGGGTTGTGGTTTACTAGTACATCGGGAAGCAGGCGCGCCTGGCACCAGGAGGCTTCCCGTGCGTACATATAACAGGATAGATCGAGAGAAGAAAAGAGGGAAGAAAATGTGATGCAGGAAAGGTAGAGAGAGAAAGGAGGAATGGGAGAGAGGACAGATAATGGGGAGAAATAAAGGGAGAAAGACAAAAGGATGTATATATATATATATATATATATATATATATATATATATATATATATATAGATTAATATTCAGAATATTTTCAGTGAATAGTGATACCTTTTTTATTGGACAAACATATTCATAATAAAGCGACAAGCTTTCGAGAAATAATGCCTCTCTTTATCAAGCCAAAAATCGATACTGATACTTGACTTGATAAAGAGAGGCATTATCTCTCGAAAGCTTGTCGCTTTATTATGAATACGGTTGTCCAATAAAAAAGGTATCACTATTCACTGCAATACTCTGATTATTCAACTGGAATACTGGACATTCACGGCTACCTCACTCTATATATATATATATATATATAAAAAACACAGATGTACTTTTTATTTACTGTACTACTGTACGGTGGAGGCTTCTATCGCTCTTTTGCCCACCATATTATAAATGATTGTTGTGGTGAACTACCTACTCATAATTTCCACAACACAGGCTGAGATCCCACTCCATGCTGATGATAGCCAGTAAGCTTGAAACAGCTGTACATGGATTGGATACTCAGCCTGTGTTTATTCCAACCTTGGCTTTGTATTAAAGCTGTGTAATACAGGATGCATAAGCTTAAAGGAAGCCATGTTTGATAATGGCTACGGAATGAAGAGCGAGGCATTTGTGGCCACATTTGTGTGTCCCAGCTCAGCTTCCCAGAATGCAGTGTGATAACTGTTTTTCTTGGAACTGTGAGCTGGAAGCAGGTTTTTTAACTTGCTTTAGACATTCAATATTCATTCAGAGCACATTTACTATATTTAAACATATGACAATATTTTGTAAATCAGTACATATTTGTATATTTAACATGCATTAGTACACATTTCCACATTATACTATAGTACATTTCCACATGCAGTATATATAGTGTACATCACATCCATTTACACGTGTTATTATGGTATGATATATATACAGATAGACACAAATCATATCCATTCATACACACACAATCACTCATACACCTAGCTCCCTTGGTCCATGTACAACTTAGTCACATACACACACATTTGCACAGTGTGTGTACATCACATTCATTCACATATATTTTCACATTGTATTATATTGTACCTCACACTCACATCCCTCCAACCTGTCTGCTCCTCCCTCACACTGACTCCACGTGCCCAGGATACAGCCTCGCATTGGTGTGTGCTCTGGGCTCCAGTTATCTGCTCTGTGGCCTGACCTCATGGTAGCTCCGGTAACAGAAGACACCAGACACTGCATTAACTAATAGAATACCAGGCTGCACACACTGCAAGGAGCAATGGGACCTGTGTAATGTGCTGTTAGTGTATATATGAATGTGGGATGGAGAGAGCAGAGGGGGGCAGAGGAGAAAAGAGGGACAGGAGCAGAGAAAGGGTGTGAAAGAGAATACAGTGGGGCTGCAGGAAAACAGGCACAGAGGGTCCTCTGGGAGCAGGAATGTGCTGTATGGAGATGTGGTGCAGTAATAGAGGGGAGACCACATGCGAGCACTTAACTCCAGCCTGTGCAGTGTCCCCAGATCCCCTCCCCCCTCTTACCCTAACCCTAACCCCCTAAACCTCACTTCCTAACCCTCTTACCCTAACCCCCTAAACCTCACTTCCTAACCCCCTGCACCGCTTACCGGGCCTAACTCTAACTTAGGGACCCTAACCCAAAAACCCCTAACCACTTACTGGGCACTTAGACACAGCTAGATCGGGACGTCGTCTCCGTGCTTCGCAGCGCTTCCCGTGCGTACATATAAAAGGATAGGTCCCTCCCCCCGAACTTACACTACACCTAAGGAAGAAAAACTTCACTCCTCTAAAAAATACACTACAATGGCAGGACACCAGGGGCCCCTCTAAACATGATGGCCCTGGTGCGTCGCACCGGCTGCTCCGCTGGTAGCTCAGCCCTTGGACTAATACAATTCTGCAGTCCATTTATGTATGCTGCACATTTCATAACATTTTTATTTTTATTAATATCTAAAAATCACTCTAATGATTATGTTGTTACCCATGTGGGGTGACTACACAAGCCCCTTTCCCCCCAAAATCAGCATGTAGCATTAGTGGATACATTTTTAACTCATTACATACCTTCTCTGCCTTCCTCAGCCAACAGGAGAGCACCAATGTCAGTCCTGAAGTCTCTGCTGGGATGTGCTTCCAGGTTCAGTGTCTTCTCTCTGTCTGTGCTGCCCCGCCCTTCACCACAGGTCAGCACAGATACACTACATATCCCAGGCTGCTTTGCAGCACAAACAGGACCCCCAGAGAACATTTAAAAATATCAGCTGCTTGAGCCTCCTCCTCATTGGCCAAAACAAATTATGCATTTAATGCTAATTTAGCCTGAGTTTCAATGGGGTGTTTACTCTAATTTTAAACTGTCAGAGACATTTTGCAAACATCCAGGTACGTTTTTTTAATTGTTTATTTTAGTATTTTCTCATACACTACTGATTTTCCTCAGATGCATTCATATTCCATGAAACTTAGATATATCTTTACAAATCATATAGAATGGTGGTAACACTACCTAATAGTGCATATTTTGTTAGAATATAGCTGCCCATGTTTGGACACTTGAAATATGTGAACACTCCATAGTGCCGTAATTTTTCTGCTCTAAATTTTACTCACAAATGAGAGCAAAATATCAAGAGACCCTCCTGGAAATGTCAAAATAATTATATTTTTGTAATATAGCACAGTAATATGTAAGAAATAGCTTGGAGTTTAAAAGCATAATGCAAAAGACCAGCTTAAAGAGTAGAGTGCTAGAGAACTTTTCTATTCTTTTCTTATCCTATGGAAAATATGTATTAAATTTCATATATACATGCAATCTCCAAAACAATCTATTTAGTACAAATGTAAATCAACATTTCAACAAGGCAAAGAGGGCTGTATTATATTTTTTCCCCAAAATTCCTCAAGATCCAATTGCATCCATAAAAACCCATCAGGTCTTTTTTTACTCATGTTACAGGGATATGATTTAAAGAAAGCAGCAAATGTAACTCACATTAATTTACTTGGACGTTCTGAATACAAAATTGTAATTATTATTATTATATAAATAAAAGGGTGTCAATATTGTATAAGAGTTATTGTATAAATAAAAGGGTGTCAATATACATAAGTGCTGTAATTTAGATGAGCTTAGATTTCCAAACGGTTTCCACACATAATGAAGTACAAAAGATCTGTACCACGACAAGGGAGCGCTCTAGAAGGGGGGCTACATAAGTAGATTGTGGAAGGTTTGCAGATAACAATAGTGGTTGCTGGTAGAAAACATCATATAGATAACAAATAATGTTTTTATTCTTTACTTTGGTTTCTTTACTTTACTAACTAAATTTTGCCCCCCACATTGTGTATTTTTTCATGAGAGCATATTAATAGAAATGTTAGTGTTCTGGTGTTTAGTCATACATATCTAGCATAATATATTATTTTGATCTATGGAAACAAAATATTCTGGGTTCATGAGTCATCACTACATAGTATACAAGAAATGATTCACTTGACCATGACTTATGTGATTTTTGTGTTATGATGTGTTTCAAAGCTGTAAATATTGTATCTAAAATACTCTGCTTTTGTCATTCCAACACTCATAGCACAATGAACACAGTATTTGTGGCGATGTCTGAGGGGAAAAAAGCCCCATACGGTAAGATTCCCTCTATTTTCACTTTAAATATAGGCAACCCGCCACTTTCATGCATCACAATGAGCACCTATGGCGCTCATTGCGAGCCTCTCCCCACTCTCTGAACCCTGTGTCTGTTTCCACCCTCTCGCTTCCATGTGTCCCCCCTCTCCCTGCCCTGTTTTTCCCCCTTATTTCTCTCCTCTGTGTCTCTATTCCACACTCCTTCACCTGTGTCTTTCTGCTCTCTGTGCCTAAGTAAACCTTGCTGATGAGCGCCGTTGGTTCTTGATTCCAAATTATTACGGGCTTCAGCCTCGTTTTGATCCTTTTTTCAAAGAGTTACGTCTTTACTGGCTAAATTTTTTTCCCTCGCTTAGCCGATTTTCGATCTCTGAAAAATGCCAATTAAGCCTCACATTCGCTTGCAACCTCACTCACAGGCTCCCTGCCTCTCCCCCATGCTGTGTGTAAGTTTGTAAGCTATTGTTTTTAATTCATTGGTGGTTTTTTTGAGTTACGTGCTTGAAAAAATATCGTCCGTTAAAAGTCGTAATTTAAAAAATATATATTGTTTGTTAAAAGTCATAATTGAGCCCTGCAATGAGCATTTTCGGCGCTTATTGCAGCAAAGTCTTATGGGCCTTGCAATGAGCGCCTGCAATGAGCCCTTTGAAGTCTAAGTCCTGCAATGAGCCCATTGCAGTCTAAGTCCTGCGGATCACGCGATGAGCGCCTTCGGCGATTGTTGCTGTCTAAGTCCTGCGGGCCTTGCGATGAGCGCCTTTGGCGCTCATTGCACATGCTCAAACCTGTAACTTTTAACATGACGTGACCGATAATTCGTTATTACGACAACTATATATATGATCCCCTAATTAGTATTATCATTTGACATAGATTAGTTTTAATAAACTAATAAAACAAAACAACAATATAATTGCAGGCAACCAAAACCTTTGCAAACATTAATATGTACTTTAAGCACTGAAAAAAATACTATTTCCTTGCCTAGTTCATGGCACCAATAAAATGGGTTTATGCTCCTACTATATTGGACAGGGATTGGACAATGTTCATCCCCTACAAAAGGCTCCCCCCTAACCAAATCAGTCTTGTTCCTTTCTTCATATTGTTGGGATGTTATGTTTCTTTGAAGACTCACAGATCCATTTTTGAATGGGGCTCCCAGTAGTTAGAGTTACCCTCTATCTTCATACATAGGATAAATGGCAGACTGGCTATAGCTCTTAAGGATATGTATAATGTATTATACATATCCATCCACAAAGCTCCTACTTTGTAAGTACTTGATAGACCTCTATTATTTGTCTACTCACTAATTTAAATGGGAATCACAAGTTACTGCTACCATGGACTTCCTCTGTATTATGACATACCCTGAAGCCTTCAGAATATTTTCCTTTGCTCTAAATAGACCCTGTGCAAAGTGGACACTTCCAGGTGTCAATTTTTAAATGTGCCGGCTTCCTGTGCATGCGCAGTCGGAAGTCCTCTCCTGTGCTAGTGTGATTTCTAAGCGGGACCATCTTTGTTTTTTCCAAAATGTCCTTTCTTACTATGGAAGCATCTGCACCACCAATTTATATTTGGGCAGTTTATATTAAAAAAAATCTATCAATTTTTACTGTATAAGTCTGATATATCTTAACATGTAGATCTTGGTAAAAAAGCGATGTGAGGGCCTGAATTTGATTTTATTATATATTTTGGTTCGCTCATGAACAATAAACAGTAAAGAAGTCTGTCATGGATCTGAAAAAACCCTATAAAAAATCCTGAGCAAAACTTGATCCTGTATGACATATCACAGTGCATTTCAAATGCAGTGGAAAGAGGCATTGACAGAGCCACACTCATGTAAAAAATAGGGTTTTCAGAGATTCGTACAAAGATTTATATTCAGAATTAGCTGGAGGAGATACACCAGACCTTTATAGAGATGATTTTTCTAAAAAAAGTCCCAAGGGTTTTTACAAAAGGTTTGGTCTGCCTAATAACAGCTCTCAGAAACAGAGGAAAAAGTATAGTTAATTACCAAGACTATATCTTGATCTTGAACCTATGAGAAAGCTCCCTCTCAACTCAGAAATAGTTAGTTCTGAAGTATCTGGAAGAAAATGGTTGGATCATAAACACTATAAACATTTTGGGGGCAAGATTTGACACATTGGGAGCAGAGGTGTATCTTCCTCCCCAGAAAAGAGCCATAATCAAGAATACTATTCAAGATTGTCTGCAAAATAATTGTATTTATGCGAGAAGTACATGGGCATGTTTATTTTCCAGTCATCTACCTTCCTATTAATCGAGGAGTAAAATGGATCTTTGGACCGAACCAATATGTATTCCTCTCTGAATTCAGTCATAAGAAACATAACTGGGATCAGAAGAAATTTCTCTTAAAAAATCTAAAATCTCACATAACCTGGTGGATGGCACAAAAGCTTCTATGGAAAATAAAATTGGAAGAGGTCACCACTGATGCAAACTGACTCGGATGGGTTCCTGGGGAAAAACTATCACCAAAAGACTCATTCCACTCATCATAGTTAAAAGTGGTAAGTAAAGCCATTTAGCAATTTTCTACCAGGATTACTGGAAATATGTGCAATTCAAAATTCACAACAATGTGGTGGTATCCTACTAGAACAGATAAGGAGGAATACAATGCTATTCTCTTCTGTGCCACCTATTTCCAATTATGATTTGGGGCCATGAAAAGAAAACTGAAAAGCAAATTTCTTGAGCATCCACCCCAAAAAATGGTATATGAATCCAAATACATTCCTTTATTTCACCAGAATCTGAGGTGTATAGATAGCAGCAAGACTCAAACTCTCAGCTGTAACCTATTGTTAAAGATAAACGTAATTATTTTTGCACAAGACATTTTGACTATCTCGTTTCGCAAATGGCTATTTTTACATTTTCCCCAAATTTCAATAATCAAAAAAGTGCTGTTGTTTAATCAAAAACGACAAAACAGAAATAATTTGTATCACACCTTTAGGCCAGTAAGACCATGGTTCTCTTCACAATTGTTTCAGTAAAACCCAGAATCCCCTTGCATCTTGTATGAGATCTCTTTTCCCAATTCGAATTTTACTTCATGAACTAGAGAACTGCTTGGAGATTGAGTAGAGAAGTGGAATCATTGGGACTATCCAGTGAAGTAATAAAATACTTTATAAAATCCAGAAAATCTGTCTCTACAGTCTACTACAGAATCTGGTCAAGAGTTGCAGAATGGGTATCCCAAGAATCAAATACTGATATACTAAAATCTTTGATCTGTCATATAATTTCCTTACAATCATCACTGAATATAGGACTAAGCTTTAGAACATTAAAGGTTAAAATTCCAGCTCTCTCAGCCATCTTAGAAATCCAGTGAGCTCAAAAGATAGTAGAAAGATTAATGAAGGCAGTCATCAGGTTTGTCCCCTTATAAAACCTTTTTATGTTCCATGGGATCTACCCATGGTCCTGAAAGGACTTACAAGGTCCCTGTAGCGGAACCCATCACTGTTTTACCCTGTTTTATGATTATTCTTGGTTAAAATATGATCCTACAATATGTATGCTGGTTGATGCTCTGCAGAATATTAGCCAGACTTTTGCAGACCTAGGCTAATAGATAATCCTATTACAGAGATTCAAGAGATAAGAAAGTTGTAAAGGAACCTTGCATTTTCCAAAGTGTTTTAATTCTCTGATAAGAACAAAGAGGTGTAATTGAATCAATGTCTGATTGTATCAAAGTTGCCAGGGAGGTGTGACCCACCTATTGTTCTCTTTATGGGTATTGTGCAGCCAAATATGGGGGATGTGGGAAGAGATGTATAAATATTTCTGCAATAACAAAATAAAGTCAGTATTCATTTGACTCCCAAATTGTGTGTCGTCCAATATGGGAGGTCGGGAATGGTGAAACTGTAGTGCCTCGTGGGTATTTTATCGTATACCAGCGGAGATTTTGGACTGCGTGTTCCTGCTCCGTTACATTTGGTGGCAGTGGTGGGATTCAAACCTCACAGCAGACCGTTGTTCGGCAGTTACAGCCATTTGGGAAATTTGCTATTTCGTATGGAACCGAAAGGAAAGGGTATGTGAATAGACCCGAATGTTGAAACGGGCCACGCTAAAAGAGCTATTGGAAGCAAGGGGAATTATTGCCAGCAATAAAACCAAAGCTACCCTTATTGTTGAACTCATGGAGGGAGACCGGGCAGCTGCTGCAGCACCTCTTACGGACAGCACACAGAATGAGTTTGGAAGAGAACTCCAATGCAGACTGGCCCATTTCCCCGGTACGCCTCCCACAGAAACCTTGGAAAGGATTATGTCCGAGGTCCACGAATACATAATGGGAAAGCAGCGGGCAGACTGGAGGTCCAGAGAGGGGTCCCTAATCACACCACACATAGTACCGGGGAAGCCTAAACTCCCGTACCATGCTTTTAAAAACTATGTGGAGACCGAAGACATTGATGGCTACTTGCATGACTTTGAGAGATTATGCCAATTACATGAGATCAACGCAGCCGACCAGGTAACCCTGTTGGTGAGTAAGCTAGCGGGCCGGGCAGCAGAAGCCTACCGCACCATGCCAGACGAGGATAGCAGAGACTACCAGAAAGTAAAGCAGGCGATCCTGGACAGGTACGCAATTACCCCGGAGGCATACCGGCAGCGGTTCCGAGAAAGCCGAAAGACAGAGAAAGATACTCACATGGAGTGGGCGCACCGCTTAACTAGGGCGGGCAAAGGTTGGGTACAAGCCGCACAAGCAACCACAGTGGAGGACATGCTACAATTACTGCTACTGGAGCAATTCTTCCAGGGGTTAACCCCGGATTTACAAAACTGGCTGAGAGATCGGAAACCGCGCATCTTAACTGAAGCGGCCAGGTGGGCAGATGAGTACCAAGATGCCAGGAGGGCACAGCAGGCACAGGCACGGTCCATCTTGGGAGCTGCTAACCGACCGCCCACCATTAACCCCACCCCAGCACTGCGTCCGGGTGGTGGGAACTACCAAACCCCTCCACGGTACAACAATGCCCGATCTTTCATCAGGTGCCACACGTGTAACCAGCAGGGCCACATGCAAAGAGACTGTCCCAGAAACAGAAACCGCTCCACGTGGAATACTCCAACCAATTTCCCTGCAAACCGGGCAGCAGTACACTGCTACCAGAGTGAGCCTCGACAACCTTTCTTCGGGACCCAGTCTAATGAAGAATCTTTGGGCACCCTCCACGAGGTTAACCCAGTACAAGCAGCTCCAGACAACCGACAGGGACACCGCCAAGGGGTACACGTAGAGGGAAAACGCCTTCAGGGTCTGCGCGATTCTGGGGCCACCATAACCCTGGTTCGCAATCACCTAGTCCCCAAGCACCAGCTCACTGGAGAATATGTGGCAGTCCGGGTGGCAGGGGGGGCGATTTACAAAATTCCCACTGCTAAAGTACATTTGGATTGGGGAGCGGGGTCGGGGAATGTGGAAGTGGGCCTCATGCAGGACTTACCAGCTGATGTCATCCTGGGTAACGACTTGGGGGAGCTGACCTCCGCTTTTGTTTCTCCCAGCAGCAGTGTGTACCCCAGGGAGCTGAAGGTGTCGTCCTTCCTCCCCAGCAGCAGTGTGTACCCCAGGGGGCCGAAGGTGTCGTCCTTCCCCCCCAGCGGCAGTGTGTACCCCAGGGGGCCGAAGGTGTCGTCCTTCCCCCCAAGCGGCCGTGTGTACCCCAGGGAGCAGAAGGGGCCGTCCTTCCTCCCCAGCGGCAGTGTGAACCCCAGGGGGCAGAAGGTGTCGTCCTTCATCCCCAGCGGCAGTGTGAACCCCAGGGGCCAGAAGGTGTCGTCCTTCCCCCCCAGCGGCAGTGTGTACCCCAGGGAGCAGAAGGTGTCGACCTTCCTCCACAGCGGCAGTGGGTACCCCAGGGGGCCAAAGGTGTCGTCCTTCCCCCCCAGCGGCAGTGTGAAACACAGGGGGCAGAAGGTGTCGTCCTTCCCCCCCAGCGACAGTTTACACAAACCAGGGGAGACACCAATCTCCCAGACGGCGCAGATGGGACCGTGGTCTCTGCGCCCACAGCTTGTCCAGATCCCCAACTACCGTCACTGGGACAACCGGAGGAGGGGGTAAGTACAAATTCCCCTCCCCAGCTAACTTCTAATGTGGCCCCAGGGTTAACAGAGGAAATGTTAACCCCCACTGACCCCCACGTTTCCCTGGCTACTGAGCCGGAATATGTCCCAAGTACCCCAGCAGAAGAGCTGACAGCGGGGCAGAGTGCAGTCGGCCTCTGCCCTCCCTTTGTCCCTTGTACAGAGCAGGAGGTCCTGCAGGTTATACCAGCAGAAGAGCTGGCATCAGGGCAGAGTGCCGCTGGCCTCTGCCCCTCAAGTCCCCTCAGCGTGTTGCCCCCTCACCACAGCAAAATATCCAGGTGCCTGGTTACACTTCCCCCCAAAGGAGAGATGTGTGACGAAGTGCCCTTCGCCACCTTGGCTTGGAGAGGACTGTTTGCCAGCCTCCTGCCCTGCGACTATGGCCCTGGTACATATTGCCCTTTGGAACCAGTGTTCGGCCATACCAGAGTGTAAGTCACTCATTCTGGCCCTTTACATACTGGGGGGGCATTCTGTACTTGCCCTGTGTGAATCATGATACCCCAGATAACTGTGCCATGGAGCCCATTCATATAATGAAAGACTATGGGAAAGACTTTAGCTACATGGCAATTGAACTGTGTGAAGAGGATCTGAGCGCTATTCGGTGGTTTTGTGCGCGCAGATCCCAGCTATCTGGGGATATGGGAAATGTGAATTGCAGTAATGCTGATGGGTTGTCAAACTAGAGAATTGACCAACAAATACTTTTGTCCGGACATCCCCAGGCCGATCCGTTGGGATCAGACCGTGTATGCCGGCTTATGGTCACGGGGGAGGTGTGTAGCGGAACCCATCACTGTTTTACCCTGTTTTATGATTATTCTTGGTTAAAATATGATCCTACAATATGTATGCTGGTTGATGCTCTGCAGAATATTAGCCAGACTTTTGCAGACCTAGGCTAATAGATAATCCTATTACAGAGATTCAAGAGATAAGAAAGTTGTAAAGGAACCTTGCATTTTCCAAAGTGTTTTAATTCTCTGATAAGAACAAAGAGGTGTAATTGAATCAATGTCTGATTGTATCAAAGTTGCCAGGGAGGTGTGACCCACCTATTGTTCTCTTTATGGGTATTGTGCAGCCAAATATGGGGGATGTGGGAAGAGATGTATAAATATTTCTGCAATAACAAAATAAAGTCAGTATTCATTTGACTCCCAAATTGTGTGTCGTCCAATATGGGAGGTCGGGAATGGTGAAACTGTAGTGCCTCGTGGGTATTTTATCGTATACCAGCGGAGATTTTGGACTGCGTGTTCCTGCTCCGTTACAGTCCCCCTTTGAATCCCTTGAGCATACAACAGATTTCAGGCTTACAGTGAAAACTGTTTTTCTTGTAGCTAATACTTCAACTAAACAAATTTCAGAACTTCAGTCTTTAGGTTGCACTGAACCTTACACCTCATTTGAATCCAGAATTGTTCATCTTCACAGGGCACCTCCATTCCTTCCCAAGGTAGTTAGATTCTTTCACTTGAACCTGAATATCATCAGAAGACAAAGAATTAAAACTTAAACATTGTGAGAGTATTGTCCCCTACGTACGTACCCAGAATATGAGAATGGAGAAAAACAAATTCCTTGTTTATCCATCCAACATGGCTCATACAATGTATTAGAACATCTTACAATATTACAGAACAACCTATTCCCCAACATTTCAATGCTCATTCTGCATATTGCCCCGCTTTCAAGAATCCAAGTTTGGAATACAAGTTCTTGAATTAATTAATAAATAAAATCCATTATGCAAATGAGTTTAGAGATTTCTAAGTCTTTTCCCTCTGTTTTTATTTTAAGCTATTACCCATACCCCTGAACTAGTCCAGGAAAAAGGAAAATTTTGATACAAATCAAGAGTAATTTTCTTTTTCTGGACTAGTTCATGGCAGCAATGCAGTTCCCTCCCTTAAAAGTTACTTAACAAGATTGGTTAGCTTAGGGGGAAGAGCCTTTTATAGGGGTGACCTTTGTCCCTGCCCATTATAGGATGAGCATAAATAAAAGCATTATTGCTGCCACAAACTAGTACAGGAAATTAAAATTACTTTTGCTTTTTATTTAAAATTTCAATCAAATGATTGCAAGTGAATACATGAAGGCTTACATAAACTGTATTTTTTGTAGAAATGAAGACAGATTTGAATTTATTGTTGGAATGTCTGAAATTTCAAATGGATAACTCTCAATCGCAGAAAGAGGCATTAATCGCGATCTATTCAATTTGTCAGCATAATAGTAAGGCAGCAACTATTTTTATATTCCTATCATGTACTGCATTAAAAATTAAACTGACAAGCATATACCACTCTGCTTGTCTTGAAGCCATAGCAAACGTGTTTTTCTATATTTTTTATAGGTGATGCATGTGATTATTTCAGAGAAATTGGTGGTCTGTTATTTGTCTCTAACCTTGCAAAATCGAGTACTTACTCTGTAGTAAAAGAAGCATCTTTATTCACATTGGGAGTTCTTGCAGAGAGCAATGGTAAACATACTTGAAAATCAGTTTGCGTTTGGAGAAGTGCATACCTTTAAAAATGTATTATCACTGAACGTCCTTTTGTGTTGTATCTTATTTTTATTACAGTGTATTGCCAGCAAACTTTGTGCACCTTGGAGCTGTTTGAAGATGTCTGTACAACCTTGTCTAACAAAGAATCTTCAGTGAATTTAAAACGAATGTCTGTTTATATCTTTTTGGTCTTGGTATCAAATAATAGTAAGTACATTTTTGCTATATAATTGTTTAAAGTTGATACTTCATACTATTTTGGTTATAATGTCATACCTCTAACTTGTCCCTCTTATGGCAGAAAGTCAAACATCTAATAAAAATCCCTCTCTCTTACCCAGCTCATTATCTACTATGATGGGAGGAGACCTTAAAGAAGAAACTGATATCTGTGCAGTGTAAAAGTTGCAGCTAAAGCTGCAAGTGCTTTCATTAGGTCTAATGGAAAACTTATTAGTATACGTGGACACAGACTCATGAGACATCAGCAACAAAAAAAAATAGTTAATGAAAAGGAACATCAGATTAAAGAATAGTTGCACACAGAAATGACATATTTAGCCTGTTTTTTTTACCTTTCTAAAACCATTTTGCCCCTTTATCAATGTTAGTTATTCAAAAATGTGACCACAGTCATAATTTAAGAAAATTAGCACTAAAAAAACACAGAAGTTGATGAATAGAAATGTGTTTGATGAACCTTAGCCAGTCTTGTGAATTACCGTATTTCCGTGTATGACGCCCCTATGTATAAGACGACCCCTACTTTCTCAAACCCAAAATCAATATTTTTTATGAGGAGTGCTCAAAATATTATTTATACTACACATGGACTGTTCGTGGAGTATTGATCCAGACGTATGGATGCTTTAAGAGTTGGTGATTGTTTTATCAAGAATCAGGCTAGTGATGTGGAAGCCTGTTCGTGGAGACAAGGGCCCCCATTCAATTCCAAGCCCGCAATTATAGGGCTCGAAGCTAAAATTGTAAACTATACAGTGGTGTGTTTATATTTGCTTTTACAGTGTTACTAACAGTGTTAACCCACTTGCAAGTCTTATTTGGAACCCGTAAAAATGTTTGCTACATTTGCCATTTACGGGTTTGAAACCAGTTGCGGGCTTGGAGAATTGTTTCAATTGAATCTTGATTTGAGATTTTAGTGATTTTAACATTTGCGGGCTTGAAACATCAAAGGCGGAGATGGGTCAGATTTACAATTTTGACAACCCGCAGTGCTTTTGAGTCTGTAACCCGCAAATTAGTTGTGGGTAGCTAAAAGAGGACAATTAAATATCACTAACTTTTACAGGCTTCACTACGGGCTCCTGCAAGGCCTCTTAATCGGTTATAAGACGACCCCCAATTTTTGGTATAAAGATTTTAGAAAAAGCTATAGTCTTATACACAGAAAAATATGGTACATCAAAACTGAGAAAAAGTGAAGTGAGTGTCACAGAGAGTCTCTTATCTGTGTTGGGTTAGCTAATTGTAGATTCAAAAATGGCAATAAAGAAAAAGGATGATCAAAGATTCACAAATGTCTGTATCAGGTTCAGGCAAGAGGATGCAAAAGCAACTATAAAAAATACAATGTAACTCATTTTGCATACATTTAAAAAAAGCACTTTTGTAACTTTTAAAATATGATTTTTAAAAAATGTGTGTTAGAAAATGTACATCATCCCTCTAAGTCAGCGGTTCTCAACCTGTGAGTCGCAACCCCGTAGGGGGTCAAATGACGATTTGCCAGGGGTCGCCTAAAACCATCAGAAATTAGTTTTTTTGTCTATTCTAATCTGTAAAACTTGTAATTGTACAATTGTTTTTGCACTGGTAGTTAGTACTTTCTTACTATAATTGTCATTCGATAGATGTTGGCAGACAATTTAATCATAATAATTACAAACGTTTCAGTTCTCGTAACTTTACTATTTTTAACTGTTTACATAACGGTACATTGAAAGGGACTTACGCACTTCGTGATGTAATTGAAATCACATCCGTTTCTAATTATTAAAGCATAAACAAATGTTTTATAGTCTGTGTTATTGAAGCTATTCTTATATAATATTTTCATTAGCGAGTCCATGATAATGGTTCATGGAGAGATGAATGTAAAATATTTTACTGTTTGGGGTTGCCACAACTTGGGAAATTTTGTCAAAGGGTTGCGGCACTAGAAAGGTTGAGAACCGCTGCTCTAAGTACATGTGCTGTCTCTGACACTTTGTTTACTGTAGCAAATGGTGCTAACACTAGATATTTAGAAATATTTTTTCTATGTCCTCTTGAAATAATAGATGGTAAGTAATCTTATATCATTGTTTGTTTTTCAGAATCTGGCCAAACACTTGCAAGAGAATCCGGATGTATTGATATGCTTCTACAGCTCTTTAGGTAAATGCACTCATAAGTTACAAAGTCACACACAAAAACAGATTTATAAACCTCACAAACCAAACATTTTTTTTTTTGTTCCAGAGAAAATCTCTTGACAGACAAGTTGGATCTGTCTGAGGAAACCACACATCCTACTTATCAACTGTGGTCTTCTGTTTGCAGTGCTCTGTGTGCATGTGTCAATAACCCTCAAAATGGTAATAATCTCTATCTCACTATGCAGATTCTTTGTTTACTTGACAGATTAATGAAAATGAGCCGTCAACTGTGAAGGATGCTGACAGCTAAGTACATTTACCATTTTTGCATGTTTCTCAATGACAGATTAAACTGATTTTCATTTGCAGATGAAAACCAGAAATTGTGCAGTTCAGCATTTCCACAGGCAAAAGACTGGCTACAGCAATACATTCATCCTGACATTGTTCGCCCTATATGTTCTTTGGTTGGACTTACTGTTGCAAGTAACCGTAAGTAATATGTGTATATTTATCTGGTAAGTTATTTATGCACAGATAAAGTATTCTTATAGGTTCATCTATTGCACGTGTCACACACAGGTCCAAAAACTTTTTTTTTTATTTATATTACTGGAAAAATCTTATACAATACTATGTTTCCACTACAATCAGAGATTAATAATGGAGACCTGGAAACTAAAACAAGAAGACTCCAACAAGGATTGTTGTAATGGCATTAAAGCACCATTGAATAGTCATATTCGTTTTTTTTTTAAAAACTTCCCTTGATAGTGTTTAAAATGTTTTCACTTGGGTAAAAAATACAGGTTTGTAATTAATTTAAACTATTATATTCAGTTTTGCTTTAATGATTGCATTTTGTATTTGTGCTTCAAAGCATTAGAAAACTGACATGCACGTCAGGAACAATGAATTCAGATAAGATCTCTATTCACTTATTTGAAAGACTATCCCTTCTTATGGACTCTTTACAACAAAACTCTATGGAAGTGCAAGCCCGCAACGGATAATCTTCTCCCTCAAGCTACACACCCACTAGCTGTTCAATTTGGAATAACCCATGATACAATCAATGTTAACTATATATATACAATTTTATCTACAAAAATGCTTATAAGTTTTGGTCTTGCATACCTGATAATTTTGGTCTATACTTAGTAGCATGCAAGTTTTTTTTACCAATCTACAGTCAGTCCACTAAACTAATAGCCCTATTAAATTAGATGCCGTAAGGGCAATGTGAGACCAGCATCGGCTACGGGCTTGAAATTTGGCTGTTATAGATCTATTAATTTAGAACAGGCTTTGAGCTACGGGCTTGAGACGCAAACCCGTAAAACATTTTCCCGCACGTTGAATGTCCAGACTGTGTATGATCAATTAGTCAGAAGCATAGATACGCGTTTAGAGGGAGCCAATGGTAATACAGTTCATCATCATGACATCACTGTAAAAAAAAACAAGTCTTACGGGTTTCAATTTCGGTTTTCGCAACCACATTCCAGAAATTATGCAATATGAATAAATCATTAAATATGATATACTAGTTCATGCAAGTTCCATTATATGTATTAACACATTGATTGCCAGGATCGATATAACACGGAAAATACAAATAAAAAAAGTATTTTTATATTGCAGATTTGCGGTCTTGAGAATGTTGTGCTATTAATATTAATACCTAATAACACTTTCACTTTTATAGTAAGTACAGTAGTGTGTTTATATATGCTTTTAAAGTGCTACGTATAGATCTTTACCCCCCTTTCGGGCCCTCTCTAGTACCCGTTGGCTTTTGGCTCCATTTGCGGATTACGGGTTTGAACACTAGTGAATTTGTTGGAATTTAATAGCTAAATTGGAAACATAGCAGTTACGGGCTTGAGAGAACAAAGGATTTGTGGGCTCGCGGTTGACTTTTTCTCGTCCCATAGGCTTTTTCCGCTCCAAACCCGCAGATCGGCAGTGGGTTGCTTTACCAGCTTAATTTTATAGGCGCAAATCATGCGGGCTATGATACTGTGGTTTTACACTTAGGGGAATTTAATAGGGCTGTAAGGATACTACTATGTTAGCAGTTGAAAAACATAAAATAGTAGAAAAGATTGAACTTTTTTTAGCTAACTGAGCAGGATTAAGTTGCAAGTTATTAAGGCAAAATGTATCCATTGAGTGGCATTTTCTAAAATTAAATCTGAATTTGCCCTATAGGTACAGTCAAGCATTATATGAATTAACATTGATCTAAAGTTAATTCGGTAGAAAATGGATGCCTGTACTGTTTCTGGAGTACAGTATGTGAAATAGCTGAGTGTTTACAGTCAGTGCCTCTATAATGTATACAAAGAATAATCACATAATGCTTATTGGAACAGAGGTCAAAGAGCCAAATTATGGAGTGATTGAGCAACCTATCGGAGTTCATTGTCAGAAACAGCTTTCATTTGCACTACAGTATCAAAATTGGACCTCTTCTGATTGGCAAAGGGTTGCCTTCTCTGATGAGTCACATTTTCTATTGCATTGACTGGACGGACATTGGTGTGTTAGGCACAAAATCTCTGAGAACAACCACTCTGCAGCCATTTTAGGAAGAACACAAGCTGGAATATTTTCTTGGCATTGTCTGGGTCCACTCATACCTCTGGAAGGCACGCTCAACCAATTGGGTTATCTATTCATCCTTGCAGATCAAGTACACCCATACATGTTTACTGTCTTCCCTGGAGTAAATGGGATCTCCCAGCAGTACAATGCAACATGTCATACGCTAGAATTGTCCAGGAGTGGTGGGAGGAGCACAACAAAGACTTCCAAGTACTTCCCTGGCCTCCAAATTCCCTGGACCTGAACCCCATTGAGAACATGTGGGACCACTTTGATCACCATGTTTGCCATATGGATCCTCCACAATGCACTCTTCAGCAGTTTGTCTGCATGGCTCCAAATACTGTTGTCAACTTTCAAGAATCTTATTGACTCAATACCATGCCGTCTAGCTGCTGTATGTGTTGCACGCTGCGGTTATTCTGTATAATAGCTGGTGGTCTTAATAATGTGACTGGCCTGTGTATTTTCACAAAAAATAATAAATACAAACAGTGAAATACAATTGTAACAGATCTACTGGCACCCCGACCGGGTACCTCCGTTGATAGACGCGTCCTAGTTTGCGTCGAGGCCTACAAGCACTGCACCGGACACCAAAACCACCACAGACTCCAAGGATAGTACATCAGGAACAAGCGTTCAGTAGTTACAGCTCAAGGGAGTATGCAAAAGCATAGCAATCCCCAGTATGATAGCGATCCCCTCCAATAACGAGACAAGGCTATGTTTTGAAGGGTCAAGTAGAACTATTTTTTAATAACAGGGGATCTCCTTTTATGCAATGGTGCCCTCTGAAGGGCTACACCCACATAATTATCACAACAGCCAATTATCTACATGGTTCAACCCCCACGTCTCCTCCCCTCAGATAACAGGTAACACAATTAAAACAGACACAATTTTAACCACATTCTGGATGTACCCCAAATACAGGGGGTACACCTTTAAGTCCAGCACCGTTCAATATCTCTCACCCAGGGGAACAACATATAAAAAAATGGCATGAATCAGACCAGGGGTTCAAAAGTTAGTAAAAGTATCTTTTACACATAACACACATAACATAACACACAGACATTGCACATATCCCCCATTCAATACACATATAGGACAATAGGTGAGTCACACCTCCCTGGCAACTTGGATACAATCAGACATTGATTCAATTACACTTCTTTGTTCTTATCAGAGAATGAAAACACTTTGGAAAATGCAAGGATCCTTTACAACTTTCTTATCTCTTGAATCTCTGTAATAGGATTATCTATTAGCCTAGGTCTGCAAAAGTCTGGCTAATATTCTGCAGAGCATAAACCAGCATACATATAGTAGGATCATATTTTAACCATAATAATCATAAAACAGGGTAAAACAGTGATGGGTTCCGTTACAACAATTAACTGTATTGTATGTTTTACACTCAGCATTATATGTTTTATATTCCACTGGAGTCCAAGCATCAAGTAAATAAGAATGTAATATTACTATATATAATATATTGAATATAATTTACTGGTTTCCTTACAATCCTAATGTGAAGCAGGATAACCTTTCCTTGACCTCATCTTGGGAGATGCTAAGCCAAATGAAAATAAAAAATAGGTTATTGAAGATACAAACAGACACAGTTAGAGGAAGGTTAGGAATTAAAGGCATATTAAAGTGATGTGGGTTATGAATGTATCCTGGAGGAGCATCATAACCCACCTAGCAAAAATGCAAACCATTTTTGCATTTAAAAAAAACTGTTGCAAGTGATGTTTACATCCTCAGGATTGAGCTAGGCTTCTCAGGGTTTAATTTTGTAAAAGCCTACCCAGTTCATGTGAGCATGCTCAGATATGCAGCCAATCAGCAATACTGTATGCAGCCAGCCTAGATGACTATTAAACTGCGTCCCTAAAGGACCATAAATCGATATTCAAGTAAAAATGTTTGCCCGGTTACACGGTTGTTCTTTAGACATACACCCTCTCCTTGATAAACTCTGACAAATTATAATTGTACTGAAACCAAACATTTCAGCTTCTTCTTCGTATTCTAATTTGTCTTTTAGGCGAATGAGCATTTATGCTTGATGGGGCAATTCATTGGGACTGGGAGAGATCAAAAGGGCAATTCACTGGGGCTGGGTGAGGTAATGGGGCAATTCACTGGGGCTGAGAGAGGTGATGGGGCAATCCACTGGGGCTAAGAGAGATCACAGGGGCAATTCACTGGGGCTGGGGGAGGTGATGAGGTAAATGACTGGGGCTGGGTGAAGTCTCACTTGGGATGTAGATAAAACAATCAATGAATGAAGGGACACAGAGCTTGTTTTGGGTATTCCACCGTGACTTAAATCATGGTGTGTCCTGCTTAAAGATCCACAGGCTTACTTTACTGAATATCTTAGGAAAAGCAAGTGAAATGTATTGAAACTAATAAAATCTAAGAGCCCTATGTAAATCAGATGCTCTAGTTTAGGGCACTGCATAAATTGACTGCTGTAGCTTTTCCCCCCTAACTTCTACACTAATTTAAATTTTGTATCATAAAACAGGCTTAATATGAATATATCATATTTTTTAATTACCCATGTGTTGATATCTGATTGCTCATATTCCATAATGTACATTTGTATGTATTTTAATTTGCAAACCACCAGAAGTGTACATAGTATTTACACAGACAAGGTGCAAAATAATATGTGGCAAATTAATTTCAAAATGTCAACCAATTGGTTACTTATCTCTGCCCCAAAGAGCTTACAATTGACTTATATATGTGTAAGGTGCATACAGACACATTATTCCCTGACTAATGAAATTAACCACTTTTGATATAAATATGTTATATGTATTAACTTTCTTTTCGGTGAAAGACTGAATTTCAATTTACCATTCCTGTATCTACCAATAATATTTAAAATAGACAAATGTTAAAAAATATATATACACAATTTGGCCACTCAAAACACACTAACTATTGTTTAATAAAATATTTTGTGAGTGGAAGCAAAGATAATATTTTTTTTTTTTGGCAGAAAACCATAAATGAACTCTGTAGGCATTTATTTCTTTGTTTTATATAAGTGTTTTAACTAGGTGAATATGTATTTATTTTATCCTCCTCAGAGTAATTCTAATGAAAAATGTACATTTAATTTTCTTCTTCAAAGGATCTCTCAGAGAAACAGATATTTACCTTCTGGAGCCCATACCTTTATTTGTTTTCCTCATATTGCATAGCTGTGACCATAGGCCACACCCACAGGGGAGGGGCTTCAAACTGGCATGCTGTATGTCTGAGCAGCATGAGACACTGGTATTATGAAGCCCCTTCCCCATGGAGTGGCTTTAGTTACAGAAAGTAAGAATCTTTCACTCAGTGTTCTGTTTAGATGTAAGTGAAGAAAGTGTCCTTATAATTTGTACATTCAATATCAAGAATGGAACATTATGTATTGACTTGAAATGTATTAATTAGTACTCTGACTACAAACAGGCTCAATTGTTTTTTACTCAAGGTTTTGCACAGGAATACTTTGCTTCAGTTGGAGGTGTAGATACATTGGCTGCTGTTCTCCTCTATCTTGTGACAGATATGCAGAAGAGCTTCTCAAGTTCCAAGCTTGCTGTTATAGTAACAAAAGCTCTAGATGCATGTATTGCAGATTACCGTAAGTAGACCATATTCTACTCCTTATCTTAGCATGTTATCTTGAAAAATTGTATGTTACAAAGAAATGTGCATTGCAATAAATTATAGTGAAGAGACACAAAACTTATGCTGCAATTAATCACGACACTGTCCTAAGTCATTTTTCAGAATGTCCATATATGATATCAGAAAAGATGTTGTGGACATGCTACCTCTTATATTAAATTAACCAATCAATGACGTACTACAAGTTTAGAGATCAAAAAAGAATATGCTAAAATCTATAACTATAAATAATTGCACTCAGTAAAAGCAAAAAATACAGTTGCGCTCACAGACTTTTTTTTTAGAAAAACTAAATGCACACAAAAATCATTCAATCAACAATTAACACAGTACAAAATAATATTATACACTAGCGAATTGCCCGTCAAAAAATGACAGCAATGAAATTGTAAGTGAGCTAAGGGTGTTTGGTGTATATAATGTGGCTGATGTAGCGTCGTTCGAGTTTGTCGTAATTTTCGTTTTTTATGTCATGCGAGTTTTTCGGAATATCCGTAGCTGTTTGGTGGTGTTTTGCGTGTTTATAGTAGTGTTTTGCGTGTTTAGGGACCTTTAGCCTCGTTTTCGTTTTGTTCGGCGGACATTTTTGCTCTCACTTAAGTAATTTTCAGGGTCTCTAAACTCCGAAATTTGTGGTTAAATGGAGGTGTAACTTCACTTGCAGAGGTCCTCGGTGCCCCCCCTTGCTGTGAGTAACCTTTTTATGTGTTTGTTGTTTGTATTTGTTGTGTTTGTAAAGTTTTTGGGGTTGCGCGGGTTGCGTCCTTGTTTTCTAATCTCGTAGGTGTTTTTCGGCAAATACGTAGGTGTTTGCTGTAGCCTCATTTTCGTTTTTTTCTGCGGCTATTTTTTCTCTCGCTTAGAGAATTTTTTAGTGTCTAAACTCTTTTAATTTGAGTTAAAGTGAGGTGTTACTTTAGTTTTCGAGGTCCTGGATGCTCCCTCTTCCTGTAAGTAAGCTTTTTATGTATTTGTTGTGTGTATTTGTTGTATTTTTCATGTTTTGATTTGCGCGTGTTGCGGACGTTTTTTGCGAGGTCTTAATGGGTCGTAACGTGTCTCGTATTTTGTTTGCGTTACGGCGTAAATTTTGCGAGGGTCGCAGTTGCTGGCAAGGAGATCCTTCGGCGCTCCATGCCAGCAACTGCGACCCTCGCTTCGCAAACCCGCAAGCGTGAGCAACGGCTCGTATGCTCACAACTATATATGTGATTGTATATTTGTTAATCATCATTTTGTTACCATAACCAACTATTGCAACCTCTTTATATATTCGGACCATTTCTTCCAATTATTTTGATCTATTTTACGATCATTAAAGGAATTTTGGGCAAAGTCTTTTTCAATTTGTCTATTTCTTTCAGTTACAATTTTAATCTCATTCCAAGTAGAGATTTTACCAACTTTCCAGTTTAATGTAATAAGCCATTTAGCTGACATTAAAATATTTTTAACCACACCTTTGCTGTGAATGTCGATATCAGGAGGAAATATATAAATTAGAAACACCTGTGACATTCAGGATACAGGAGGACCATAATGCTTGAATTTTTGAACACTCCCACCACATATGGGCCTGTGTATCCAATAGATCACAATATCGCTAACATTTGTCAGAGTAGTTGATCAGAGCTATTTTATGTAATTTAACAGATACATAAAACCACATTTGATATATTTTTAATTTAGTTTCTCTAAAAGGTACACAAAAAAGATTGCTATATGTGGTTTGCAACGCCTTCAACAAAACCTCATTACCACGTTGAAATCCAATTTCCCTCTCCCAATTAAGCATTGCCGAAGTCTTCTCAGGAGGTTTTACAGCCTTTAAAAATGTTCTAAATTTAGAAATATTGAAGGCATAGGCATCTTTTTTAAGTTTTTCCTTAAATATCAATAAATCCCGAAGTGGGACTGATTTTCCTATTATCTTTTCTATCTCTGTTTTCAAATAATTAAATTGAAACCATAAATTTGAAGGTATACCATTTTTATTAACTAAATTGCTAAAAGTTCTCATCTTTTTTTCATATAAGTCCTTGAAATAAATCAAATTCCAAAACGCCCAATTGGTGTGTTGCATAGTTAGATTCTTATTCAAAATTGTATCTAGTGGGATCAAAAGTGAAGGAAATGGAACCAAAGCATACCTCCTTTTTAAGCTATACCAGTTTTTAAGACAGTATTTAATAACTGCTGGCAATTTATAAATAGTTTTGTTGTCTATTGTCCTATTCCATATTATATTACCATATCTTGTTCTATAGCTAAAACATACCCAATTTGTAGAACTTTTATCTGTAAATTACACTGGTACAATATTAAAACAATGAAAAAGGGCCACAGCTTGTGCATTTTTTCCAAGAATTGGGGTACCAAGACCCCCTTCTACATATTTCCTATTAAAAATTGCCTTTTTAAGAAGGAAAAATTTAGGCTTTGGCAGATCGCTCTTCAGAGAGGGTATTATGAAAATAATAATTTAACAATCAGATACTTCAAACACCTGAGCTAGATTAGTAGGTACAAAGTACAGAATGAAATTCAAATATGTGCAAGTTGTACCTGTTGGACTTAGATGTTTGCTTTCTGTTATATGATGTACCATTGCCTAATAAAAATTTCTTGTTAAAAAAAAAAATTGCCTTTTTAATTCTAAAATGTCTTTTTTTTTTTTATTTATAGTCTATTAAGACTTGAAGCTTCATAAGTAGAACTTTAGGGAACTTAGAGGAATACATATAAATAGTTACAATATTTTCGGCAATATAAAGATTTTAACCGCCATAACTCCAGGACAAGTTTAGTTTTTGCCAGTTGTCTATGGTTACTCTAATCGCCTTTATAGTTGTCGTACCGTGAGCTGTCGTCTTGTTGTGGGCCTCACTCATCACGACAACTGCAGCACACACAGCTGCGATGAGCTCCGTAGGCTTGCAGGGCTCGCAATGATCGCCGTAGATGCTTATCGCGAGGCCCGCAGGGCTCGCATCACCCCCAGCCAAGGCCCCTGCCTGGTTTCTGCCAGCACCTGAGGCGCAATAAGCGGCGAAGCTGCTCATTGTGAGCCCCGTGATGAGTGCCAAAGGCGCTCATAGCTAGGCGCGTACCTGAATGCATCCCTGCCAGCAGCGGCGCACCAGCGCAAAGCACGTACCTGGATGCAACCCTGCCAGCAGCACCACACTCACCGTCTTACCCTCTGCGGCTTCTGTCCTCTGGCCGGAAGTACTTTCCGGATCAAGCTGGCATGGCGCAGAAAGGTTGCGCATGCGCAATGCGCTGCTTGATCCAGAAAGTAGTTCCGACTGGTAAGAGGAGGGGGAAGAGACACAGAGGAGGGAGAGTGGAAGAGATTAAGGGGGGGTAGAGGGGGGAAGACAGAGAGGGGGGAAAGGCGGACAGGAGAGGGAGAGAGGGGAAAAGAGAAACAGGAGGGAGAGAGGGGGCAAAGAGAGACAGGGGAGAGAGAGAGGGGGCAAAGAGAGACAGGGACGGAGAGTGGTGGCAAAGAGAGACAGGGGAGAGGTGGAAAGAGACACAGGAGAGGGAGGGGAGACATTTTTTGGAAAACAAATCCACCATGCCGTCATTTTTTGATGGGCAAGTCGCTAGTTTTATATAAGAGATGTTCAGAGTTCTTCTTAATGGTATCATCAAAATTTGGTAAACATTCCATACCCAAATGTGTGATGGTATTATTAGCCCAATCAAATCCATATGCCAGCTTAAGCTCATTTTTGATTGATTATCTAAATTGAGTGTCATTACTTGAGTTTTGACTTGATTTATCTTATAGTATGACATTGCCCCATACTGCTGGATAATCGTCATGAAATTTTCATCTGCAAATAGAGTTATTTTAGTGTTTATATTCTCGATTGAAACTCCAATAACATTCTTATCATTTCTGATTTTTTCTGCCAACGGTTCAATAACAAGTGAAAAAGTAAGTGGTGACAGGGGACATCCCTGTCTTGTGCTGTTCTGTATTAAAACCTGTCAGTTTCAAAGCCAGGCCTTGGTACAAAGGCGGAGGTGTTGGAGTACAAGACCATAATGGCCTTGATTCCCACCTCTCCAAACCCAAACTTTCGCATTGTTAAATCCATAAAGTCCCAATTTAAACGATCAAAGGCTTTTTCGGCATCAATTGCCGCTATAAGAGGAATTGTTTTTTTTACAATAATCCAATACATCGAATAGCTTACGTGTGTTGTCTGATCCTTGTCTGTTTTTTATAAATCCTGATTGATCATTATTGATTAAATCTTTTTATATTGGAGTTAATCTATTAGCCAGAATTCTAGCATATACTTTAATGTCAACATTTAAAAGCGATATGGGTCTTTAATTAGAATATCTCTTAGGATCTTTTCCTTCTTTATGAATTGTAATGATAGAAACTTGCAGCATCTCTTGCAGGGCGCTACCACAATTTTTAATTTTGTTAAATGTGTTCCTTAAATGTTTGTTTAATAATTTGGCATAGATCTTGAAAAGAATACCAGGGTACCCATCAGGCCACGGAGATTTATTACATTTAAGAGATTTAATTCCTTCCTCTACTTCTTCATTTGATATTCGCTCTTCTAGTTTATCTCTTTGATGTTCAGAAATCTTTGGTAGATTTCTAGCTTTCAAAAAGTCAGAAATTTGATCTTTCGTTGGTTCAATTATCTCATTCGTTTTTTCCAAATTATATAGATCTGTATAATATCTAAGGAACACATTTCCGATTTGTTCCTGTGTAGTGTGTATTTTCCCCTCACTATCCAACAGCTCTACTATTCTTTGTTTATGTTTTTTATTTTATTTTTTTCTCATTCGGTTTTGATTGAGTATTCTGTAAAATTATGGTGTATAGTACATCCACATTGTTTCTGTAACTACCATAGGCATATTTGGCTTTCTTATAACAGAACCATAAAAGGAAGACAAGGAGAGCACAACCCACATGAACACACCACATGGAAAAGCTTATGCCTCGTCATTGCCACTCTGAACCATTATTACTATTACCATTCTGAACCGTTTTCTATACCAAGGTTTGATTTTTTTCTTTTTCATTCTAGTAGAAATTTCTAACATTTTGAATAACAATGGGGTAGGGGGGGGGGGGTTGATGCAGAAGAGAGAAACAACAAAAATATAGGGGTTGGGGGTTAGTACAGCTGTCAAATAGATACATTTGCCAACTTCAAAACGGTTTTTATTTTTAAATTTGCCTTATTACCCAAATGGTAATATTTTTATTGTGCCTTCCAAATATTCTTGTCTATTTGAAATGGTACAATTTTCTTTATTTGTTTCAGTATCCTCTCAGTTTTTAGACTATATTTTATATTAGAGGATAATTTATTTAAACTAGTTGTTTTATTAAGTTGGAAGTAAGGATCTCAGAGAGGCTTTCCTCTTTCTTTTCTTTTTTTGCCAGCTAGGGATATTAAAAGACCTCTTACAAGAATTCCAAAAGACTATTTTAGACATTGCCAAATTTTCATTTAGTTCAATAAATTCCTCACTATGTTTATAGATGTTTTCTCTATCTATTAGTGAACGCAATAAAGATTGGTCTATTCTGTAATTTTGGACCTTACATTATTTGGAACATTATTTATATACAATATTACACTTGCATGATCAGATTCTCCTATTAATCAAATATCTACTCTAGAAACCTTATTAATTGTATTTTGATCTACCAAGCAGTAATCTATTCTTGTATATGGCCTATGACGATTAGAGAAGAAAGTAAAATCCCTCTCTAGGGTGAAATGTCCTCCATGCATCATATAGATTGTAGTTTAATAAACTAGCTTTAAACCATCGCAAAATAATAATAAATTATTTGTTTCATTTTATTCGTTTTTCAGAGTTACGATCTGCATCGGCGTACAAAATCATATTTAAGTCCCTGCTTATTATTAAAGCGCCTTTTCTGATCTTTTCAATAATTTTTTGCATTTTGTTCCAAAAACAGTTTTGATTTTGGTTGGGGCATAGAGATTCACTATAGTGTACATTACCTTATTAATTGTACCGATCCAAATGGAATATCTTCCTTCTAGATCTGTTTGTGTGAAATCTTCCATTATTATATTAGTTTTATTGAACAAAATAGCAGATCCTCTTGATTTTGTTTTATAACTAGAAATGGCTCGAGTTTCATATAAACTGCTTAAAAATATTTGTTCTTTCTTTTCTAACCAATGCGTCTCTTGGACACAAATAATATCGGTACTTTCCTCCTGAAAATATTTCAAAATAACTTGTCTCTTGTAAGAAGTATTTCACCCCTTAACATCGTAAGTAATAAGCTTAATAGATTGAGTCATTTAATGTAACGTGGAACGTTCTTAATTGTTGTCTCCGTATGACTAAGTAAAACTTATAATACAATTTATCCCTTCTTTTAAGGTCTTTGAGACATAGTACAAATTTCAATTTATGCAATCCATCCTTTACAAAAAACTTACCAAAAACATAAAAACACCTTTCTCCCAAACATTCCATACATATCCAAACCTTCTAGACAGTGATAAAGTATTCCAAACCGTCATTGTTAGAGTTAAGTGTAGGACAGTAAGAGGGCTACTGGCCCACACCTCGGAGCAATGCTTAAACCTCTAAAAGTGAATTAAAACAATAATTTGAAGATTGAATAACAAATGGCAACAAATCACATATAGCAAGCTATATGCCAACTCCGCAAAATGTTTCTCTCCTTAGGATCTGAAAGAAAGCTTGATCTCGATGTCACATTATATCTCTTAACATTACATTTGCAATACTTTTCTAAAGTGGCATTTGTATCTAAACATAAGCTCTTATTATATACATGAGCATACTCAGAATAGTACCAATTGTAGAATGTATGGAAGTTTCTTATTTGCATTTTTATTTCTCCAAGAATTCTAAGTACTAAAGTGTTTAGTTGATAAAATTAGGTAAAATTGAGTAAGCCAAGAGAGATTTAGTGTGGCCTCCTCACTAGGGATGAAAACACAGCCTTTTATTCATCTATATTGATGCACATTGTTTTCTAGATCCATATGCTGAACACCTTTGGGGAATTGAAATCAAAAGTAAGAAGCGAGAGCAGATAAAGTGGTGAAGAGAGGGAATGGAAAGAAGAAATAATGAGGGGAAATTATGATGAAACCGAGAAATTAAGTAGATGCAAAAGAGAAGGGAAATGGGTGAGGGAGAGAAGGGAAGATAATATCCAGAAGGGAAACATGGAGGAGGGATATAGAAGGAAATGAAAGCCATGAAGGAATTTGGGTACAGTCATAAACTTACAATGTCACATCACCATAGACACAATCCCACACACTGGAAGCTGTGATTAAGGTAGAAATGAAATAACGCTTCTCAGCTACAGGTGTTGCTGGTGAGTGACGGAGCAATAACTAATACAAATGGCCTAATTTTACTGCTGAAAAAAGGGTTATCATATTCCCATTATGTGTGGGTATTTCATAAAAGGAGCTTACTTTTCTATTTTTATTTTTTGAGTAAAACTCCATAAAAAATCTGTCACTAAAGAATAGCTAGTCATATTTTTGTGCACTAAGATATGCAAGATGTAATGGAGACCCTATAGATATCTGCTTGAGTTGCATGAGCATATACATGAAAGAATTAACAACAAATAGCTTATCCAAGTTATCAGTGAAAATCAATGATTATAAAGCCATATTACCAGTCACCTACATCCCAAAATCTATATTACAATACTGCCACCACCAAGGCAAGATATAACTCTCTGTTGGAAGTTGTAGCTGCTCACAATTATAAAGACAAGATACAAGGGAATCTTTAACTTACACGCTATAATACACTTATTTGGTAATGTGAAATTCTTAAGAGTAAAGAGAAAGAAATTATTAAAAAGAATCATTTCACAGTGGATAAAAATTAATTGAAAACTGTTGTACAAGGATATATCTTTTAATTCAAGTTAAAATAAATATAAAACACAAAAACATCTGCACATTATTCATATTTACCAGGATGCGGATTTAATGGTTTTCTAGAGTAATAGGACTTGTCACAAAACAAAGAGATGTTTTTTTGTCTTATATTTTAAAGTTTTCTGACATCACTTTCTTTCTCACAGATTCATTGCTAACAGAATATAGCTTGTCTGGGACTTGTAGGAGGGTTGTTGGATTTTTCAAATATAAAACTAAGACTAGGTCCTTTAAGACTGCATATTTTATTGTTTGTAGCACCTCCTGATAGCTTCATAAAATTAATTTTTCACACATTAGAGACAACTAATGTGTAACCCCTTCCTGCCCAGATGCAGCAGCAAATTGTTCATCTCATCATGACTTGCTTTTGATACCAGATTTTGTAGGGTGTGTTCTTTCAGAAAACACAGTAGACTCTCAGTTATCCGGCACCCATGGGGATTGTTAGATGCTAGATAAATGTAGTTTTTGGTTGCTTGAGAGTCACTATTAAAAGAGGCCTAGATTAGCTGCTCATAGGATGCTGTGGTAAGTATATTTGTCAGTGAGGGTTGTTCTAGCAGCAGCAGCTTTCACTCTTCACTTACACACAGGTACTTTGGGCTGGTGGGTGCGGTGCTGAACCCGGGGAATGTAACGCCAACACTACCCTGGCTCAGTCTCTCATGCCTGTCTGCTTCCAGGTAACATTGAATTGCAGACACGTACAGTGGATGCAATCTAGGTGGCTGTAAGCATTTTGTGGCATGAGAACCTGGCTCCTGGCATTTGTTAAGCCCTGTAAAATTTTATTATTATTTAAAGTACAGTATTCATTTTTTTTTCTGGTTCCTTGAGAGTTCTGGTTGCTTGAGTTCTGGTTAACTGAGAGTCTACTGTATATACATTTAAGTGATATGAGAGATGAGTTTAACCTGTTAAAATTTATGACAGACTGTCCTATTTGTGAACTTCCTTCACACCAAAATAGCTATAAAAGATCAGTTGATTTAAAAAATACAAATCAAATCAACTAAAACAAATATTACATATAGTACATACAAAACAGTTAATTGCAAAATGGTCATCCAATATTTTTTTTTTTTCTTCTAGCAAACAGTGCAAAGCGTTTGTCAAAATACAGCATTGTGTCGAGTCTACTTGCACTACTGTCCTATGAAAACTTTAATCTTGAAGATAGATTCAGCGTTGTGCTCACTTTAGGTCATTGCACTGAGAATTGTGGTATGTATTTCATTCACGCTATGTTTACTTGTTTGGTGGTTTTCCTGAAACTGTTCAAAAATATAGTGTGATGTTCTTTTTTAGTCAAGCTTGTAAAGGTCAGTAAAATACACATGTTATAACAATGTGCAATGATTCTCATGTAATAAGGCTGTGCAATCCATACAGACTACTTAAAGTAACATATGACAAGACCCCATCTTGATATATTTGGCATGTGATATATTTTTCTCTGTCAGTATGTCTAATTGAAAATCATTCTGTCCAATTTACTGTGAAACCGGTTGTGATAGCTATGATAAAATGCTGAAGAAATTTAGTTTGATCTATTCTTAATTATTATTTAATTCAACAGAGGAAAATCAGTGTGAGCTACTAAAGAGTAACGGACTCCCTCTTGTGATTCAGGTACTTACTGAGTTTCAGGATGATGAGTTAAATAAAGCAGCAACTTTCGTCCTTCAGAACTGCAAACACATCAGTAAGATGTTTTTTTTTCTTTCTAAATATTGTCATATACTCATTAAATAATTCTGCAAATGGCAAACGTGTTTGCTATTTGAGAGAAGTAGTGGAAACAATGATAAAGTGTTGCTAAATTATAAATTGTTCTCTCCTTATTCCACTTATCCAGGCTTCATAATAAAAAATGCATTATTGTGGTAAAATAAGTCCTGGACCTTTAAAATTATAAGTTGCTACAAGTATAATGAAACTAACCTTAGCTCAATTGTATAGATTTGTGAAATATTACTATTTTAAATTTTCTTGTTGGTCCATGCTTTCACATTGGATTCTGGATTAGAAACAGCATTTTGGAGTTTTAAAGTTGCTACTTGACACTACTATTAGGGACATACAAGACACAAAAGACTCCAAAATGACAACTCCTAGGGACAGGCAGTAAATGTAAAAAATATATATTTTATAACTCTATATAATTGGGCAAATAGGCCTCTAATTATGCTATTTTTTTAGCACAGTAGTGCCCTTTTAAGCCATTTCCATTGGGATGAGGAACAGTAGGTCAAAAGTTGTACCTTTTATACAACACTGAGAATAAAAATAAATTTAGCTTGTTTCATTTTATATTTTCACACAGTAACCCACATTAGACTAAGTGATAGTAACATTTTAAAACATTCTGACAATTTATATTACAACAGTTTTGCATATCCAAGTTTCATGGATTAATACGTTTCTGCAATCCTTAGGCAAAAAACAGCTTATGTGTATGAAGCACATTTCATAAAACATTTTTATTATTAATATCTACAAACCCCTCTAATGATTATGTTGACACATCCAGGGGGTGTCTACACAGGAATCTGCCCCCCCCCCCCCACCTCCCCAATCAGCATGCATTCATTGCTAATTTAGCCTGGGTTTGTTGGGTGTTAACACTAATTTGCAACTGTCAGACATTACAAGAGATTTTAATGACTTAAATGTTTAAATGTTTATTTTGGGATTTTTTCATACAATCCAGATCCACTTAGATATGCCTTTAAATACCCTATTTGGATAAGCGAACGCTCCACCTCAAAACTGTGTATAAAGTTGCTCAGTTTTACCTTGTAGATCATACAACAAACCAATTAAGTCCCAACTGTGATCAATTGCAGTCATTTTGATTAGTTCAGAATACAAGCAACTTGTCATGGCTGTAGCATGCCAAGGCACAAGCTGCTGATGCCCTCAGCCTTATAATATAGGTTTATTGTGCCAGGCGAAAGGGGCCCACTGAGATGGGTTAACATTGGGGATATTGTAATTTTTGTGTTATTCCATATTATTCCTGTTTAAAGCATAGGATAGTGGAATTGCCTGGAACCTATCTACAGCGTTAACCGATGTATTCCTGCATGTGCATTTAAAGAACATGACTTCATAACTAGTCGTATGTTATAAGAAAAGTGTATTACATATTTCATGATGTCCTGGACACTTTCATTGCTTTTCCCTGTATGTTTGTTTACCTGCAATGTTAGAGTGATGCTGAATGTACATTTTTAAAAGAGCATGTTTTAATGTATTAATTAAAAATTAATTTATTAAAGTTTTTTTTTTTTCACAAAACAAAATATTTAGCAATCTTTACTAGCAGGAAGAGAGTATGCCCAATGCCAGATCTCACTTGCAGACACTTATGACTGGCTGACAGGGACAAACCAACAAAGACAATCATATATTCAAAGCAGTATATTCTGCTCCAGGAGCTTAATTTTCAAAAAATAAAGACAATGTTCAATAATTTCAAATGTCCTTTTTAAATGCAACAAAGAAAAGTATGCATTCATTGGTCCTTTAAGTAAAAGTAAAGCTTAGATTATTGATTATTAAATTAGTTCTATTGACAACTTGTAGACTTTTCTATAGACACACAATAAGAATAATTTCCATTGCGTAGCTGCATGATCTTCAGGCTGTTTTCAACCATGTATAAATCAGTTCTTGTTTTTTTCCCTTCTACCAAGCTGAAAAATTGTTTGAGACGCTTAATGAATATTCTCCAAGTATTGAAAAAGTTTTGTTCTCAAATTTGAACAAAACGAAAACAAATATAGATGAGTATTGGAAAAAGGCAAAAGATATGCTTCAGAAAATAGAATATGTAGAACATGAACAAAACAAGGTGCGTATGACATTAAAGTAAATATCAAATTTAGTAAGTTTGTTGTTATATATGTAATTTAAAATATTTCAAATGGTACAAATGTTTGGCTGCAACATATGTGTTCCACATAGAGACAGCAAAGGTACAAATTAGGCTAGAAGTTAAAATTTTATTTATAGAGCTGTTTGAGATTGGTTATTATTAAATAAATCTAAATTAGTGTCAGCTAAATAACCTTAGATGTTGCTATTGTTTGGCAGAAATAACTTTAAAAGACATGCCTTTCATCTTAGTTTGAAAGCCTCTGAGACACTACTGATTAAACCAGCTGTGTACATTTTCCCTGTTAATCTTCCCCAAGTATTAATTTAATGTCTTAAGGTTACAAATTAGGGCCAGGTAAGAGGGTTTTTTTTTTTTTTTAATAAAATTTGCTTATTGAATGACCCACCTTTTTGTGACTTTATCATATAGGACTTTGAGTTATTTAATCTAATTGACTGAAAAGATGACAAGCCAGTCAAACTACACAAAAGTTATACAGTGTCAGTTAAAGTCATTATTCGGTGTTCTGTTTTTTCCCATAACATGCTCCTTTAACATGGACTTATTAATAAATGACAAGTTCTATAATTTACATACCCTCCTGAACTTATCTAAGTGTACAACTTCTTATAACAAGAAAGTTTGTTTAGAGAGAACATTCTCTTCAAAGTCCCTGGGTCATCCCAATAATTTCTCTTTTCCTTTACATTTTGTCGGCATGACACACATACAGAGTAGCCATGCCTCTTCTTATAAGACACATTAAAATAGGCTCTCCGCCCTGTCTCATTCAATGTTAACTCTGTTCTACCTCAGATAGAATGCATGCCTGGAAGAAGATCATTCCACCTTTTTGGGGAAATGCTTCACCAGTAGCTAACTGAGGGTTACGTGTTAATGTAGACTCGGGCAAAGGATGTTTTATTCTACTTCTAAGATGCAAATTCCGTCAATGAACAAATTGGATGTGTCTAACTGTGATGCAGGAATAATAATGCATCAGACTACTGGATACATAAGTCCTCTCCTAACGAGAACTAGGAGGAGTTGCTCCAATATTTGTGAATAAGAGAGAGTATGGAATAAAATTAGCTGACCATATAGAAGAGGTAAGTATAAAGTCCAACATATGACATGATATAATTAGTATAAGACTTTTCATACATCAGACATATTGAAAGCTTACAAGTTGTGTGTATATATATATATATATATATATATATATATATATATATATATATGTATATTTAATGCCCAGTACATATAAATAAATTAAGAAGAAGCATTTTATTTAAAATAGCTCTAAAGTCGCATGTGAAGATCCCTTCAGCAAAAGGAATTCCCCTTCATGGAACCATAAAAGGGATGGACCTCTCTATGCCCAGCGGTCATATCAAGATCATCAGCATCAGCTCAGGAGCACAGGGTCACTGCATTAGCATAAGCGGTATCATCTGCTTCTTCAGTGGGTTTGAAAAGGGCAAGGTGACCAATCCTACCTAGCAGATTCCAATTCAGTTTTCAATTGCTTCTTCCAGGGAATCAGCAGAGCTCAGGATAGCAAATTGATTATAGCTCATTAAAGTAATAAAAGTCTTCCCTCTAAATGAAACACACCTTTCACTATGTGTCCCAGAAAGAGCATGGTTTTATTTGGTTATATGCAGAGTATTTATGCAGTTTCAGAACAAAGGATTTACCCACATTTACATTTAGAAAGCATAACACATTCAAATTCCCTGCCCAGATTAGAATCACCCAATAATAGAAGGGCCTCAGGGGTATGTAGCTGATTGGTCCATGAGGAGACAATCAGCAGGCAGAGAAAACCATGGGTTTGGCTTTCCCGCCTTATGGTGGATCTATGGGAGACAACTTACAGGAACAAAGGAGGGCGGGAACTGGTCAGAGATAAAGGGGAATAAACGTGTGTAATGCTTACAAAAGCCACATGGTGACACTGCAGGATAAGGAATGGAGCTATTTGTTCTATTTTCAATGAGTATGCTAAATACTGGTGGTTCAGTGGTTAGGACTCAGTACTTCTGCCGCTGTCGACCTGGGTTTGATTCTAAGTCAGGGAAGAAGAAATCACACCACCCTGAAGCCAAGCTCGGAATACCAGGAGCTGTATGCTGTAGCCCACTGGAGAGGAACTGGTAAACCACTCCATTATCTCTACCATGAATACCAAGTGGATCCCCATGACTATGGACATAAAGATGTTCTGATTTGCTATGGTCCATGAGGTCATGGAGAGTCGGAAATGACTGAATGACGCAAAAAATGCTAAATATATAACAATGAGAAGTCCTTTGTATGGGTAAGGTGTAAGCCTTGAGGGGCATTTGGTTGGTGAGGGAGACTGATCTTCTCACCACAAATGTGCTATCTATAGCCATAGCTTATAACTAATGATCATACATTCTGAAGCTATTTACATCAGAGCTGTACGATATACAGACCTTACTCTGACGTCTGTAGGAACAGTTGCAGCAGTGGCATCCAATGTGGTGAGTGCAGACACCACTTTCTGGTCCAGATACCATTTTAGGTTTCCGGTGACCATGTTTTCTTCAGTTTAAGTGCGAACAGGTGTGCCAGTATTATAGTACATATCCTGTCCTAAGAAAATAATTCACATGCCTTTGATCATGTTCTGGAGTCCAGTTTGTGAAGGATAATGGAAGTGGTAGTTTGGAAAAGTGACAAGTGACTCCCAGCAACCAATAGGTTGTCTCATATGGAGGTTCACAGCAGTAGGCAATTTCACAGCAGCCGTTGTTCAAAGAACTGCTCTGGTCAGAGCTTCACCAAAGAGCCCAAGGTTTGTGGTGATATGGTGAAAAATACATTTATATAAAGGGATATTACCAATGATCACTCAGGAAGGATATCAGCTATAGTATGAGAATACGTATGGAGAAATTACTAAAGCGTATTCAAGCTCTGTTACCGCTGAGATAAAACATGAATCTAATAATGTGACCACAGGTATAAACAAGGTTTAATTACAGCTGAGATGAGTTACCATAGTGTAAAATATATTAGTTAACAATCCTGCAATAAGGAACATTCTTTAGAGAAGTTATACACGGAATATGAAATCTGTATGTTAGTGAGTCTAAAGTGAACAAATCATTTTGATTTGACATTTCTAACTGGATAATGGGGCTGATTGCCAATATGGCTTTGTACAGTGGTATGCTGTTTATAGTGTTGGTGGAAAATGATTGTAACGTATATAGCATACAGATGTTGCAACAGTATTGTTAAGCAGGGGCTGAACAGATAAGTATTTCTACATTTGGTACAAAGATGGGGGAGTCCAGAAATCAATCTTGACGGCAACGCATCACAACAAGAAAGTTCCTGAGTTTATATTCATTCAAAATCAGGGCTCCTTATCTTTTGCCTCCTTATCATCTGATTCCAAAGATGACAGAGAAATTGAGAAAGTAGTTAGTGGAAATCATTAGAATTGCACCCTTTTGGCCTTGTAGAGTATTATTCATTTACTGTTTCAGTTAGACCCCTGTGAAACCCCTGATTCAATTACCATACCGTAAGGGCCGGATCTACCTTTTTGGACCCCCTGGGCAGTGAAGTGGAGGAGCCCCTGTGAGTGAGTATGCAAGGTATGCACAGACCCATTTTTGCCTTTTCTGTGCACTTAAGTTCCTTTTCCTGTTGTAATTCTCTTGTTATAGGTTCTAGATGTAATTCTCTTGTTCTCTTTACAAATTAGGTCCAATATAGTCATATAAATACTTTTAAATAAATACTTTTGTTTTTACTTTGTGCTGTTAACCCATTACAGGGGGTAAAACACTTATAGTTTTTTTGTAATCTTTTAAAAAAAAAGCTCTTAACATCTTTCACTGTTTTGAAACAGTATCTGCTGTCATGTCTTTGGAAAAAAATGTAAAGCTACTATACAGGAACCAAGCTGGAAAGATCTTAAGCTAAATAAGGAGAGATTTTGTCAAACAAGAGAAGGAATTACTTTCCTATTAAATGTATACTCTATCAAGTCTTTTAAAATGTTAAATATTTTTTTCCAAACAAGCATTTAAAATTCATTACACAGAAGAGCAACAGATTTGAGATTCCTCTTGAGAATGGATAAGTGTATATAGAACTAGTGTTTTTAGTTCACATTTATGGATCATCCTATGTACAAAGTTGAATAGATAAAAGATACTTCAGTTAGTCTCTTTTCTCTTTATATTCTGATTATAGTTACATAGTTACATAGTAATTAAGGTTGAAAAAAGACTTTCAGTCCATCAAGTTCAACCTTTTAAGATCTCCTCTGATCTGCAATATGCGGATTAAATATATATATTTTTTTTTATTATTAATTACTCCAGAGGAAGGCAAAAAAAAAAAAAAACAAGTGAGACTTAGCCAATCGTCTCAAAGAAAAAAAAAAATCCTTCCTGACCCTGGCGATCGGATTTCTCCCTGGATCAATACTGTCTCTCTAATTATCCCTGATAACCCAATACTGTCTCTCTAATTATCCATGATAACCCTGAATTCCCTTTTAAATTATAAATAAATCCAGTCCCCTTTTAAAGTTATCTATAGAATCCGCTGTCACCACCTCCTGTGGTAGAGAATTCCACAGATTAACCACCCTTACTGTGAAGAACCCTTTTCTTTCTTTAAGGTGGAATCTTTTTACTTCTAACCTCAAAGGATGTCCTCTTGTCAGTTGAAAACTTCTTGGCACAAAAAGCTCCCTTGACAATTCTTTATACTGACCCTGGATGTATTTATAGAAGGTAATCATATCTCCTCGTAGACGCCTTTTTTCTAGCGAAAATACGTTTAATTTGGTTTGTCTTTCTTTATAACTTAGCCCCTCCATTCCCCTTATTAGTTTTGTTGCCCTCCTTTGTACCTTTTCCAGCTCTAAAATATCCTTTTTATGAAGTGGTGCTCAAAATTGTACTCCGTATTCCAAATGAGGGCGTACTAGAGATTTGTATAGTGGCAGAATTATATTTGCTTCCCTTGTTTCTATACCCTTCCTAATACATGCTAATATTTTATTTGCCTTTGCAGCTGCTGCTCCGCTTTGAGCACTGTTACCTAGATTTGCTCACTTAAGATTATACATTGAATGGCTGTTTTTCCTTCCCAGATGCATAACGTTACATTTATTCGTATTAAATCTTATCTGCCATTTAGTTGCCCATTCCTCAATTTTATGTAAATCCCTTTGAAGGGAAAGCACATCATTATCTGATTTAATTACCTTGCACAACTTCGTGTCATCATTGAAAATGGAGACAACACACTCCAATCCTACCTCTAAGTCAATAAATATGTTAAAAAGGAGAGGACCGAATACTGAACCTTGAGGAACCCCAATTACCACATTAGTCCAATCGGAGTATGTTCCATTTACAACAACCCTTTGCTTCCTGTCTTTTAGCCCATCCACTGAGTTGCCTTGATACAGGTTCCTACTAACCCCCTCATGGAAACTAATTAGATTTTTTTGACATGACATATCCCTCATAAATCCATGTTGATTTATAATCCTGTTCAAATAGATATATTCTTGTATATTATCCCTTATTAACCCTTCTAAAAGCTTCCCCACTACAGAAGTGAGGCTCACTGGTCTATAATTCCCCGGATTTGCTCTTGCTCCCTTTTTAAATATAGGTATCACATCTGCTTTTCTCCAGTCATCTGGTAGAGACCCTGTGTTGAGTGAATCTTGAAAAATTAAATATAATGGTTTGGTTATTACAGAACGAGTTCCCTCAGTCCCTGTGGATGTATTCCATCAGGACCTGGGCTTTATTAACATTTATTTTTTCTAACCTCTTTTGGATTACTTCCTGTGTTAACCAATTATTTGGCAAAGTTAGTGTAGCCCCATTATGTTGCAGTGTCCCAACCACTGGTACTTCCCTTGTGTATACCGAAGAAAAGAACCTATTTAGCTCATCTGCCTTTTCCTGGTCACTAATTTTCAGATGTCCTGTTTCACATTCTAATGTTCCTATAGCTTCCTTCCTCGCCTTCCTCCTATTAATATACTTAAAAAATATTTTAGGGTTAGTCTTACTCTCTTTTGCAATTGATTTTTCATTTTCTATTTTAGCCAGTCTAATAGCGCTTTTGCAAGCCTTGTTGATTTCCTTGTACTCCCCGTAAAGCAGTCTCTGTCCCCTCTTGTTCGTATAATTTAAATGCCTGTTTTTACTCTATATCTTGATGTTTAAATCATTGTTAAGCCACATTGGATGGGATTTACTTTTATTCCCACATAGTATATGCCGATGTCTATGTATATTTAGTAAGGATTTAAATGCTGTCCATTTATATTAAGTGTTTTTACCTATCAGTTCTCTGTCCCAGTCTATACTTTGTATTGCTGCCCTTAGACCATTAAAATCTGCCCTTTTAAAATTAAGAGTTTTTGTTGGCCCCTTAAAATTTTGTTTTTTTAATTCAATCTCAAATGAGACTGTGTTGTGATCACTGTTTCCCAAAGGTTGCCCTATTCCAACATTTGATACAATATCAACATTATTTGTTAATAATTAATTAAATTATTGTAATTAAAATCTCCCATTATTAGAACTTACCCATGCTTAGCTGCATTTCCAATCTGTAACAATAATTGTATTTCCTGACTTTCAGCTATATTTGGGGGTTTACAGCATACTCCTACTAATATTCTTTTGTAATTTGCTGCTCCGCTATTTAACTCTACCCACAAACATTCAACTTTATCACTAGGTCCACCATAAATATCTTCTCTGACTTAAATTCAGGTTTAACATACAGACAAATCCCTCCTCCTCTTTTACCATTGTCTCTATCTTTCCTAAATAGGTTATAACCATCCAGAATAACAGTCCAGTCATGAGATTCATCCTACCACGTTTCGGTAATGCCTAATAAATCCCTTTTTTCATTAATTGCTAATAATTCTAACTCTCCCATTTTTCCTGGCAAGCTTCTGTCATTAGCAAGCATACACCTTATGTTATGAGTCTGTAGTTCTGAAGTGCCTGCCACTGTACTTGAGTTACTTAGTACTACCTACCTATTGACTATACTACCCCTTCCCTCATCTCCTCCCCTATGAGTTGTTAATTCATCCCTTATACCCTCTACACTTTCTACCCCATTACTTAAATCTAGTCCCTACCCCTCCAGCCTTTCTAGCATCCTATCCCCTAGCAAAAAAGCTCCCTCATCATTAAGGTGCAATCCATCCCTACTGTAGAGATTGTAACGAAGTGAGAAGTCAGCCCAGTGCTCTAAAAACCCAAACCCCTCCTCAGTGCACCACATCTTTAGCCACGCATTAACCTCCCTAAGCTCATTCTGCCTCCCTGGGCTAGCACGTGGCACTAGTAGTATCTCAGAAAATACTACCTTGGAGGTCCTTGCCTTCAGCTTATTACCTAGTTCTCCAAAATCATTCTTTAGGACACTCCATCTTCCACTAACTTTGTCATTGGTACCAAGACCGCCGGTTCATTTCCAGACCCTCCCAATAATTTGTCTGCCCGATCCACAACATGACCAACCTGAGCACCCGGGAGACAGCAAACTGTTCGATTGCTGGGATCTGGGTGACAAATCACCCTGTCTACCTTCCTAATAATAGAGTCCCCTACAACGAAAACCCGTCTGTTGCTCTGCCTATTCTGCCCTCCCCCTTCTCCAGTAAAACTGTTCTCCCGGCTGTTAGAGGGAACAGCTCTATCTGGCATTGCCATTCCTGAATGGACATCCCCAACAGTTTCACTCAATCTGGCAAAGCTGTTGGTGTTTGCCAACTCAGAACTGCCCTGCCTCCTCCTGTTCCCCCTGATTCCCCTTCTAACTGTAACCCAGCTACCTCCCTGGACATCCTCACTAGCCCCAGCTCCACCCTCCATGCTAGGCCCAGCTAAACTGTGCTCAGTGAGCACCAACCCCCTTTCCAGCGAAGCAATATCACTAAGTGCTGCAATTCTCCGCTCCAGATCTCCAATTTGAGCTTCCAGAGAGGCAACATGCTCACACCTCTCACAGAGGTATGGACCCTGGATCATCTGTTCCAGTATTGCATACATATAACAGGATATACACTGAGTGAGGTTGCCACTGGACTGACTCATAATTATTATTGTCTACAAAGTTTCAGTGGGAAGAATAAAGAATATAAAATAATATATTTGTATAAAGTTTTCCTCCTTTGCACTATAAATCTGCAATCCCTTTTCTTTGAAGTCCCTCCTTTTATTTAAACTCCTATGCTTTTACTAGAATCGCACTTGATACTGAAAATGTTCGCAAGCTCACAAGTTCGCCCCTTCTCCTGTTTATATTAACTTCTGCCTTCTCACCTGGACACAATTAGTGCACTCTGCAATTTATCAGCCTTTACTTGCAAGGAAATCCACTTATCTATTATCTATTTCTTTCTATTTACAGTAGAAACCTTAGTCAGCTTTGGGGCTGTTGCTAAAGAGCCTTCCATGCAGGAGGTCATAGGTGTGATCTTTATGCTATCCCTTTGATATATAATACTAGCGAATTGCCCGTCAAAAAATGACGGCAATAGAATTGTAAGTCAAGGAATGCTGTTTGGCACAGACATTATTTTTTGTTTTGGTCTGAGATCTCGTCGCTCATTGCGAGCCTCTTGGTTGTATTTTTTTTTATCATAGATGCTTTTGGTGTTATTGTAAGGTCGGCGCTGATTTGCTTTTTGCGCTTATTGCAAGGCTGTCCCCTGGTGTAGTTTGTGTGGTATGTGCAGCGTTGTCACTCGTTGTGAGGCTCACAGTGAAAGTCTTTTGCGTTTCTTGCGATAGTGTAGCATCGTTTTCGTTTTTTCAGCGCCCATTTTTTCTTTCACTTAGGAGATTTTCGAGTGGATAAACTTTGTATATTTGACTGAATTGAGGTTTAAGCTGTGTTGCAGAGGTCCTGAGTGTTCCCCCTGGGTGTGGGTAAGGTTTTTATTTTATTTTTGTGTGTATTTTTGTGTTTTTTAATGTTTGGTGCTGTTTCGGTTGTCTGTTAAGGTCATAACAGATTTTTTCTAATTGTTTTTGTTTAAGTCCGCAATTAATTTTTTTCTAAGTCCCGCGGCTGGTATATTTTTGTGTAAGTCCGTAGTTAGTCATTGCGTGTTTGTTTTTTTTCCAAGTCCCGCTTGTGTAGTGGTTTGTAACCGGTTGAGAGGCAGCGTAGAGCCTCCACCTTCGCAAATGCCGCCTCTCGCTTCGCGAGGGTCCGCATTTCTGGCCTTCAATGAGCCTGTGGCTCATTGCAGCCGACGTGGGAGCCTCCACCTCCCTAAATGCGACCCCTCGCTTTGCGAGGGTCTGTATTTGCGGTCCGAAAGTCCTAGGGGGTCGTAAGCGTTATCAACAACCCGCATTGCTGACAACTATAGATGTAATTGGTTAAGGGTGATTGATCTCTATTTTTTATGTGAAGGCTTATATGACTATATCTAGATCCATCGTTTTTAATTGCTGCGTAATCACATATATAGTTGTGAGCGTACGGGTCGTTGCTCACGCTTGCGGGCTCGCGTAGCGAGCCCACGGCCCTCGCGAAGCGAGCCGCGGCCCTCGCGTAGTGAGCTGCGGGCCTCGCGTAGCGAGGTCACTGCGCAAGGGCCTCAGTTGCTGGCATGGAGCGCCAAAGGCGCTCCATGCCAGCAACTGAGGCCCCTCGCGAAGCGAGGGCCTCAGTTGCTGGCGAGGTCACTGAGCACGGGCCTCAGTTGCTGGCGAGGTCACTGGCCACGGGCCTCAGTTGCTGGCATGGAGCGCCGAAGGCGCTCCATGTCAGCAACTGAGGCCCCTCGCGAAGCGAGGGCCTCAGTTGCTGGCGAGGTCACTGGGCAAGGGCCTCAGTTCGGCGCTCCATGCCAGCAACTGAGGCCCCTCGCGAAGCGAGGGACTCAGTTGCTGGCGAGGTCACTGGGCAAGGGCCTCAAACCCTCGCAAACTTCACGTCGCTACTCAAAAAACACGACACACAAATTACGACACTCGCTAAATTTTACGAGGAACGCAAACAACGTACGAAACACGTTACCACACATTACGACCTCGCAAACATCGGACGCAACACGCCGACATACAAACATTTAAAACACAATACATACACACAGCACATACATAAAAACCTTACCTACACCAAGAGGGAGCACCCAGGACCTCAAAAATGCAACTTACACCTCGATTTTACTCGAAATAAAAGACTTTTGAGACAAAAAAAAAATCTAAGCGACAGAAAAAATGGCTGCCGAACAAAACGAAAACGAGGCTACAGCACTCTAAACTCGCAAAACACTACAACAAACTCGCAAAACACCACAAGAAACTCGCAAAACGCCACAAACCACCTACGGATATTCATACCACACAGTGCACACATTCAGCATGCTTACACAGCAGCTCCACACCACTAATGCTGCAGCAACATCAACACAGATTGCCAGCTCTTCATCACAATGCTTCACAATAGGTACACTATATTCATTTAGTAATTTAGCTACCTTACAATTTCATTGCCGTCATTTTTTGACGGGCAAGTCGCTAGTTGAAGTAATAAATATGATTTTTTAAGGTTCCCCAACTATGCTTCAATTCTCTTCCAATGTAATTTGGAGTTCTTTTCCCTTGTTATGGACTCTTTCTGGCAAGAAAAAGCTATCAACATGATGACGTCGTTGTCATGCCTAGAAGGGCCCACCACTGGACTTGTTGGCTTAATCAGAAATTATGTGTGTTGAGAATGTGCTTTGTGCTAGTGACTTGCTTCATATTATTGGTTGAAGTGGTGTATTTCACAAATTATGTTCTTATGTGTAGAAGGGTGGGCCTCAATCATATCAATGTTGGGGTCACTATATGATGTATGATGTAAATCAGGATTTATGATTATGTATTTGTTGATGTGGGGGTGCTACACAGGCATGCTTAATATGTACAGGCAACATTTTTCCCAGGGAATGTGATAGAGGGTATTACCAGAAGCTTGGGGTGAAGGGAGTCCAGTTATAGGAGTTATCTGTTTTAAGAGGCAGAAATGAGCCATGAGAAGTAGTGGGGGTGGCATATAGATGTTCTGTCTATAAGCAAGAGTTTATAATGCTGGCCTCCCTGTGGTGCAGGCTTTCTGACATCTCCTATCACTAAGGTGTGAAGTGTTTCTCTTCCTGGACAGCATGCCTCTAGACAATGGAAATGTACAGTGTGCATTCTCCTTCGCCTGACAAAAGGTCCATTAGTTATTCAGCCGGGTAGGCATCAAAACCACAGGAGGCATTCAGAAGGGCTGTCAGCAACTGACTGACAGTTGGGTCACATAGCTAGAGGGAGAAGGGTTGGGGATTGGTTGAGAGGGAATGCTAAAGGGGTCTGAAATGTATAAATACTGTGTGTGATATGTGAGATCAATAAATTAAGACTTTTTACCATGCATAAATTGAAGTGTGTGGATTATTCTGATGGAATATAATATTTCTAACCGGAAGGAAATATTATGAAGGACCCTGCTCCTAACAACTGGTTAGAATTGAAGCATAGTTGGGGAACCTTAAAAAATCATCTTTATTACTTCAATTACGCACCCTTCTACACATAAGAACATCATTTGTGAAATACACCCCTTCAACCAATAATATGAAGCAAGTCACTAGCACAAATCACATTCTCAACACACGTCATTTCTGATTAAGCCAACAAGACCAGTGGGGGGCCCTTCTGGGCATGACAACGACGTCATCATGTTGATAGCTTTTTCTTGCCAGAAAGAGTCCATAACAATGGAAAAGAACGCCAAATCAAATTGGAAGAGAATTGAAGCATAGTTGGTTAGTTCAATTACGCAGCAATTAAAAACGATGGATCTAGATATATTCATATAAGCCTTCACATAAAATATAGAGATCAATCACCCTTAACCAATCACATATATAGTTGTCAGCAATGCAGGTTGTTGATAACCCTTACGACCCCCTACGACTTTCGGACTGTAAATGCGTATTACGTTCCTGGGTTCCTGCATTGTGAGGCCTGGGTATTAATGGACTTACAGGCAGGTTGGGTCCTGAGAGATGACCCCAAAAATTGACAACCAAGAGGAATTCCTGTAAGCCAACAGCAGTTGGGCAAACGTAGGTCGTCACAATCATTATGCTGCTTGCAGATTTGCGGTGACATCATTGCAATACCCAGAGACTATGATTCCAAAAGACAACATCAGCCATGTAACTGAGGTCTACTGAAACAGAATGCATTTTCCGGACAGTGACTACAATACCTTCTGCAAGTGGAAAATATGTCAAACAAACGCCTTTAGATTAATAAAATATGTCCATTTCCCAGATCCAGAAGAAAAAAAAACATTCCAAGTGTTTATAGGTGGTCTGTCTTCATCAGTTTTAGCTCACTTTGGATATGTCTGGGTTTATCTAGCCACCAGAATTTTCCAGACAAAGCATTCTCTGTTGCTAGACAGACCTTTTGTCTTTAATTCAGATTGCTCAACATCAAGGTATCATTGTTCCGTTTAAAAAAATCAAGAGAAGTATGTAATTAAAACCTCTCTTTGACACAAGAAAGTAACTGGAGACCTACAATCAATATGAAATTCATGATCAAGAGTCTCAACATGAAAATCTTTAAGATGGAATCTTTAAGTTTAGTCATTTCATATATGCTTACATTTTCACAGGAAAGTTTGTATAGTTCAGAGTAGAAGGTTGTTGACTCTTATCTTGACAAGGAGGTACAAAAAACAGGGTTCTTATGGAAGAACCATATTCAAAATAATTTGTTAGGCATATCAGCTGTCTACTTACTAGGAAATGAAAACTAAAAGTTGATTTCCTTCGATTATCTATGAAAATGCTATCTGAATCCAGAGGTTTTAAAATAAAATTGGAGACCACCTTACACAGGTTTGATGGCATCCTCAAGCAACAAACAATTTCTATTTTATTATACAGGAAACAAATGTTATCAAAGATTTGAGTAGCCACTGTTTCAAAACCATTATGTACTATCTGTTTTCTTCCCCTTTCCTCTGAAGATCATAGAAGATGAAACAGAAGGAATCTGAATATGGTAAAGAAGACCATAGTTTTCCTCTACTGAAGATGTTACAAGTGGACATTTGCATGCATCTGTCTCTCAGGGAAGATTTCCTTCTGCAAGATATTGTGTCACATCCCAAACCCTAGTCCATACCTTTAACAGCCTGGACTTTTGGGGGCTATGGACAATTGTGAGCCCTGAGTGGAACCTGGTACCAGAACACAGCTCCTTTCCTTTCCCACGAAGAACAATGGCCAACACCCTGAGTGCCCAGACTGTGGTTGCCATGTTGGTTCAAGATGTTATTACAGATGTTTCTTTGTGGCACCATATTGTGTTATTGCAACGCTTAGGGAGACCCTAAGATTGTTCTGACTATTGGACTGGCATGGGCCCTGGACTAACATGGATTAGCTGTGCAGTCCCTTTCCCCAGGAATATGTCTCCCCAGCCTGGATGCTAGGGCTGTGACAGCCATTTTATTATTGTGTGCCATGTTTAACTTTCAGCCGTATTTGCGATGAACCATGTTATACTTGTTAATATGTTATGTACAGTTATAGATGTGTGTATGGTACCCAGTCATGACCAGTCTCCAAATGCTGCATTTTCCCCAGAGTGTTCAATAAAGTATGTTACTACGGTCTCCTGGGTATGTGGGTACCCTATTAGGCTCCAGGACCACAGGGGATGGTTATGAAGGCTGACCTCACTTGATGGACAGGTCTTCCACGTGGCTAGGGTGTAGACTGATTGTGATTGGTGAAGATCTGTTTACCAAGAAATGGAGACTGAATATGATTGGTTAGTGTTATGGATAAATATGTTGTGTGTGCCTCAATAAAGAGTTTGAATGTACATAAGCAAAGTGTATGTTTTATTCTGAGGGAATATAATAATTCTAATCACTGGTATTATAAATACGGCCTCTGACCAGAACTATACTCTTAACCACTGAGAGTACCACTTTTAAGCCTGCTTCCTGTGCATGTATTCTGATACAATGGAGAAAATACACAAGCGTGTTTGTTTTATCTTCCAGTAGCAAGAATGAAGAGAATGCTGCACAGGCTATAATAAGCAAATGATTATCCATTTGATTTCCACAGCTTACAAAGTAATGGGCTATACAGTGCTGAAATATTTAAGAGCTCTTCCATCCTGGGCAGCCTCTTCTTTCTGGGCTATTTCAGAACATATTTAGCAAAGTAACTGCTTAGTCATCATTCCTGAATCATTATCAATTGCAAATATTTTCCAAGTTTGGACAAAATGTTCTCAAACCTCTTAGTTATTTACAATAAAGCATGTTAAACCCCACGTTGTAGGTACAGTTTCAATATTTACCCATGTGTAATTGCTGCCATGGGCATCCATGAAATGAGAAATGTAACTAAAATTATAGTAATTTTAATTTTCTGAATTAGTTATGATAACAATACAATTTCCTTTTCAGTTCAGATTTAGGAAACGACTACGTTACAGTTAGAGGTTGACACTTATATAACACTAGCGACTTGCCCGTCAAAAAATGACGGCAATAAGATTGTAAGGCAGGTAATGTTGTTTGCGTGCAAAATTAATTTTGTTGGTGTTTTAAGATCCTTCGGCGCTCATTGCGAGCCTCCCGCTGAGCGCCTTTGGCGTTCATTGCGTGGCTCGGCGCTCATTGCGAGGATCTTGGTTGTTTGTGTGCTATGAGCAGCATTGGTGTTTGTTTTTTGGTATGGCAATGAATAATTAATAAAATAATAAATTAATATACCGTATATACTCGAGTATAAGCCGAGTTTTTCAGCCCTTTTTTTAAGGCAAAAAAGGGCACCCTCAGCTTATACTCGAGTCACTCCCCCCCCCCCCCGTGTCTCTCTAACCCCCCCGTGTGTCTCTCTACCCCCCGTGTCTCTTTCCCTCCTCAACCTAAACCCCCCTTATCAGCATAAACCCCCCTCAACCCCCCTCCTCCACCTAAACCCCCCTAAATACCTCCCCCTCTCCCCTCACTTACCTGCCTTTGCTCCTTGACCTGGCGCGGGCGCACATGTGACGTCACATGCGCGCCGCGTCATTAGCATATACCAGGTGCCGGCACCCGGTATATGCTAATGACGCGGCGCGCATGTGACGTCACATGTGCGCCAGGTCAAGGAGCGGAGGCCGGAGCACAAGCAGGTAAGTGAGGGGAGAGGGGGGAGGTATTTAGGGGGGTTTAGGTGGAGGAGGGGGGTTGAGGGGGGTTTAGGTTGAGGAGGGGGGTTGAGGGAGGTTGAGGGGGGAGGTTGAGGAGTTGGGTTGGGGTTGAGGGGGGTTGAGGTTGAGGAGGGAGGTTGAGGATGGGGGGTTGAGGATGAGGATGGGGGGTTGAGGATGAGGAGGGGGTTGAGGATGAGGAGGGGGTTGAGGATGAGGAGGGTGGTTGAGGAGGAGGGATTGAGGAGAACGGATGAGGATGGGGGGTTGAGGATGGGAGGGTTGAGGCTGAGGAGGGGGTTGAGGAGGGGGTTGAGGATGAGGATGGGGGGGTTGAGGAGGGGGTTGAGGATGGGAGGGTTGAGGAAGGTGTTGAGGAGGGAGGTTGAGGATGAGGAGGGAGGTTGAGGAGGAGGGGTTGAGGTTGAGGAGGAGGGTTGAGGAGAGAGGATAAGGATGGGGGTTGAGGAGGGGTATTGACGATGGGGGGTTGAGGAGAGAGTATGAGGATGGAGGGGTTGAGGAGGGGGATTAAGGAAGGGGGGGTTGAGGAGGGAGGTTGAGGAGGGAGGTTGAGGAGGGGGTTGAGGATGAGGAGTGAGGTTGAGGATGAGGAGGGAGGTTGAGGAGGGTGGAAGAGACACAGGGAAGGGAGAGGGGAGAAGAGACACAGAGAGAGAGGGGGACACAGGGGGCAGCACCTTTCCCACCCTCTGCTTATACTCGAGTCACTCATTTTACCCAGTATTTTGTGGTAAAATGGGTGCCTCGCCTTATACTCGGGTCGGCTTATACTCGATGTATGTACGGTACTTTACCTATTGTGAAGTAATATATGCAGGAAGCATTGTGTTGAAGAGCTGGCAATCTGTTTTCATGTTGCTGCATCATCAGTGCTGTGGAGCTGCTGTGTAAGCGTCATGAATGTGTGCAGTGTAATAGTGTGCGTGCGCGAGGGAAATCCGTTTGGGTAGCTGTGTACTTCCGGATTGTATAAGTTAGTGTTCCAAAATGGCGCCTAATGTGTGGTATGCGGCTGTGGCTGATTTAGCGTCATTGTTTTCGGATGTCGTCCGACTTTTTTGGAAAATCCGTAGGTGTTTGGTGGTGTTTTGCGTGTTTAGGGTCCTTTAGCCTCATTTTCGTTTTTTTCGGCGGCCATTTTTTCTCTTGCTTAGGTTATTTTCGGGTGTCTAAATTTGGACTTAAATCGAGGTGTAACTTCACTTGCAGAGGCCCTGGGTGCCCCCCCTTGCTGTGGGTAAGCTTTTTATGTGTTTGTTGTGTGTATTTATTGTGTTTCTAAGGTTTTTGTGGTCATGCGGGTTGCGTCCTTGTTTTCAGATCTCGTACGTCTTTTTCGGAAAATCCGTAGGTAGGTTGTGTTTTGCATCTTTAGAGTGCTGTAGCCTCGTTTTCGTTTTTTTTTTCGGCTGACATTTCGCTTAGCGGATTTTAGGGTGTCCAAACTCTTTTATTTGGACTTAAATTGAGGTCCTGGGTGCCCCCCTTGCTGTAGGTAAGCTTTTTATGTATTTGTTGTGTGTATTTATTGTGGTTTTCATGTGCGCTGGTTTCGAACGTTTTTTGCAAGGTCGTAATGGTTCGTAACGGGTCTCGAATTTTGGTTTCGTAACTCTGTAATTTTTGCAAGGTCCACAGTTGCTGGCAAGGAACGCCTTCGCTTCCCGAGCCCGCAGCATTAGCAACAGCCCGCATGCTCACAACTATATATGTGATATTAGGCTTGTTCTTGTTCTACATACAGAGGGAGGGCCAAATCCCTCCCAAATTGTAATTGTTGCCATCAATCAATCTAGTAGGTTAAATTTATTGTAACTTTGGTTCGATTTTCCCATTTCATTTAAATGATAACTACATAAAACCAGAAATGCCTTCTCTGATGGCATTACATGTACCCCACTGTCTTTGTGTTACATTGTACTCACAATCATGAATGATCAACTATGTTATTTGCGAGTTTCAGTGAATTTCATACAAAAAACTAATTTTCACTGATATTATTATTAACGTTTATTTGTAACATGCCAAAATATTCCATAACGCTATACATGGATTATGTTCAAACAAAACAATATTAACACACTAGGAAATTGGCAGCCATTTTTTTTGTTGCTTAGGAGGTTTTCAATTGGGAAAAAAATGGCAAATATGCATCAAATTAACTTGCAACCTGACTCACAGGATCCTTGCCTATGCCACTGTGGTGTGTGTGTGTAAGTTTATTTGAGGCTTATTTGTTGTGTTTTTCATGACTTAGTCTTGCGAGGCTCATTGCAGCCTAAGTACCGCGTGGTCGAAGTCTCGCCCCGCCTTCCCAAGGCTCGCAGCGGCGGACCTACAGGCCGCAACAGCGTGACCAACATTGCAACGTGACGCACACTGACAACTCTATATGTGATTGCAAATAATGGAGGGCCCTTTCTTTGAGCTTAGAATTCAGTGTCCAAAGTGCTTTCTCCAAAGCACATTGCAAGATTGAAAACTCGCAGACTTTCAATCTAAAAGGTTTGGGTGTGGTACAGGAGGGTGAGAAATGCAGTGTGTATGTTAATGTGGCAGATGATCTTCTTTAAACAGATGTGTTTTTAGTTAGCGAGGCAAGGATTTCAAGTGAATAGGAGCAGCACAAGAATAGTGAGTGAGAGGAGGTGATGAGAGAGGAGGAGAGAAGAAGGTTATTATTAGCAGATTTATCACATACAGTGGATATAAAAAGTCTACACACCCCTGTTAAAATGTTAGGTTTCTGTGCTGTACAAAAATAAGACAAAGATAAATAATTTCAGAACTTTTTCCACCTTTAATGTGACCTATAAACTGTACAACTCAATTGAAAAACAAACTGAAATCTTTTAAGTAGAGGGAAGAAAAAAACAGGGGTGTGTAGACTTTTATATCCACTGTATATAGTTGTGAGCATGCAGGTTGCTGCTAACGCTTGCTGGCTCGCATAGCGAGCCCGCTGCAGTTGCTAGCAAGGAGCGCCAAAGGCGCTCCTTGTACTGGTGGAGATGAGCGCCGTAGGCAAGATACACTATTAATAAGGACACTACATCATATACAGCCGCGTACCACATACACATTAGCCGCAACACTAACTTACATATGCGGAAGTACACAGCTACCCTAACCGCTTTCCCTTGCGCACGCAGCCTATTTACACTTGTTGACACTTACACCTCAGCTACACAACAGTGCAAACCTACATATATGCCTATATGCTGCAGGAACATTAAAACAGATTGTCAGCTCTTCAGAACAATGCTTCCTGCATATATTACATCCAAATAGGTAAAGTATATTAATTTATTAATGGATTTATTATTTCATTAGCATACAAAAACAAATATACACAAAAACGAACAAAAAAATCTCACAATAAACACAAAACCCATTCACCGCGTGTCTCCACCAAACAGTATTACCTGCCTTACAATTTTATTGCCGTCATTTTTTGACGGGCAAGTCGCTAGTTGTTACATAATTCTAAAAGAAACTCTAAATATATTTGACAACCTTCACCTAGCTTCTCAAACCTTAGTCAATCATCTAGTATATTCCTCTTTGTGTAGATTATTATTGATGTTTTATATGTTAAGACACCGGTGCCTTTTATCTTTCCCCCACATACACTATGTAAGTATCATGTATATGGGCTAAGATACAGTGTTACCTTGGTACTTGTTAATTGGTTCCAGAAGGCACAATAAGTGACGAAAACAGCGAATACCGAACTATTGTTTGATTCTTCCGGTGAGATGAACTAAAATCTCAAACAGGTTTTAGCAAGCATGACGAGTGCCAAGCAAGCACTGAGTGCTGAACCATTTGTCGAAATGTGTCAAATAACGAATTTGGCAATTTTTCAAGGCGACGAGTGCTGAGGTGCTACTATATATGCAAATAGTGCCCTCACCAACCTCTTACCGTAAGAAATCAGTCTCTGAACTCATTAGACAGGCAATGGGTATTAAGGTGCGAAACACACCCCTCATTAACCTAGCTATCTTAGGAGGTGATTTTTGTTGGATGTGGACTGCCTTCTCACTTCTCATCTTATTTTGTTTGAGAAAATCAACTGGACATATCCCTCTCTGCTAATGCTGTCAAAATGGTTGAATTTAATCAGCAATGGCTAGGCCTGCTTCTGGATACTCATGCAATAGACCGCTGCACATTGAGTGGTACCAATGATGAATAGTAATGGTGAAGAGGGGCGACAAGCCAAGAAGTCTACAGACCTTGGTTACGTTTGGTGGCTGATGAATAGAATGGTCAAAGTGGTTGTCATAAGTTGGACAGTAGGTGTGCAAGGGTGGAGGATAGTTACGTCTTACTGGATCCTCCATCGTTACGTCTTACTGGATCCTCCATCATAAGGGAAGAATAACAGACTAGGAAGACTGTCTTGTTGTGTAACTATTTCCAGTTTGAAAAAAGAAAAATAATGATTTTATACTATTGTAGAAGCCAAAAAGAAATAGCTTTAAGTCTCAAATTGTGGCTGAAGAATACATAATAATTGTTTTTAACAGCTACCATTTTATCTTTCAGGATAATATTACCTTTAATGAATTGGCTCCAAACGAGAAAAATATAAACACGATTAATTTCAGTTTTCAAAAACCTCCTTGCTTTCTGCAACAAGATACAACTGGTCACACAAGCAGTGTAAATAATCCCAAATCTTGCAAAGAGACTTGTTTATCAAAACTCACAAACTGGATGGGTGATGGTCCTATAACAAAGGATGAAGTAATAACAATGCAAAGACACAGCAATGCTCCAAATCTGCAAACTAAATATACATTTTTGCATCCCAAAAATGTTGATAAAGGTCCTAATTCCTGCAGAGAGAACTTATCAATGGTATGTTAAAATGTTAAGTTTGGTAACGTTTTGTTAGACATGTTTTAAATTGCTATTGTTTCTTAAGGGACTGATATGATTTCTTTAAGGTCTTTTAAATAACCAAGCTGGATAACTGAGAAACATTTTTTGGAGATAGCAAAAAAAAAAGCCTTTTTTTCTTTTATACCCAATTATTAATTACTGCAGCCATCTATTTTCTTATATCATGTGATCCTGCCTATTACTTTCTCAGGAAGGTGTGTCCATGTAAACTAATGAGCATTTAATTAGACCAAATGAGTGCACTAACTTTTGTAGATTCCACATTCCCATTGTGCAGACAGAAACATTTTATTTTTTTAAATTCTACTCAGGAAGTAGAACAGCAGAAAACAAATTGGTAAAGCTCCCAGCAGCATAATTGCATTTAAAAAGGTAATATATTAGAGTATTTCCAAAATATATTTTTTCCATGGACCACTTTAAAATTGACCAGTGTCTAGGTCCTTTCCTTTTATAAATTCAGCAGCAGTGGTGGCCACCAACCACTAAATGGTGCTGCCGAATTTCAGTGCTATAGAGTTAGGGTTAGATTAAGGGTTAGGGTAACCTTCTAAGGTCACAACTTGTCTCAAGTATTGGCAGCGCTGCAAAATATTGACAGCGGCATCTAGTGGCCACTTGCTGCAACTGCTGCTGTCACTGGTGGAGAATTTGAAATGGGATAGATCCGTGGGCTATTTTGAATAATGATCGGGATGTTCACAGACCACCCAGTAATTCTTCGGACAGGTTCTAAGGCAATACTAAATATAGACACATATAAATAAATCAATAAAAGCTTGAGATTGATGGTTACTATTAGTTATCAGAGATTAACATTTAAATTGTTATTAATCGTCCATATTTTTAATTCAGTTTATTTTAATCTAATAATTACCGGTAATAAAGATTACATTTTAACGTTTTTTTTTTATTTAGTGCAATCCTAAAATATATTTCTTTTTTGACTGTTTCTTTACAGCCAACATTAGATTTCTGTAAAACTAGAATACCTTAGATTTAATTCCCCAAAAATAGGCTTTAAATTTATAGGTTCTGACAAGTGCAGAAAAAAACTAGTAATAATTCATAACTCTATAATTGGCATACTAGTGTTTAAATGATTATGCAGCTTATATATTTAAAGGGACGTGACTTATTTTACTAGATCTTTGTACTAAGTGGATTTGACTTGACAATTAGGATTTAGTCAGTGGATCCTGTACTGATGCTGTCTGAGTCTGATCTGCACAGGGAGGATTGGGTAGCTGGTTTGTATACCTGATGAAGAGATGAACATGCTTCCAAACCCCCAGCAGGGTTCGGGTTTACTCATGTTTCTCTCTGTAAGTATTTTCAGGTTTTCTAAGATTCAGTAATCAGTTTAATACTTTGCCAGGTCAGGTCAAATCCTCATCGTCACTGTAGTTCAAGAAAAAAGGCACAAGTTTGTGAAGTACATAACAAACAAACTAATTAGTAGCAGTATAAGCCATGAACATAAACTTATTTTTGGGGGATAAAAAAAATAAAAAATGTTAAAGGAATGCATTTTTTCTTTTTTACATCACTTCTTGAGAGCTGGCACATGAGGGGGCAACAAAGAGAGGGCAGAAGGATTTGTTAGGTTCTTGTATCAGACTGAAATTGACACCAAACCTCTTCCCTATTACTGTCCCAGAAGTAGGAACCCGCTGACAAAAACAAATTCCACAAATATATATGCCTCCACCCCAGTTCTTTTATAATTAAAAAATAGCTTAATTACTTTTTTCTTGCTTAATAATGTTCTTAGTGTACAGTATGTATAGTGGCCCTTTAAATGCATCATGTAATAATATAGACTAATGGTTTTTAACTTGCTGAAGCCTTTTATTTACATACTTGCTATATATATATACCGTATATATATATATATATATATATATATATTTTTTTTTTTTTTTTTTTTTTTCTGTATTTAGCAAAGAACAGTGTTTTCATACAGTATGATACATTCTTTTTTTCTGAACAGAAAAAAGTAAGAAGGCAAATATTTCCAGAATCTGCTACACTGCACAAATCTGCTGCTCCAGCATCAGGTCCTGCAGGTGAAATTGGTAGTGACAGCCAAGCTGAGCCACAGGAGAAACACACACATCTACCCTGCAGAAATCAGGGCTGCAAGTCAAATGCTTCCATAAATAAGCCTCCGCTGAGGGATGTTGCTATACAAACCGCTCCATGCTGTGTAAATAAGCAACACGACGGTTTTACCAAGAAATCTAATGCAATTTCAGAGAAATTAAAGCAATCTAACTGCAGACCTGTTTCTGATGCGCCAAGCTCAAGGTATTGTATGTTCACACTCATGGCAGCAGAGTTGCTCATTTTGTTCACATGTTCCTAGAAAGTTGCCTCGCAAAATATTTTGCTACTATTTATAAAGCAGTATTATGTTGTCAAACTCTTTCAAGCCTATAAGCTTTTAGAGTATTACCAATTATGTCATTGCAAGTCCAAAACCCAATTAACTAATTTAGTTCAAAGGAATCTGGTATTGTAGATTGCATCTGAGGCCAATAACAAATTTTAGCTAAAATAAATAATTAATAAAGGAAGAAGCCAAAATAGGCACACCTGAGAATAACACATATACATATGAGGTTAATAGGCAAATTCTTCTGAGTACTAATGGATCTATCCCTCTTTGCCTGCACATTTCTTCTGCAGCACTGACAGCTGCAGTTACAGGTGCCATCCGCCAGAGGGCGCTGTGAGTTTTCGGCCACCATCAAGTTTCAGGGAAGGCAAAAAACTATTTTCCCCTCCGACGTGGCGCAACTCGACGTCGCTGAATCTACAGCAAAGTCATCTCTGTATTCGGCACGGGCACTCGCCCCCCCCCCCCCCCTCATAGCTCAAGGCCTCTTCTGTCGGCGCACCTTTTCTGCTAAAATCGGCAGCGCCATCTGTCGGCCGGCAGCAGAACTGTTGCTGTCAGATTTTGAGATGGTGAAGAGGGAAAGGACCGTACTTATAATTAAAACAAAACTTGTGAGGCGTTGCAGGCTTAAATTGATACATTATTTTAAAACAATAAAATGTTCAGTAGGGGATTAAAGGGTATAGAGGCCAAAGTAGATTGCTTAGTATTATAGCTCTGATTATCTCTGTAGAAATAGAAGAAAAGTTATATAAAAAATAATGTGGCGTAGTTATGCTATTATTAATATGTACAAAGTGTATAAGTAACTTACAGTGTATATTTGACAATTATAAAGTGGTAAAAGAGTGTATCAGTTACTTATGGATATGTGCTAGAAATAGTACCCAAAATAGCATATTATTAAATACATACGATTATGTATATGTTACCTAACAGAATAATACAAGTGGCATTTTATATGTGATCACACTCAAATTTTATAGATTGAAAAGGCTTTAATTTAATAAAAATGTTCTTGTATTACTATTATCAAAAATCAAAGAGTCCTAGTCTATTTGGAAGCCGCGGCCCTTTTCTATTTCGAAGCTGCACAGATTCAGAACACTGGAGTGTGCGGCTGCACACTGGTGGTGTAAAAAATGTACTGCAGGCAAAGACCTAATCCATCCTCCAATCTGGCTCATAAGGCGCCGACAGAAGAGGCCTTGAGCTATGAGAGGCTTGCCTGCGGCTCTGGGGGGCTGAGTGCCCGCACCAAAAATAGCAATGGCCTCGCTGTTGACTCAGTGCTGTTCGAGTTGCGCCACGTCGGAGGATGGAATCGTTCTGATGGGATGTGGCTTCCAAAAAGACTAGATCCAATCAAAGTATTTATTACGTACTTCATTATAAAAAGAGATTGAACTGCATTCAGGACATTTATTTTGATATTAAAAGACACTATAACCCCATTTTACAGTGTGACCTAGGAAAAAAATGCATTTTATATCAAGCAAATGGTTTACAATTTTAAAAAAAACAGCTCTATTGAGAGCTGTCACTTTTTCCTGTTTATTTGGAAGGAGACTATGAAGGCAGAGGAGTTCAGATGCTCTTTAAATTTAAGTGTTTTCAATAGTAAAATATCTTCTGTCTGTAAGGCCCATACCCTTTAAGAAAGCTGCTCAAACAATGCAGAGATCTATCCCTCTTTGCCTGGGCATGTGTTCTGCAGCACTGACAGCTGCAGTTACACAAGCTATCCGCTAGAGGGCGGCATCAAGTTTCAGGGAAGGCAAAGACATATTCCCTCCCTCCGACGTGGCGCAAGTTGACGGCGCTGAGTCGACATCGAGGCCATTGCTATGTTTGGCACGGGCACTCAGCCCTCCAGGGCCTCGGGCACACCTCTCATAGCTCAAGGCCTCTTCTGTCGTCGCGCCTTATATGCTTTGTGCAGCAGTATCCGAAAATCGGCAGCGTCATCAATTGGTTGGCGGCGGAACTGCTGCTGTCAAATTTTGCGTAGGTGAAGAGGGAAAGGACCCAATGCAGTTTCAAGTTAATAAATGAAATACTTTAGTTTGTTTTTTTCTAAAAACAGTTTGCTAATTAATAGATCTAATTTTTCAGAAATGTATACTGTAAATGTTTGAATACAGACTTTTTTTAGATACTTTGTTGACAGAGAAGATTCACTAATTTATTGCAGTGGTTATGAAATACATTTCCCCCCATTGGAACCAAAGCACGGTGAAGCACATCATAACCCTTGTAATGCTTAGTGAATCTCTCCCAATATGAAGGGAAAAGCCAAATACCTATATAGTTGGTAAATCATGTACAAGTTTACTACAATTCTGAAAAAAGGTGTGTTTAAAACTTGCTATTTAAAAGTAAAAAAAAAAAAAAAAAAAAAGAAGATAATTCTATTCCCTGTAAAACTGCTATATAATGTTAACTTTTTTTTAAATAAGACCTTAAATTTAATAATTTTCAGGAAAGGAAAATTTACGTTGCTACCAATCAGCCGACAAACAGACAATGCAGCTTGTACAGGTAAGTTACACATTCATTTCTGTTACTACCAGTAAATGTTGTTGTGGAAGGGGGCACGCATATGAATGCCAGAAGCATATAAATAAACCCTCTCCCATTTGAGAATAATATCTACTAACTTTTCTTTATTAAACTAAGATTTATGTAGGTCCCTACATGAACAATGTAAAATGTGATAAAAAGTTCTAAAACTATAAAAATGTGTTGTTTTCACCCAAAGTAAGAGCCAGATATATACAATATTAAATTTTTTCCCAAAATGTTATTTTTTTATTTTCAGATCCAATAACTTTATGTTCAGATATAATCAGTACTGAAATCCGTAACATTCTTGATACTACAAAACAAAAGAATGAGTCGCGTTGTTCAGGTAAATTGAATTTTGGAAATAATTTATTAACATAGTAGTATCATATTTTCATAGACTTTGACATCAACTTTGAACCTCTAGTTGTCTATTAAGTATATTCTTTCAATGAAATCCAGAAGAGTTTATCAGTCAGGCAAGTTAAATGGACGCTGTAATTCACATAGACCGCCCAGTACACTGCTATAAGATCATTTCCAAAAACGATTGGACGCATGTTCTGGCATGTTACTCTTTCTGATGTTATTTGAAATTCTGAATTGTATTTCTTTAATCTATTTAACAACAAAGGGCTTCAGGTTTGGTTGGCATCTTGGATGGAAACTGGGGTTTTTGCTGTCCACTTTACTCATTTTACCACTGTTACTTGTGACCATTCTGAGTTAAAATAACCCTGGCTTTGTGGGCTGATCACTGAGATACCATTCTTCTTTAGGACCCACTGAAGGGTCACACATAGGCCTGTAATCCACAAGGAGATTACTGCCTTATTTATTTATTTTTTTATTAACCTCTGTCCCCAGTAAATAATCCTTTCTGCTCCTGAATAAACTGGCACAAAACGCTATTGCCTATGACTGATGGGGATCTGCTTTATCATCCCAGCAGGTGCCCGATAATTCGTCATGGCGTGGTATGATGGTTCCCATAACTTCTCTGATGAGCACCTCTAAGGGTGATAGGGGACTCCAGATGTGGACTCCTTGATCACTGTGCCTTAGGGAGTTCAGCTGCACCTCACTGATGAAGCCCATAGAGGCCGAAATGTATCTGGGGTTTGCTGTTTCTCTTGTTCAGGGTAGAATTGCCTGGTATTTTGGGGCTGGGTCACTCTAGTGAATGGGACCAGACTGATACTACAGGATATTTCTCCCTGTGAAGGGCACAAGTGGCTAAAAGAGGTTGCTCTCAGAGTGGGTTATCATGGCCATATTAAGGCTAGTTCGTTCTCTGATGAGCACCTCTGACTTTGTTGTTTCCCATAACTAAGAATCACAGCAGTAGGCTCCACCCACCAACAAGCACACTGTTTGTTTGTCTACCTATTGAACTGGCACCAAGCGCTGGCAAGACACTTAAAGGGACATGGAAAGGATTATTTTATATTATTTGAGAATGTGTCACATGTGTGTTTTCTTTTTTCAAATGTAGATCTCGGAGCACATCATTTTTTTTCTGATTTTTTAACTGCTTTTGGAAGCTTGCCCTCTATCATCCAATGAATGTTACAGGTCAAAGTAAAGGATGCTCTGTGCATTTCCTGTTAGTCTGAAGTTTAAATATGTTTTGCTTAATATTTTTTCATGCAACAAAAACAGTTGTGTTCCATGCCCCTTTAAACTGGATACTTATCATGGCAGGCTTAAACTTCCCAAAATAGTTTCCTAACCAACTATGACATTTTTGGGGGACCTTTCTGTTGCATTACTAAAAAAACCATCATTGTCCAGACTAACTGTATTTTTACCAATTATTTATTAGAACCTATTAATATAGAATCTAGCTTCACAGGAGCTTTAGGCTGTTGCTGAAACTTAGTCGACCATGTTGTGTCTCATGTTTTCCTTGTCAGGTTATATTTGGTTCATGTGTTTACGTGTTCAGTAGTCTTTATAAGTAAAAACCTATCCATTCTGGAGAAGCATTTTTATATTATTTCCATGACAACTCACTAGCCCCTACAAATAATAAGTGTCCATTCTGTGTACGGCTTGTAACTACATCTTAGGAACTTTCTAAGCATTACATATCTCCTTGTGTAGGAATTTATGTAGAAATACCCTCTTTGTTATGGCTGACACTGCTGTCTTTGTATATCCAAGATGTTACATATTGTTACATGTTGTCATATGCTCTTCCTTCAATAAAAAAAAATCCAAACATTAAATGAATCGGACCATAGCAGCTTCCAATTTATCTCTAGTCGGATCATTTTCTTTTATGATGAACCATAAACTCTTCTGGATTTCTCATCCAGTAACACTACTATCTCACATTTACAATATTTATAATATGCCCTTTTAAAAAAGATGGACATAAAAATAAATAATTCAATTAATTATTTTTGTAATGCAATGGCTCTGTATTTTAAATTGCAGTTACTTTATTAATAGGGTATAGACCTTTTAGTCCTTGAGGGACATATCTATTTTTTGATTTCTCTAATATATTGTATGAGCTTCCTGGAAATGTTTGCTATTAAATGTTTGTATCATGGTCGTGAGTTAGTTTGCCTTTAGTTAAAATATATTATTTAATTTAGTTATTAAAAAAGAGTGTTGTTGCTATATAAAGTTATAGCTTCCTTAAACCTCCTTTAAAATAAGTGGAAGCCGCAAAGATTTTAGAAAAATCTACTTTCAGATAGCGACCATATTATTTTACAAAAAATATATACTTGCCTTTTTACAGACAAGTTTAGTCAATGAAAGAATCCATTTAATATTTGCTTGTGGGGGCATGTTGTAATTCACACTTGCTTTTTTACTTTCCACAGGGCCGGATTAAGAACTTTAGTGGCCCTAAGCACTTCAAAGATTTTGGTGCCTCCATATGTATTTAATTAAAAATATAAACAATATTAAAATGTTACAATGTATATCATTAACCTCTGTTATTTCTATTTTATTATTATTTTCATATTCTATATATATATATATATTTTTTTTTTTTGTGGGAGCCCCTTTTTGTTGAGCATGGTTGAGCTGCACCATTTGCAGTTTTTTCACCATGGTACATCTGGCAATGTGGTGCCCCCCCTCCCTTTCTCCCTTGATGCCCTAAGCATGTGCTTATTTTGCTTAATGGTTAATCCAGCCCTGACGTTACATATACATAGCAGAAAAACAAGATGCATGTTGTAATGTTTGATTAAATATCTGCATTTAAATAAAATGTACATATACTGAAGGATGATATTATGAGAGCTCTTTATTTGTGTTTATGGGTTTTACTAATGTAAAAGGCTTTATCTGGATGTTTGTTTTCCAGGATGTCTAGTGACAGGGACAGTCATGAATAGCAGGAACTGTTGCTCAATCCTGAATAATTGTTTGTACCAGTGTGATCGCCACAGGGTTATTCTGCAGGCGGAAGAGCAGTATAAAAGGAAAATAAAGACATTACTGTACAGCAGCGGGAGCACTGCAGTGTTTAACCGTAATAAGAACAATTTTTAAATGTTTAATCTTGTTGAAACTAACCAAGTCCAGCATTAGCATAAATAGACTAAGTAGGACATAATTATTTCAGGATGACCTCTAGTGCTACAGTGAAGAAAACACATTTGTAAAATCCAACTGTTGTACATTTTCCAAGAACACTAAATATATGTAAGATTTAAGAGTTCCAATTGTATTCACTTTCTTGTAAGAGTTATAGATAGAAATCAAATACATGTATGTAGCTACAAGAGTAGTTTTTCTTTGCATTTTTGCAAGAATAAGAAATATTATTGGCACCAAACTAATCTTAAGAAATATATTGTAACTATTAATTCAGCAATTCATTAGACTGCTGTTTTCAAAACAAATTCAGCAATTGATCCGTTTTCTGGCACACAACATTTTACTCGTGAAACACTTCCCCAAGATTTCACCCTGAGAATCTCATAAACTTTCTCACAAACACCAAAATCCCCCAGAACCCAGCAACTGATTCCTTGCCCCTCATCAAAGATTTCTATTTGGAGACATTTTCACATGGAATCCCTGCTGACACCTAATGATTAATGAAACATTGCCTTAATCGGATACTTCTCGACACGGTTCTCTAGATGTGTTCCATTTCTGAATTTGAGTTATCAGTTTTAACATTTTACAGATAAGCTGTTGACTCCACTTAGAAAAGGAGGAATGAGTTATGACAAGTTTCTCCAGAGTAAAACAACAGCCAACCGTAAGTACGATTTTGCTTCAGCTTCTTAAGGTCATGGTCATTTTCTGATTACCTATAAAGCTTTTCCTCCAGTTTTTTTAGCTTTGAAAATTCATATCAGAGAATATGGATAACTAGCGAATTGCCCGTCAAAAAATTATGGCAATAAAATTGTAAGCCAGGCAATGCTGTTTGCCACACAATGTGAGGCTTTTGCTTATCTGAGCACCTTTGGTGCTCATCGTAAGCCCCACGACGAGCGCCTTCAGCGCTCATTGTGAACCTTTCCTCCCGCCGACTGTAGTTTTGTGCTTGGGAATGCCATGTGTCTCTTTCCAGCATCTACTCCCTGTTCCTTCCCTTTGTGTTTCTTTTCTGTGTGTCTGCTGAATGTTTGTGTGGCGCGCGCTGACTGGCGTTTGTTTTATTTGCAAAGTCCCGCGTGCCAGGCGTTGGTGGTGTAAGTGTTAGTGTCTTTGCCTTTGTGTATTTTCTAATTCCCCCTGTGCTGTGTGTGAATGTGTTTTTATTTTTATTTTTTTCGATTTCCATGGGTTGGCCGTTAAATTTGTATGTTTCAGAGGTCATATTCCCCCCCACCCCGAGCTTGTGTGTGTGACGTCGCCGCTGGCTGCAATGAGCGCCTTTGACGCTCATTGCAGCCTAAGTGCTGCGCGGCTGCATAAGTGCTCATTTCAGCCTAAGTCCCGCGTGCTTCAATGCCTCAACAGTCCTGCGAGCTCAGAAGGCTTTTATGCCTTAATGGCTCGCTTCGGACAAATCACATTTTGACAATTATAATATGCGATTGTAAAAATACATACGCTTACACACTAATGAAAGTAAAATGTACCTCGGTATCATTGTTGACCGTTTAGGGTAATTAAAAAAATCTTACTACATAACTTTATGTAATTTTTTAAAAGACTAATGTAGCATTTTCCCCAGTAGGCAGAGTGTTATTGACAATATTTATTTGTACTTTTCAGTAATATTATTGTAAATGAGTTTTCCTAGTTCCAAATTGGGACCTATCCTGTTGTTATGTGCGCCTCTGTGGAAGCACGCCACTGACGACTGTAATAACGCGCCCACGCTCACGTCGTCATCTATCAGTGAAAAATCGGTAGTATACCCCAACCACCTAACCGTCTAACCCTGGGGTGAGCAATTAATTTCCCAAAGGGGCCACATGAGGAACTCTGAATGTTGTGGAGGGCCGAACTGTAGGCAGTGTTTCTTTGTCCAGGACACAAATTTGTATCCCACTGTAGGCCACTGTAGCAGGCCAAACAGGGACTGCCAAAGGGCCAGCTGGCCGCACAATGCCCAGGTCTGCTCTAACCCTAACCCCCTAACCCTCTAACCCTAACCCCCTAACTCTAACCCTGTAACCCTAAACCCCAAACCAGGTACCAGGCATAGAAGCTCATTCATAGCACTAGATGGGTGTTGGAGTGCGCGCTCCTAGAGTCGGTGGCGGTGGCGCGCTGTTCAGGCAAACGGCGGCACACACAAAATAGGATAGAACCACAAATTGCCCGCTAGTGCCCTGCACCCACATGCTTTCACACAATAGCATTAGAGAGAAAAGAAGGCTTAAAACAGCCTGGCTGTCTGTCAGTGGGAGACCACCAACCCATGACTGAGCCAGCTGTGGCTTCTATAGTTGGTATTTTTGATACCAAGTCCCTGTCCAGAGGCCATAGAACTGAATTGTTATACATAAAACTCAACGGCACGAGGCACCCATAATAATGGGCATTTTATATAGTTTCTAAGTTATGTCTTAGAAATTAATATTCATTCTGCAATAATTTCAATCAAAATATGTTGAATATGAAAAAAGTAAATGTTAAAGTGAAGAAATACAGTTTATGTTTTGCAGGTATCTTGTTGACACCTATTAAGAAAAAACATGTCTCTACAAATAAAACAACACACCTGAATGAAACAAACAAGAATCCTGAAAAGTCAGTAAGTTTTGTAACAAGTAAGTAATGTGAATAAATGAGCCATTAGGACATTAGACATTATTAAATTACTTTAACTCAATTTAAAAGACCACAGTAAATGATTAAAATCTTATGTTTGCAAACTATGCAACAAACTAACAACATTAACTGTGTATGGTTATAAAAGTACATATTCGTATAAACGGGGAGCCTATGAGTAATTGAGGCACAAAACTTTTTTTTTTTTCTACCTGTCATGTTAATGGTCTTTTTACCAACTAGTGATTTTTGTTTTACCCCAACAAACTGGGCATTTTGTTTGTAATGGATCCCTACATTCTCTTGATCATGACATAAAGCTTTTTCTATGTTCTCCACAAGCCAATATAGGATACTAGGAACTTGCCTGTCAAAAATGACAGGAGGAAAACTTGTAAGGCTGGGATTGCTGTTTGCTACACAATTTGAGGCTTTTGCTCCTCTGAGCACCTTCGGCGCTCATCACAAACCCTGCGCTGCACACCTACGGCGCTCATCGCGTGGCTTGCAATGAGCGCCTTTGGTGCTCATTGCGAGCCTCTCACCCGTGTACTTCAACTTCCCTGCTTTGCAATGATCACCTTCCGTGCTCATCACAAGCCCCATGAAGAGCGCCGTCGGCGCTCATTGCAAGCCTCTTCCACTCGCCTTCCGCGCCCATTGCAGCCTAAGTACTGTGATGCAGGCTCGCCTCACTTTGAGAAGCTTGTGGATGCATCCCTCGTGTTGCGAGGTACGCAACTGCATTACCAGCATCGCAAACGTTCCGAACAGTCGCAAAGATCCACGACTATATATGTGACTAGGAACTTGTAAGGCTGGCAATGCTGTTTGTCACATAATGTGAGGCTTTTGCTCCACCCTCAGCGCTCATTGCAGCTTAAGTACTGTGCCGCTGACGAGCCTCGCTTTGCAAGGCTCACAGTTGCTTCCCTTGTTTTTCGAGGGACGCAACTGCATTACCAACATCACAAACGTTTCAAACAGTCGCAAAGATCCACAACTATATATGTGATATGCTGCCTCCTTGTGCAGCACATTCTTAGCTAATCAGATTGGAATATGGGAGGAATCATCCCTGTAATACAACCTGTGATTAGCTGAGAAGCCAACTTTTGATTCTCACTAGGGATGGCTTCACAGTTAGTAGCTGTAAATGGACAGTGAATTAATTAATAGTGCTCCAAGTCATCAAACAGAGCACGGAAAACAGAATATGTAGTTTTTAAAATGTATGCATATTTACCTGTTTAGTAAGAGATTTTATATCATCCAATGAACAGTCATGTTGAGCTTCCTTCAAGTGTCCTCCAAATGACAATAAATTCTGATTGCAAAAAACACAAAAATGTCCACTTATTCCTTTGGATTCTTTAGACATTTTGATCTTAAAGGGAACAAATGTGAAAATTATTATTGCAATGAAGAATGTATACTGTATAAGTAATTAAAATATCCTCTAATCAATGGTCCTTTGAGGACCTATGAACTTAATAAACTCTGCAGACCATACTACTGTTACTCAAAGTAGAGAGTGTGGTGCTTTATTTGGAGCTTTAAAAGCTAACCTGACCACTTTTTTAAATATTATAAAACACTCAAAAGGTCTTGGGGAAAAAAAAGGCTTATACATATTTTCTACTTGATTTTAATTGCTCTGTATCATGGTGCTGAGCAGTTTTAATGACTTCAAATCCTCTACTTTTTAATGAACATATTACAATATTGCTTTAAGAGGAGAACTATTTTTTGCCCTAACATGCTGATGAACAGCCTTATCAAAATTGCGATTTGGCCTTCTGTAAAAAAAACGCAATTTAATAAGGCTGCAATAATACGATAAAATAAAAAAAAGCAAACATTTCTCCCTCAAGCCAGCAAACTCTGTAAACTTCCAATATGAAAGCCTTCCGACAAATCTAAGATTTTCCAAACAAAATATTTTTCTGCTCATGGTACCCATATGTGCTAATATTGTTAATTTGTAACATACTTTGCAAAAAGTAAAGCTTTTCTTAAACTACAGTAATACTTTAAAACATGTTTTATAAAAGGATTCATCTATTGTTTTAAAAGCTGATGATGAAGGGAAATTAAATATGTTTCTTACCATGTCACTTTCAGTTTTATTTTATGCTTCCTTAATCATGAAACAAGGCAGGAGGTTTTACATTTTTTTGAATAACATTGATTATTCCTAACTGTTTTAGCCAGTTTAAGAAGGTTAAAGTAGGCCATATTGATTTTCAGTTAAGTGCAAAGGTTGCACTGTTGTCATCTCAGGGGAGTATTTCATAAGCAAAGCAAATAAATTACTGTCATTTCTAAAAGTGACAGCCCTTGGTTTTAGTGCGGTGTACTTCCTTTGAATGCCAATGAGGATAAATTGTAACACATTTTCACAAATATTTCCATCAGGTTTACCCATGGACCATACAAAGGAATCATCAGGAAAAACACTGAAAATCAAAAATAAAAGCCCCACTTCTTCAGATATCCAGGTAAACTTGGCATTTTGTTAATGGCACAAGTGCATATTAGATAGTCCATTCTAACTTATGTTTCTAAGTAGGTAGGGGGAACAGACGTAGATACTAGAGTGGAAATTTCAAAAATGTTTGTCTGTCTGCTCATCAACTTTTACAAGGCTTGTCACAACCTAATTTTCAGATGGGCTTGAATCGGCATAAGCTAATTGATCCTACCCCTAGGTATCTTCTGGTTCAGAGATCCTCCCACTCGGGATAGGCTTATGTATGTGTAATTTACAGTATACACGCACACACACACACTCTCTCCTCAATAAAGACACACCATATATATGTGTCACAAAGAGGGCATAACCTTTATTTTACCTTTGCCCCATTTTTTACCCCTTCACAACAAGGAATTTGTGCAATCATTAACTTTAAGCTAACATTGCACAAACGTGCCAGTATTACTTGGATTCCCACCCGGGGACCAATCAGCTATGATTGGCCCACTTCATATTAGATGCCTTTTAAGAGGGTCCACCAATCCGGAGTTAGGCAGCGAGGGGCTGATTGGGTGGGTTGGAAGTTCTGGACCAGGGAGGGAAGGTACAGGGTTTCTCCAAGGTAGTCTGGACAGAACAATAGGTGTCTTACGAAACCCAACTTGACCAGGTTTTGTGACAGGGCTAGCTTACTTGTAATTTATATATTACATATGTGAGTGGGTCTAGGATTGAACTCCTCAATATCACAATGTGTGAACTGTCCTGTTATAAGAGTTGGTACTGCCAGCCCCCTAGTAGTGAGACCCAGGCTTGAAGGTACCTTTATTTGAGCTAGGTCCCACCTTTTGAGAGGTAGAGATAGTCTCTAAGATGTCGACTGCTAGGTCGGATTCACTCTGCTCAAGTTCCCGTAATTTTAAGTGTCGTCCTGTCAGCATGGAAAACTTTCAATTTTGCGGGTTAACCGCAGCCAAGGTTCAAAGGGATATCAATTACAGCCTGATCAATTGCAACTGCATCTCTTAACCTTTGCTTCCTCAATCAATTATCCTCAGTTGAATAATACAATTATTGCAATATATAGTGATACCTTTTTATTGAACAAACATTTTAGTTAGAGTGACCAGCATTTGAGTGTGTCACCTCTCCTTATCAAGTCAGAAGCAATACAGACTAAGGTTTTGTATAAGCATTGGAATACAGAGCAGGAATTCTTTGAAAAAAATCAACTCTGGTGGAACAGGAAACTGCATCATTATTATTATTATTTATTATTATCTTTTATTTGTATCGCGCCAACATATTCCGTAGCGCTGTACAGGGGATAAGAACAGGGGAAATACACGTTTAACAAATTCAAAAGTTGAAGGGCCCTGTTTTGACCTTAGAATCTTAGCAGAAAGTGCTTTATCCCAAAGCACCCTACAAGACTGGAAACTCGCTACTTACAATCTAAAGGGTATTAAAGGGCAGAGAACTGGGGAAGAGTAACAAATAAGGAATAGCAAGGGTCAGGAAGAAAGTGAAAGATAGAAAGAGTTTTATTTTAGAGGGAGAGGGGAGGGATCTGAGGTGAAAGACTAGTATGTTGGCTGACCCCTAGTGTTGAGATGATATATCTTCAAGTAGGAAGTCAGGTGTTTTCCATGGCTCTATAAATTTAATCTGAGTTCGGGTGGGTGGGCAATATTCTGAGTATGTCACAGATGTAGCAGGTCTTAAACCAGAGTAAATTTGCACTGAAAGAAAGAGAGAATGGATCGGGGTCAGAGAGTACAGGAAAATAGGGGAGTAAGAAAGAAATGGGAGAGAGACATTAGAATGAAGGTATGTTAGGAGGGGGGAGGAGATTTGAGGTAATTATGCCAGCCATAAATGGGGAAAGGATGGGGGAAGATGGGGATGGCAAAACAGAGTATAGGAAACAGTTAAAAATTGAAAACAAAACATCAGAATTATTTCTATCTGCCAAGATATAATAACATGCATACAGTAGTGATATTAATAAACATATTGGCTCCAGGGATGGCGCAGTTTCCATAGTCTCCTCCATACCTGCTGAGGTGGTGTGCATGCAATTCTGAGTATGTCACAGATGTAGCAGGCCTTAAACCAGAGTAAATTTGCACTGCTGAGGTGGTGTGCATGCAATTCTGAGTATGTCACAGATGTAGCAGGCCTTAAACCAGAGTAAATTTGCACTGCTGAGGTGGTGTGCATGCAATTCTGAGTATGTCACAGATGTAGCAGGCCTTAAACCAGAGTAAATTTGCACTGAAAGAAAGAGAGAATGGATCGGGGTCAGACAGTACAGGAAGATAGGGGAGTAAGAAAGTACCACTTGGTCAGTAAATTGTTCAAGTGTATACACAAGGTCCGAGATAAGAGGAAAAACAGTGCTATCAGTTAAGGCCAAAAATAAAATATCCACACATGTTAATGAGTTGAAAAGCAACAATAAAATTAGATTAAGAATGTGAAAGCTTCACACAAAAAATGGATAATGTGCTAGAAAACCCAAGTCCATTTTAAGTCCTGTATCGTTAGTGTTGAAGATGCACATTTTGGCTGCTTTCCCCTTTCACATAAAGTACATTGTATTCTATAAACCCCGTTGGAGGTTGTGTATGAATATCACCCTCTGAAATGATATGTCTTGTTGTTATTTGTGGCTGTGTCATCTTTACACATGTGCTGACATAGTTTACAAAGAGATCTGTTGTGAGGTTTCCTTGTGGTCCTAGCCCACTGACACTAAGCAGGTTTAATAGTAAGGCCTGCCCTCTGTAACTTGGTCAAAATTTGATGAATATGGCTAAGGTCTTCCTCCCAGGATGTACGAAAAATCTCAATATTATTGATATGTCTGAGCAAACGTGTGGCAGCCCTGTAGCATCTGATCTACTAGCGTTTGACAGTACCCCTTCGACCGATCTAAGGTAGTCAGGTAGGTAGCTATCCCCACACAGTCTTATAATTCATTCGTTCGAGGAATAGGATAGACATCTGTTTTAGTTTTTTTTTTCATTTAGTTTGTGATAGCCTATACAAAAGTTTGTGGAACCTTCCTTCTTGGGGACTAGCAGCACTGGGGAAGCCCAAGGCTACTAGAAGGTTGCCTTTGGTACTCTACAAGCAAGCAGTTTCAGGGAGGACAGTCAGTGATAAAGACATCATGCAAACTTAGGGTAATACATCCTCTGAGAGCAGTAAATATTGAGACAATAACCTCTGGAGATGCTGCTGTTGTCTTTGGTAAAATTTGTAGAGCAACCATTAAAATCTGACTGGAAAGAATAGATCAGGCAGTACAATCTCTATTCATATTTGCTAGGGTAATTTTATGCACATATCGTTGAAGTTACTTTCAATAGTTTAAGTGGTGCCCCTAACTTTCTAATACTCCCAGGTGGTTAGTAGTTTGTTTTGAGGGTTAGGGGCACCTTTGCCCTTCCCCTATCTCCTTAGTCCATTGATCCTTTCATTTCTTTTATCTATCCTTGCAAAAGCAGCTTGTAAATGTTTCCATACTAACCACATCAAGGCAGCAATTTGTCCCTAAAGGCTAGCACCAATGGCAATACAGGAATCCCTTCCTGATTGAACCCTCCAAGCTTCACTAATTAGATCCAGTGGATCTCTCACTTGACACTCATACAGGAGTTCCAAGGGGCAGAACCCGGTGGGGCACTTCACGGTAGGAAAAGAGGAGATGGGGAAGCAACTTCTCACAGTCCCTCTACTGCTCCACAAGGAAATCCCATTAAATAGTTCACATAAACCAATCGTTTGAGGATGTTGCCGGAAGAACGAATCAGCTATGACAAATATATGGCACTATCAATGTTCGATATGCTATAACATGTGACCCTTGATCTGACAAAATGTATCTGGGGAACCCTACTTGTGAGAAAATAGATATTAGGGCATCAGCTATAGCCGCTGTTATTTTCAGTACTGCTACAGGCTCCATGTACCGAGTGGCATATTCGATCACAGTTAAATCATATTCCTTCCTTGATCTGCTAGGGGCTACAATGTCAATAGCCACAATAGAATATCTATTATGGGATGTAATGGAGCTCACGTCCCCCTATCTCTACTTCTGAACTGTTGACATACATCACAGGTATCGCAGAATTTCTCTACAACCTTATTGATACCTGGCCAATAGAAGACTCTAGTTAGTCTGTGAGCTAATGAGCTAATTCTAGAAATGTGAACCTAAAGTTTCTTGGAACTGTCAGATGCTTTTTCTGTACGGTTCATTAAACACTACCTTCCCCAGTAATAGTTCCAAAGAGACCCTGTTCCCACCCATAGATATCTCCTGGCGCCTCCTTTTTGCTTCAGTCATTCTTGCTTTGCATCCCTTCTACCGAGAGTGATCTTCCCTTAGTTCTTGCTACAATTCCTCTACACTTCACGGATACCCTCCATCACGCCCAGTTCTCTTAATCCTCAGCCGGTTCCTCATTCAATTTGAGCATGGGTTACAAGGATAGAATATTTTTACACCCTAGCTACCACCACATACATATTTTTCGTTAGCGGGTCTATAGGGCTAACAAAATCCAGAACCCTTGCACAGTATTTATTCCCATGAGGTAGCTGGAAAGCATGTATAGTGGGGGCAACTAAATTGAGCATTGCTGCAGTCATTAAACTGCTCCTTTTCTTCCTCATTCCCAATTACCCAGGTTGTACAATGGGTGGCTGGTCCATAGGTCCTCTCATCGAGGCTGGTGAGATGTCCCACCTGCTGGCAACCAAAACACCTGGGCTCATATCCGGCATCTCTGAGTCCAAACCTCCTGATCGGCTCCTTGCAACCCAGTTGGGGAATGGGCTCCCAGGAGGAAGAGGGTCAGTGGGTTGACAAGGGGCAGAAGTGCCCCAGCTGTGACTGGTCTGGATGCCCCGCTCCTGAGAATAGTGCTGCTGTTGTTCAATGTCCTTGGATCCCCTCTGGCCTCCTTGTAGCGATCTGCCAGCTGACCAGCCTCCTCCACCATAAGAGGTGGCTGATTAGCTTGGTTAAACTTCTGATCTGTCATGGGTATGTCTCTATGGTAATAGCTTACAGATTATGGAGTACCTGCTTCACTTCCCTGTAGTCTTTGGCCAGGTCTTGAGGGATGACCCAGTAAACATTACTGGCTTGATCACTAAGCCGGGATTTTAATCCATTTTGAACAATGATAGACCTTACATTGACATACAAAATCTTGCAGAAATTCTTGTGGTTGCTGGTGTCATTGCATTTCCAGAAGCTGTTGTAAGCCAGCTTCAGTTGGGAAATCTGGCTGTCATTTTAGGATGGGCGAGGTGAGGTAGAAGCAGAATGCCAGTCCTGCTCACTTTGCCATTCTTGTCTGATATGGTCCATCAAGCTCAGTGTCTGATTAGTGGACAGTTCTCCCAGTAGAGTGGACACCCTGGCCCGATACCTCCTCATCCACCTTTTCCAGGAGAGCCCTGACTCTTCCTTAGATAGGGATACCCCCCTCAGGCTAGCCCAGCTGTTGGCCCAGCTCATCCACCCAATTTAGCGCCTGGGTCATGGCCCCTCTTGTCCTGGGGCCACACAATTTTGATTCCCTTAATCTTGACTTGCTCTTTCACCATGTTGGTTCCTCATAGTCTGGCATCCCCTATTGTGTGTAGGGAATCCCACCACTACCTCAGCTTGTCACAATTTAGTCTCCAGATACACTTGAATCGGGACAAGCTAATCGATCCTACCCCCAGGTATCTTCAGGTTCTGAGACCCCCACTCAGGCTAGGCTTACAAGGTGTATGTTACAGTATACACACACAGTCCTCAATAATGGCACACAATGTATATGTGTCCCTAAGAGGGCCAAACCTTTTATTTTACCTGTGCCCTTCTTATACCTCTTTACAACAAGGAATATGTACATTTATTAACTAAAAACTAACATTGCGCAAAAGGGCTGGTATCGCTTAGGTCATATTCAAAGTCATATTCAAATGTCTCCCCCTGTTAACCAGGGACCAATCATCTGTCAATCTGGTAGGCTGTCTTTTTTATTGCATGTCTGCCTAAGAGGGTCCACCAATCTGGAGTTAGTCTGCAAGGGGCTGATTAGGTGGGTTACAAGTTTGGGACCAGGGAGAAAAGGTACATGGTGTCCCCAACATTAGAGCGGCCCCAGGTCTAGTTTAGAAAGGAAAGACTATGAACATAATCTGTTTTAATGAATAAATCATCTTCTTATCTACTTTTTAGTGTGACAAAATACCTATATGTTTAGATAGCAACAGAGGAAAAAGTGCAGCATGATGCAGTAATCAGTCAGAGGAACAAGGGAATAACAGGTTAAAGGGACATCATCAAAACTGTTGTCCATCATCAGATAATGATTTGTGGGAAAGCTATGCAAGTTTTATAACTGATCAAGATTTATCTGAGATTTATCTAGGCATTTTTAGTTGCTGCCTCATGTCATTCCACAGAAATGTCATGGATAAAGAGAGTGACATTTTGCAACATAGACAGTGAGCTGCGTCATGTGGCCAGTCATTTAAGTGAAAGGTGCGTGAGTTTCCAGGACAGACAAGCAAACTGTCATTAGCTGTAGAGTGTGTTGCAGGCACTTGGTGTAAACCTTTATCACATTTTAGGCTTTTCATGAGCTAAAGAACAGGGGATAAATGCAATCTCAGGAGCTTTTGCCTGACAGACAATGTCACACTAGTGGTATTTTTAATGTACAGTCAGGTCCATAAATATTGGGACATCGACATAATTTTAATCTTTTTGGCTCTATACACCACCACAATGGATTTGAAATTAAACAAACAAGATGTGCTTTAACCAACTTTCAGCTTTAATTTGAGGGTATTTACATCCAAATCAGGTGAACGATGTAGGAATTACAACAGTTTGTATACGTGCCTCTTACTTTTTAAGGGACCAAAAGTAATGGGACAGATTAACAATCATAAATAAAAATTTCACTTTGTAATACTTGGTTGGAAATCCTTTGCAGTCAATTACAGCCTGAAGTCTGGGACGCATAGACATCACCAGACGCTGGGTTTCATCCCTGGTGATGCTCTGCCAGACCTCTATTGCAACTGTCTTCAGTTCCTGCTTGTTCTTGGGGCATTTTCCCTTCAGTTTTGTCTTCAGCAAGTGAAATGCATGCTCAATCGGATTCAGGTCAGGTGATTGACTTGGCCATTGCATAACATTCCACTTATTTCCCTTAAAAAACTCTTTGGTTGCTTTTGCAGTATGCTTCGGGTCATTGTCCATCTGCACTGTGAAGCACCGTCCAGTGAGTTCTGAAGCATTTGGCTGAATATGAGCAGATAATATTGCCCGAAACACTTCAGAATTCATCCTGCTGCTTTTGTCAGCAGTCACATCATCAATAAATACAAGAGAACCAGTTCCATTGGCAGCCATACATGCCCACGCCATGACACTACCACCACCATGCTTCACTGATGAGGTGGTATGCTTTGGATCATGAGCAGTTCCTTTCCTTCTCCATACTCTTCTCTTCCCATCACTCTGGTACAAGTTGATCTCAGTCTCATCTGTCCATAGGACGTTGTTCCAGAACTGTGAAGGCTTTTTTAGATGTTGTTTGGCAAACTCTAATCTTGCCTTCCTATTTTTGAGGCTCACCAATGGTTTACATCTTGAGGTGAACCCTCTGTATTTACTCTGGTGAAGTCTGCTCTTGATTGTTGACTTTGACACACATACACCTACCTCCTGGAGAGTGTTCTTGATCTGGCCAACTGTTGTGAAGGGTGTTTTCTTCACCAGGGAAAGAATTCTTCGGTCATCCACCACAGTTGTTTTCCGTGGTCTCCCGGGTCTTTTGGTGTTGCTGAGCTCACCGGTGCATTCTTTCTTTTTAAGGATGTTCCAAACAGTTGATTTGGCCACACCTAATGTTTTTGCTATCTCTCTGATGGGTTTGTTTTGTTTTTTCAGCCTAATGATGGCTTGCTTCACTGATAGTGACAGCTCTTTGGATCTCATATTGAGAGTTAACAGCAACAAATGCAAATAGCACACTTGAAATGAACACTGGAGCTTGTATCTGCTCTTTGTAAGTGGGATAATGAGGGAATAACAAACACCTGGCCATTGAACAGCTGAGCCGCCAATTGTCCCATTACTTTTGGTCACTTAAAAAGTGGGAGGCACATATACAAACTGTTGTAATTCCTACACCGTTCACCTGATTTGGATGTAAATACCCTCAACTTAAAGCTGAAAGTCTGCAGTTAAAGCACATCTTGTTCGTTTCATTTCAAATCCATTGTGGTGGTGTATAGAGCCAAAAAGATTAGTTTTGTGTTGATGTCCCAATATTTATGGACCTGACTGTATATATTTGTACATTTATTATGTAGATAGATGGTTTAGATGTAAAACATTTGCCTACCTTACAAGAGATTCAATTCCAGATGCTCTCTCTGTTTATAACCAATATTTTTTATTGATATTTCAAGGTAAACAAATACAGAGAATGGTATAAACTGCAAGATATGGATATAATATAACAAAGATTAGTCCATCAAAGACTCAATTTCCCGCTAGAAATAATCAGGGTTTCACTAATTTCACCACTTGCAGAGCATTGCATAACATCACTTCTCACATGCGCAGCTGACATTGGAAACAATGATTGATCTTATATCAGCTCTGCAGATGAGACATTATATTCTAGAAAGCTCTACATAGATAACCTTTTCCATTATGGGCTCTATCTCAGCCTTACAAGTTTATGGTAAGAAACTTGAGACAAAACATGAACCTAATTTACATTGGAAATAAACACACAATGATGTTGCATTCTAGATAGTCACAAGACATCCTGCCCCTATATTTCTTACAACATGTCTGCACAGCAGTGGCTACCTGTGCCCCTTTAATGTATTTTTCCTACATAATAGATCACTAAATTTCATACCAAAAGTGTGATCTTTTAAAAATCTAAGAAACATTGTGGAATACATTGGCACTTTAACTTGATGTGATTATCACTGCTTTACAGTTGGGAGGTGGGAATACTTTTGAGTTGTAGTTGAATAATGGTAAATATTTAATTCAATAACCTTGCATGTTATTAAATCAAAGCCTACCACATTATAGGACCCTGCGGTCAAACATTTTTATATGTTTATTTGAATAACTACATTTGATAACTGAGAATGTAATTTATTTATTTTTTACTTTCTTAAGTCTTCATTTTTTTTTATATATGAAATTATTTTTCTGCACACTCCTATTTTGTTTACTGGGCTGCTGTTCCTGGTTAACTAATGAAAGCACATTTCCATTGTCCAGATAGAAGGTTCTTGTTTATTCAAAGTCTTTTTCCACCTTAGGCAGTATATCAGTGTAAACTTAAATGGCCGATTCTACTGTACCATAATTAGAAGCTGTATTTTTTTTAGTTCTAAAAACCTTTAGCCTGTTTTCAATGGTAGTTCTTCAATTCTTTTTGTATATATTATTACTTTTGCTTACTACAAAGCTGTTTAAACATTGCTGAGCATATTCTGGAACTTCTATAAACAGGATCATCCTGAGCAAGAAAATGGTCAGGAAAAGAGCAAGAGGAGAACCCGTAAGGACTTCACTGAGCAAGAAGTTGCATGTATACTGGAAGGAGTCAAAACGTTTGGTCACCATTGGAATTCTATTTTGTGGTCGTATCCATTTCAGAGAGGTCGGAAGAATGTTGATTTGGCCAGAAAGTATAAGAACTTACAGGAGCAAATGTACTAGATAGCATACACAATAAGAAATGGAATCATTAATTAATTCGCATTAATGAAAAGAGATTGCACATTTAAATTAATAATTAACAACATTTTTTTAATGACGGTCATCTTTCCAATTTCTTTTATCACACAGACAAATACGCACATTAAAAATAGAAGATTTGATTACAAAATGTTAAAGAAACTGCGAGTGATTGTTACTGTATAAATGTTCAATAAAATGCAAAGCTTTATATTTCTCACTAAATACTATTCTAAGATATAAGTTATTTTTAAGACTATGTAAAATATGAAAAGCATGCCCGTGTACAAAAGAATTGTCTACATTTTGAAAGATTTGTTCACATTAAAATTTAATTGCATGTATGTTCTGATGTGAGCCTTCACACTAGATCTATTTATTTATTTATTTTGAAATAGCAAACAATAATATGATTAAGGTATTTATTGTAATTTAAAGCAAGTTCAAACACGTTTACCAATGCTTTCATGCCATTTTCCTTTTTTGTATTATTTAAAATATGTAATTTTAAATGCATGGTAAAAAAAAGAAAATGTCATAGAAATCAAAATGTGTAATGCAGTTCCTGAATGAATTGAATAAATAAAGCCCATGATCAGATGCAACGCATTAACAATGTGTTTTTCATATAATGGAATCCTGTTTTAAATGAGAGAACAAAACAAGTGGGAGGTGTAGAAAAGAGGTATGAAGGTGGTGTAAAGGCAGAGCGCAGATAAATGAAAGGACTTAAAAGTGTAATTTTCACCTAAACATAAACTGTGCTTATAGAAAAAAAGAATTTACACAATTTCAAATATATGTCTAAAAGTTGTAACACTTGCCTTTTATTGCTCAAATATATTTTTATTTTATGTGATGGGAGCTGCAGCTCCAGAAACATAAATGTAGCTGATTATGTCTTGAATTGGCCTTTGAACATTTTCCCCAATCAGATCACAGAGTTATAGATTCTATGACTGAAATGGAACTTAATTTTGCATTTAACGGCAGCTAATGACGTGACATCACATGCTCGCCACATCATTAGCATCGGCACCCGGTATATGCTAATGCGGTGACGTCACATGCGCACCACATCAAGACCCGGAAAGAGCGGAGGCCGGAGCAGGTAAGTGAGGGGAGAGGGAGGGGGGGGGGGGGGGGAGGGTATTTAGAGGGGTTGAGGTTGAGGAGGGAGGTTGAGGAGGGGGGTTGAGGATGAGGAGGGGGGGAAGAGACACAGGGAAGGGAGGGGGGGAGAGACACAGGGAAGGGAGAGGGGGAAGAGACACAGGGAAGGGAGAGGGGGGGAAGAGACACAGGGAAGGGAGAGGGGAGGAAGAGACACAGGGAAGGGAGAGGGGAGGAAGAGACACAGGGAAGGGAGAGGGGAGGAAGAGACACAGGGAAGGGAGAGGGGAGGAAGAGACACAGGGAAGGGAGAGGGGGGAAGAGACACAGGGAAGGGAGAGGGGAGAAGAGAGATGGGAGAGAGAGGGGGACACAGAAGGCACAAGAGGGAAACGGGGCAGCACATTTCCCACCCTCGGCTTATACTCGAGTCACTCATTTTACCCAGTATTTTGTGGTAAAATAGGTGCCTCGGCTTATACTCGGGTCGGCTCATACTCGAGTATATACGGTATATATATATATATATATATATATATATATATATATATATATATATATATACAGTGCCTTGCAAAAGTATTCATCCCCCTTGACTTTTTACCTATTTTGTTACATTACAGCCTTAAGTTCAATGTTTTGTTAATCTGAATTTTATGTGATGGATCAGAACCACAATAGTCTAAGTTGGTGAAGTGAAATGAGAAAAATATATACATAAAACTATTTTTTAGAAATAGAAAACAGAAAACTGGCATGTGTGTATGTATTTACTCCCTATGTTATGAAGCCCATAAAAAGCTCTGGTGCAACAAGTTACCTTCAGAAGTCACATAATTAGTGAAATGATGTCCCCCTGTGTGCAATATAAGTGTCACATGATCCGTCATTACATATACACAACTTTTCTTTTTAAAGGCCCCAGAGTCTGCAACACCTAAGCAAGAGGCACCACTAACCAGAGTTTGCAAAAGGCATGTGGGAGATTTCCAAAATGTATGGAGGACGGTGCTCTGGTCTGATGAGACTAAAATTGAACTTTTCAGTCATCAAAGAAAAAGCTATTTCTGGCGCAAACCCAACACATCACATCACCCAAAGACCACCATCCCCACAGTGAAACATGGTGGTGGCAGCATCATGCCGTGGGGATGTTTTTCAGAGTGGTCAGAGTTAAGGGAAAGATGGATGGTGCTAAATACAGGGATATTCTTGAGCAAAACCTGTACCACTCTGTGTGTGACTTGAGGCTAGGACGGAGGTTCACCTTCCAGCAGGACAATGACCCCAAACACACTGCTAAAGCAACACTTGAGTGGTTTAAGGGGAAACATGTAAATGTGTTGGAATGGCCGAGTCACAGCCCAGACCTCAATCCAATAGAAAATCTGTGGTCAGACTTAAAGATTGCTGTTCACAAGCGCAAACCATCCAACTTGAAGGAGCTGGAGCAGTTTTGCAAGGAGGAATGGGCAGAAATCCCAGTGGTAAGATGTGGCAAGCTCATAGAGACTTATCCAAAGTGACTTGGAGCTGTGATTGCCGCAAAAGGTGGCTCTACAAAGTATTGGCTTTAGGGGGTGAATAGTTATGCACATTGACTTTTTCTGTTATTTTGTCCTATTTGTTGTTTGCTTCACAATAACAAAAAAAAACATCTTCAAAGTTGTGGGCATGTTCTGTAAATGAAATTATGCAAATCCTCAAACAATCCATGTTAATTCCAGGTTGTGAGGCAACAAAACACGAAAAATGCCAAGGGGGGGGGGGGGGGTAAATACTTTTGCAAGGCACTGCATATAAGTGTTTTTGTGTGTCTTTGCATTGCTCAGTCATGTCCGACTCTCCGTGACCTCATGGACTGCAACACACCATGCTGATCCACTTGGTATTCATGGCAGAGATACTGGGGTGGATTGCCAGTTCATTCTCTAGTGGGCCACAGCATACAGCTCCTGCTATTCCTAAAGGGTCTTCTATCCAAGTACCAGGCCCAACCCTGAATGGTTTCAGAGTGCTGTGAACTCTTGGTTCCCTGACTGGAATCAAACCCAGGTTGCAGCGGTGAAAGCACCGAGTCCCAACCACTGGAGCACCAGGTAATATTTAGTAAAGGAGAGTGTACATTTAGGACTAATGGAAATAGTTATTTTTAAAGGCTCCTCTTGGGAAAGCCGACATACAAGGCAATGGCTTCTCACAGTAAAATATAATTGTACATTATAGTTATTAAATTAAATAATTATTGCATCCACTATAAAAAAAAAAAAAAAAGTTTTCAGAAACAGATATTTTGAGCACAGCACCACAGTGGTACTTACGTACATCCATGTATTCTTTTGTAGATGCAGATAGGGAAGGAGAGAAGCATGTCAGACAGAGCAATATAGCCTTTTATAATAGGAGTGAGCTGACCTGTTTTGCAATCCAATGACAGAACAGTATGTAAAGCAGAGTTTGCCGTTGGCATAGCCATCCCCCACAAACCTACTCTTTTCTATCACCCCTATATACATAATAAAAGGATTGCAGATGAAAGAAAAAGCCCTCTGCATGGCTCCAACAACATCAGACAGTGACATCCAGCCAGATGGTGCTATCAAGTATAAGCACCATTTCATATTATGGTTTCTTACTATCTTATTTTTTTTCGCTGTATAACATACATTTATTAATCTATGGTGCTGTGAGTAATTATTTCCCTCCTTCACCCCTGGTTAGTCTGTACTAGCTTTTGAATAGAAGGCGATGTGTTGAGTATTGTAGAGGAGCTTCTCTGACAGCCTAATCATTTTTCTTCCCGCTTTCTAATACATTTATTGTGCCATTCCAAGGGTAGTCAATAGGTCCAAATCATGATCGCTGACCCTCAAGTGTATTATTGAAGGACCTCTTTAGTGGGCTTTATAAAATGGCTCTCTAGGTTTTGATAACTTTATTGAACTTTTAGGTTTTATTAAAACCAAACTACGTAAATTAATGTTTAATTCATACTCCAGGTTATTTAAGCTCCAGATTCTCTGCTGCCTAATGAAGTATTGTGTCTTGAGTAGAACCAGCCATAGGGAGGGCTATCTAAAATGGCATACCCCAATCACATATATAGTTGTCATAATTATCACCAAGGCCCGAAAGTTACAGGTTTGGCGGGGGATGCAATGAGCACCATAAGCGCTCATCACGAGGGCTGTAAAAATGGTTTACTGGCTGCCATTTTTTTTCCAGCCCGTAACTCGAAAGCCATTTGGGGGCCGCCCAAAGACGCCAATTAATTAGAAAACTAACTTACAACCTCACACACAGGACAGGGGGAGAGACAGGGAGCCTGTAAGTGAGGTTGCAAGCTAATTTGCTATTTCATTGGCATTTTTGGGAGGTCTCAGAACGGCTAAGCGAGGAAAAAAATGGCGTCCGTAATTTTTTTTCAAGCCTATAAATCGGAAACACATTTTATCCTTGGCGAAAATTATCAATTTCCCCAAACCCGCAAAGTTTATGACTCGTAAATGCAAACAGGAGCACAGGGGAGGGAGAGAGGGTGAAAGACACGGGTAAGAGGCTTGCAATGAGTGACAAAGTCACTCATTGCGGAGCTCGCACTGAGCACCGAAGGCCTGAAAGTTGCGGGTTGCCCGACGTCTGCTCATCGCGACGCCCGGAAAGTAGGGGCTTGCCATAAGCACTGAAGGCGCTAATTGCAGGGCTCGCAATGAGCGACAAAGGAGCTCATTGTGGGGTACATAAGTTGCAGTTGGCCATGGCCTGGAGAGCAGCAAAACCGCTCATTGTGGGGCTCGCGATGAGCGCCAAAGGTGCTCATTGCGAGGCTCGTAAGGGGGGGAAGAGGCTCGCAATGAGGGTTGAAGGCGCTCACCCCTAGGTCCGCAAGTTAGAGGGGGCCAGCCGAGCATTGGGTGGCAAACAGCATTGCCAGGTTTCAAGTTTTATTGGGCAAGTCGCTAATTGCAATATACAGTAATAGCGGTAGGTGACGAGAAAGTGTGTTTCTACACTTCTACCAATACGTGTATAGAGTGGTTTTCAATTTCGTACTTTCCTCTGGTTCAAATAGCTTCCTTTAGGAGGTTGTGAGGTCCAGAGCCATCACCGGATCATTGAAAGAGTAATTATAGAAATGCACTGTAAAATTTGAATTGCAATTTTCTTTTAGTATAAAGCCTTACCAAATTATTCTTTGAATACTTCTTAACAAGATCACCAAGGCGGTCCTTTATATGTATTGCATACCTCAACCCAGGCTTCTAAATGCTTAATATAAATTGTTTTCACATTTTAAGTCCCAATTACTATATATAAGCCATCTCTCTGTGCTCTTCTGAACGCAATTTTATTAAAATATGTAAATTCATAAATAAATATGGATTCCGGATTTTAACTTAATCTTCATAAAGACATTCAGACCATGTTAAAATTTGAAATAATAATGAATAAAAAAAAAAGTGTACCCTGTACAATGGTGGAGAGTTCTGTGCATTTCTAAACAATTATATTTAATAATATGGGCTATGCAATTTTAGATGATTATTTTATATTCCAGTTAGCTATCACTATATCACTGAACCCATTTGTAGCTGTTTTTCCATAGGAAGGAAGGAAGAAAAAAAAAAAAAAGAAAAAAAAAAAAAAAAAAAAAACGAGCGCAGCTTTAGCGAACTATCAAACAGATTCTATGAAACAGAATGCACATTGGCCAATAAGTAGCAGCCGAAAGTAGTCATATTTAGAGATAATGGGTTGGTACCATGTATTTGCCACACCCATTGTAGCCACCATAACATACAAACCGAATATTTTTATGCATAAAATGACACTCCTACCAACCCTTTGAAATATACTTTTTTAATCTAAGCCCTGGTCGATCTATCCAAAAATACATCCCTAGCATTAATCATACCGTATGTTTTCTTCCATTTTACAACAGTCAACCCTCCTCCCCGGTGAGCAAATCTAATTTATGAAAACACATCAAAAAAAGGTTAAATATGAAATTTTTATTTGTGGAAAACATTGCGTAGTTCATGCTTAAGACATTTGTTTTGAACATTGGGTAAGTTCACTTCATTTTTTGGGTGTTTGTAAACTTGTTGTGTTGGATTTTTTTTTATTGGAACAAAACACCTATAATTAAAGAGTTAAGAATTGTTTTATCCAGTGAAAACTTAGAAAACCTTAATATAAATATGACATTATTTATATGCGTTTGGATTTCCCATGAAATACATAGCTCTTCACATATAAGTTTTCAGCTGGGGAAATGGTGACGATTACTCTTTTATAGGAGGAGTGATTATTTTGCGTCTAATGTTCAAAATTTCTAAAATTCACATGAAATGTTTGGTCACTGAAAATGTATACAGTACATTAGATCGTGGAATTTTTGCAATAATTTATCTTCAAGCCAGAAAAAAAAATATTTAGCCATGCCATTATTCATTGCACACTTGAACTTCGTGACCTTCTTTCTCTCCATTTAGACTATTTTCATGACCATTTTCTAAATTTTCTTTTACCTTAATTTCTTCTTTAATAGAGTGGCCATTGTGGATTACTTGTTTGTCATTGATTTGTGGCTCAGAGGACTCATTTTCTAATTCTTCAGCTGCTGTTTCATGGTTTTCAGAAATGCTTTGGGCAGATGGATCATGCACTTCTTTTGTTGCCGAGTCACTATTCACAACCTCAGGGTTAGAAGATGATTCATTTTCTTTCTGGGATGTCTCCACCCCCTGACCATCTTGTCCTGGTTCATGTTTATCTGAATCCTGATGCATTTGCGGTTCTTCTCTCTGTTCACCTAAATCTATATCCTGTGTCTTCTGCTCTGTTAACTGCACATTTGCTGATTTTTCTTCATGAGACTCTTTCTCTCCTGTGCATACTGTCTCAGGTGACTGTTCTGATGATACCGTCTGTGAATTATGAGTGTTCATAACCTGTTCCCCACTATCAAAAGACTCTTTATTTATGGTATGCTCATTAGCATGAGCAGACATCTCAGGCACTTGGGTTGATTTTGGTGGTTCTGCGATTGGCCCATGCATTGCGGACTCTTCTGGCTCTGAGGCCTGCATAGATTCTCCTACTGGCTCAGGCACTTCCACTGGCTCCTTGATTTGGGGCACTGAAGCTACTAGTGTAGAGGCTTCCACCGCCTCAGCTACTGGCTTAAGGTCTTCAATTGGCTTTTGGATTTGGACCACCTCTCCTACCGGTTCATGAGCTTCCACTGGCTCCTGGGACTGGGCAACCTCTTCTACTGGCTCGGGGACTACCTCCTGTTTCTGGGACTGGACAACCTCTTCTACTGGTTCAGGGACTACCTCTGGCTCCTGGGACTGGGCAACCTCTGCTACTGGCTCGGGGACTAACTCTGGCTCCTGGGAATGGGCAACCTCTGCTACTGACTCAGGGACTACCACTGGCTCCTGGGACTGGGCAACTTCTGCTACTGGCTCAGGGACTACCACTGGCTCCTGGGATAGGTCAACCTCTGCTACTGGCTCTGGGACTACCACTGGCTCCTGGGACTGGTCAACCTCTGTTACTGGCTCTGGGACTACTACTGGCTCCTGGGACTTGTCAACCTCTGCTACTGGCTCAGGGGCTACCACTGGCTCTTGTGTGACTGGCTCCTGGGACTGTCCTATTTCTGCTAGTGGCTCTGGAGCTTCCTCTGGTGCCACCTCTGCTACAGGCTCTTGAACTACCACTGGTTCCTTGGATAGTGGCACCTCTGCTATAGGTTCTTGGACTTCCACTGGTTTCTGTGGCAGTGCAACTTCAACTACTGGCTCTGGAGCTTTCACTGGCTCGGTTACAGGTGCTATCACTACCTCTGGAGCCTGCACTGGCATAGGCATTGTCTCAATTGTCTTTGCTCCCTGGACAATAGCTTCCTCGTGACTCGGCTCAGACCCAGATTCTTTGTTCTTAACCATTGCCTGGCTTTCCTGCTTCGTCTCCGTGGCTTCTTGATCAGTCAACAAGGCTGATGCCGGAGGAGGCTGCGGAGCTAAATCTTTGGCCACTGATTCTTGTATATTATCATTTACTGTTGTATCATCTTGTTTCTCATCCTTCACCTTTTTTTCCTCTGTGGAACCCATTGAAGTGGAGGATGACTGCAGGATGTTTTCAGATTTCTCCTTCAAATCTTTCTCGGGGTCCTGAACTGGATGAGATTTCTCCACAGAAGCACCTTCTTTATTTGCTTCTTCACATGCTTTCTCCTGCATTGTACTTGAACAAACATCAGACTTTTCTGGTTTATCTTGCGATACTTCAGTTGCCTCTCCATTCTTTTCCTTTTCTTGTTTTGGACCATCACTGGTTTCTTGTTTTTGGTCATCTTTTGAGTCATCTTTGGTTGTTCCACCTGATGTTACTTCTTCACCAGCCTGCTTCTCATCCTGGGTCTTCTGTTCCTCACTGGTACCATTGCTCTCCGTTTGGCCAGTCTGAGGTTTTTCCCCGTTTGGCTCAGCTGCATCTTTTTGTCCATCTTGAATCTCAAGTTCTTTTTGTTCAACTTCTGTTTCAGTAGATTCTCCTTCTTTGCCAGCACCCAAACAATAGGACTTTTTCTTCTTGCTTAGTTTCCCTCCCATTGTGATACCTGTAGTAAAACAATAAAAAAAATGATTAACTCCTCATTCTTTAAATCACACTTTTTAATTTAAAATTGTGAAAATTATTTTATATAAGACACTATTAAATCTGTTAAAGGGCCGCTGCAACACATTTTTTTCTGTGTGGCCTTTTTATAAAACGTCAAAATACTATTTCATTGCATTTCCATTTTGTTCCCTCAACTGATTCTACTACAGCCTTCTCAGGAGGATAGGTCCTTACACATGACTTCATTCGTTCTGTTGAAAGTACTGTCAATGGCACATGCATATTCCCATTGTGCAGATAGAAGCTTCCTCTACATTCAAAGCTTCCTCCCAAGGAGATACATCAGCAGAAACCAAAATTAGTCTTTATTTAACAGCATTAAGTTTTAATGCTATATTATTTTTTTTATGTTTTGTCACAGTATAGTTTTTCAAAATAATACTTTAAATATGGCTACAGCAGCCCTTGGACCTATCCTGTTTTGTGTTCGCCGGAACGCACCATGAGCCACCTAGTTCTATGAATGAGCTACTAATCCTGATAAGTGGTTAGGAAGTGAGGTTTAGGGGGTTAGGGTTAGAGGGTTGGGGTGTACTACCTACTTTTCACAGCTAGATGTCACAGCTATAGTCGTCGGTGCGCTGCCACAGCGGCGTACATAAAATAGGATAGATCTCGGCCCTTTAAAAAGACATTGCTATATACACAGTAGGAAGAATCACTGTCTTAGTCATGTTACTTGTATCAAAGTAGGCAACTCCTGACCTGGTGATGGGCATGGGACATGAGGGCTGAAGGGCAGTCATGCCCCATGGCAGCAACATCTACAGGCCTCAAAGCTTCAAGAGGCCATACATTAGAATGGGTGGGTCACCCAATAGGACTAAGCCACCGTTATATACAGGAGATTCACACTGGGGCACATACACTAAAACCAGCGCAGATGACAAATCATAGTACATGTCGTACCATATAACCTAGAAACTGTAAGACTCTCTAAGATACCTTAGTAGATAAGCCCCATTGTGGTCATTGGCCAAGTCTACAAAAAAATCCAATTACACTGGAATCCATTTGTTTCTACTGTGGTTGGATATGGGGTATAGTATAAAAACTAAAGCAAAATCCACATACTTAATATTGACAAATATATATATATATATATATATATATATATATATATATATATATATATATATATATATTAGTTATAATTTAACATTTCTAGATAATAACGCACCTAAAACAAATGTACATACTATAGAAAGGTTCCTTCAGGAAAAAAAAAAAGTAGATATATCTGGCACTGTAGATATGACCAATAGCCGAGCCACTGGCCCATTGTCTGATTGCTCTTTGTTATGTAAAGCAGCACCCCCCAGGGTTACAATTATTCCTTCACCCACTGATGCCATGTGTGTAGATGCAGCATTGTACAGCCTGCAAATAACCACCTAAATCAATACCCTTTCCCACACATCCCATTCTTGGCTTTGTTTCATTTAAAAATGTCCTGCAGTATTACTTTGATTTCACAGTTTGCATTTCAAGATTTAACCTCTTACGTCCCAAGAGGAGACCAGCAAGCATTGCTCTGCAAGGCACTGTAGGCCCAGGAAGTGAGCAAGAGGTTAATACTCGAACAATGGGCATCATTACTGTCATGCACACATTTGTTATATTGGGTATTAAAGAATTAGATGATAGCATGCATTGGAAAAGCAGATGCAGAGATGGGGGATAAACCAGATGCAAACTGATTCAATTATAGATTATATGTGGGGGAGGAAATTATAGGGTGTGTATAATTATCACCTATACATCTGCTCCTATAGTATCAATCCCCCACCCCCCACAAACTAACCCATCAACAAGAACAATAGCACCAATTACTCTCTTTAAAGCCACAATACAGTCTTAGTCCCTTTAAATCTGAACACTGATCACCAGCTGTACTTAGTTTAACAATTGTTATATTAATAAGAGTTACATTTTAGATTATTTATGCGTTATAGTAATTAAATGTGAATTAAAAGCTACATTAATATCTCATTTCCAAGTAGTATCAGTCACCACATTAAGGAGAAAGAGAGGTCTCAAGATTTGGTGCAATGAGGGTCTGCAGCAGAACAAAGAAGCCGGTCTCATCTGCACCAGATCCCAATCCAGCATGGTGCAAGTGTCTAAGCACATGCAGATCCAGTGGTACCGGTGTGAGAGGGGGTTCATACCTTGCAGATGGATCCAAAGCCGGGAACCAGAAGCAGGAGACAAAGATGCAGCAGGACCTGGGAGTGGATGATCTCCACTCCTCAGCAGGGCTGGGCTAGGACTGAGCAAGATGGAGAGTGACAGATGCTCCCCTCTCAGAGGTACAATCTGGTGCTTCCCTCCCCCCTCCTCCTTGCCTTATAGATACACCCCTCCCCTCTCTGCATCTGCTCTAATGCAAGACCTCAAAAGACAGACTACCCTCCTCTGTGACTAGTCAATTTAAGAAGCCAACTGTTCAGTGTGTCATAACTCCAGGGAATAAATCCTGTTATTTCTTGTATGGGCTTTATTGGATTTGTATATTCTACTGTGAAATTACCTCCTAATTAAAGACAATGAATAAGGAAACTGCTACCTGTTAAGTAATATAAATGTATTTTATTCCATTTGGGCTTTTAGATAATATTAAGTGTAGAAAGCAAAGTTACATTTTGGATTCTCCATCTAAAAACAAAAAACTATTTATAGCTGCAGGAGGTAATACATTACTGTTCATTTTAAGAATAAGTATCATTTATAGGAATAAATAACTATTTTCTAATATGTTACTCACAGACAAGAAAATATTCATCATAATATACCAGGTTTAAACATTTTTTCATGTAATTGCTACCATACTGAACTAAGCCTGCAATGCACATGTATTCTGATTGCTCTTTAAGATGATGTATGTTTTATATTGGCCAGAGAGTGTAATAAAATATATGTAAGTGTGTTAGATTAAAGATTTTATTGCAACAATCGGTCCTATCCTGTTATGCTGGCGCAGCACAAGGCAGCAGCAGTGGCGGTGAGCATCCGCTAGATGGCGCTGCCAATATTTGGGTGCCATATCAGAAAGTCCAGGCTTAGGTAAACTGTTAGGGTTAGGGTGAGGGTTAGTTCAAGGGTTAGGTTAACATTAGAGGCTTAGAACTTCTCTCATATATCGGCAGCGCCGCAAAATATCAGCAGCGCCATCTAGCGGTTGGAGGCCGCACTGCAGCGACTGACGTGTCCCGACACCATAAGAGGATACATCCCAACAATAAGGATCTATCCTTCTTCACCTTCGCATGTCTTCGGCAGCACTGAAAGCTACAGTTACAGGAGCCATCCATCAGGGGGCACTGTCAAGTTTCGGGCGCCGTCATGTTTGATGTAAGGAAAATAACTATTCTACCCTCCGAAGTGGTGCAACTCGACGGCGCTGAGTCGACATTGAGGCCATCGCTATGTTGGGCGTGGGCACTTGGTGGTGGGATTGCAGCTGTCAGATTTTGCAAAGGTGAAGAGAGAAAGGACCCAATAAAATAATAGCCAAGTGATTTTATATATATATATATATATATATATATATATATATATATATATATATATGTATATATATGTATATATTATAGTTTTAAGTAGGCATGTTAGTCTAGTGGTTTATATAATCTATGTATAATTATGTGAGAAAAAACTTTAACAATACGGACATATATATATATATATATATATATATATATATATATATATTACATATTTAGTTCTGAGCAAGCCGGTTGTTGCTAATGATGCGGGCTCGCAGCCACAGTTGCTGGCAAAGAGCGGCATTGCTGGCAACAGCTGAGTTTAGGCCCGCAAATGCGGACCCTCGCAATGCGAGGGGCCACATTTGCGGAGGTGGAGGCTCCCACGTCGACCGCAAAATTTACAGAGTTAGCATCCACAAATACGACTTTAAGACCTTAGCGCCCGAACCCTGCGCACATGAAAACATTAAAAGCACAATAAATACACACAATAAACACATGAAAAGCTTACCCACAGCAAGGGGGGGCACCCTGGACCTCTGCAAGTGAAGTTACACCTCCATTTAAGTCCAAATTCAAGAGTTTAGACACACGAAAATCCCCTGAGAGAAAAAATGGCTGCTGAAAAAAACGAAAACGAGGCTAAAGGATCCTAAACACGCAAAACACCACGAAACACACACAGATTTTCCGAAATAGCCGTACGAGGTCCAAAATACACTATTAACAAGGACACAAAATACGACCTTAACGCCCGACCCGGGCGCACATGAAAACAATAGAAACACAATAAATACATGCTCCAAATACATAAAAACCATAACCACAGCAAGGGGGGGGGGGGGGGCACCCAGGACCTCTGCAAGTGAAGTTACACCTCAATTTAAGTCCAAATTCAAGAGTTTACACACACGAAAATCCCCTAAGCGAGAGAAAAAATGGCTGCCGAAAAAAACGAAAACGAGGCTACAGGACCCTAAACACGCAAAACACCACCAAATACATACGGATTTTCTGAAAAAGCCGTACAAGGTCCAAGATTCACTATTACCAAGGACGCTACATCATCCAGACCCGCGTACCACATACACATTAGCAGCCATTTTACAACACTAACTTACACAATGCAGAAGTACACAGCTACCCTAACGGATATTCCTCGCGCACGCAGCCTATTTACACTACACACTTCACACATTGCTGACACTTACACATCAGCTCCACAACAGTGCAAACCGACATTGTATGCTGCAGGAACATCAAAACAGATTGTCAGCTCTTCAGCACAATGCTTCATGCATATATTACTTCCAAATAGATAAAGTATATTCATTTATGAATTATTTCATTAGCTTACAAAAAACGACCGCCAACGCTGCTCATAGCACACAAACAACCAACAGCCTCGCAATGAGCACCGAAGGCGCTCAGCGCGAGGCTCTGAACGAGCGCTGAGCAACTCGGAACAGCAACAAAATGAATGTCTCAACCAAACACACCAATCTTATTGCCATAATTTTTTGACGGGCAAGTCGCTAGTGTATATATATATATATGCTTGTCTATTAAATATGCTGTTGTTAAATTTAGATATACAGTAAAACTGATTCATTAAATCTCTCTCTATATATATATAATTGGATGTGTGTATAGACAGATACCTATTTATATATGTTTTATCTGTCAGTCTATCTATCTGTCTTTGTTTATTAATCTCCATTTTAATGCCTGTGCTCTGTTTCTACCTAGGCTAGGTCTATGAGGCCCAGGCCTAGGCCAGCATATTTCCATGTTGCAGCAAGGTGCCTGAAGATGCAGTACATGATTAATAAGGTTGTGTGAGATCTTTCTTTATATCAGGGCTGTAAATGTGAACCAGCAACCTCAAAAAACAAACATACAAAACCAGAAAGAAGTGCCATCACCGTAATGTATGTATTCTTTTATTGTGTATTACTCATCCATATATGTCATCCCCCATAGACATGGAAAAGAAAGAGGGGAGGGAGACAAACAAGAAAAAATATGGTGGTACACTATTGTTCTGATAGAGACATTGAATAAAATAGAGTTAGACAGGGAAAGCCTATATCATATCATATCTTACTTATATATATATATATATATATATGTGGGTGTACATCAGAAACATACAAATAGCATCAGCTGATATGAGCCAGTACAGAGCCTTTGTCTGTGCACAATTGTAGAAAGCCAGAGGGAGATGTACAGATCTGGGCCAGCATATAAACCCGAAAGCTTTCCTCTGGAGACCATGTGGTCAGTAGAATATGTCATCTCACAACACTGAAGTCAGCCACTTTGTTTAACACGTCTGTAATGTAACCCAGGCTTCGAGGAACAAGATACACATCTCAATTTATCTTTCATAGTAACTAAGAGTGACTGGAAACCTTAGGGCCAGTCTGTGCCCTGGGAGCTGGAACTTGGATTCCAGAGACTGTCACCATAAATCTGAATGTGTGCCCAAAATGTACAAACTTTAAATATTTATTCTAGGGAGTTCATGGCTGTTTATAGCTCAGACGCAGCCCGGAGAGTTTACATTTTACCCAGTCCCCTCCCAACCTGCAGCTAATCTCTCTCTGATCTCCGCAGTTGATTGTATAAATCACTACATTTACCACTAAACATGTCAATTATGCAGGATGAACTAAGTATAGGCTTAAAGGGTCACTGTACAACAAGGGTTCATTTGTTTATTTAATCTATAGCAATAAAAAAAAAGTGGGTCCTTTCCTGTTAAAGCTGCGCCGAGCCTGCGCTTAACCAACACGGACGCGCTGCCATCACCAACAAGAGCGTGGACAGTGCAGCGCCACCAACCGCTCACAATGCTGTACTACGCCACAGTTTAAAATAGATTGCTCTAGGGCAGGGGTGGGCAAGTTTGGTCCTGGAGAGCCACACACAGGCCAGGATTTGAGGATATACCTGCAGTGCACAGGTGAGTCAATCGCTTCTTCGGTCATCCTGATTGACTCACCGAAGCACAGAAATGATATCCTCAAATCCTGGCCTGTGTGTGGCTCTCCAGGACCAAATTTGCATACCCCTGCCCTAGGGGAAATGGGTTATGGTTTTAAAATGGATTGCTGTAGGGAAGAGGGGTTAGGGTTAGGCAAGGGTTAGGATTAGGCTTCAGTTAGGGTCCTACTATTACTTGTTTGTTTTTTTAATGTGTGTGGCGCAGGGGTCAGGCACGCTCACTGTGCTCATAGCGATGTGACATAGTTATAAAAGGAAAGATCCAATCAGTGTAGTTTTAAAATTTATATTTCAACTTGGTAAAGATTTAATCAGATGTTTCTCTACTCCCCATGTCAGGTATCCAGTATGTGCCAGGATGCAGATAAAGGACTCCTATCACGGAAAGTGAGAAACATATTTGGACAGACTCCTGGGCAGATCCTCCCCTGGGCACCTAATAAAGGAGAAGCAGCTTTGCTAGTTTCTGAACGTTGACACTGAAATGTAAGTTTTTTTAGCTACATTGAATGTACTTTTTCAAATACTCATGTTATTGCTAAACAGTTACAAAATCACATATATAGTTGTCATGATTGCGAGTTTGTTGGTAATGCTATGTTAAAAGTTATGGGCTTATGCATGCACAATGAGCGCAAAGGCGTTCATCGCAAGGCCCGAAAGTTACGGGTTTGACGGGGGCAGCAATGAGCGCCAAAGGTGCTCATTGCAGGCCTTGCGATGAGTGCTGTAGGCGCTCTTCGCAAGGCCCGTGCGTGACTGCTCGAGGGGCGCGGGGGGGGGGGGGAGGCTCCAAAAGGTTTACGAGTTACAGGCTTCGAAAAAATTACGTCTTTAACGGATGCCATTTTTTTAACCCGTAACTTGTAAGCTGTTGAAAGACCACCAACGCCAATTAATTAAAATATTAACTTACAACCTCACACACAGCCCAGGGGAGAGGCAGGGAGCCTGTGAGTGAGGTTGCAAGCTAATTTTATGTTTAATTGGCATTTTTGGGAGGTCTGAAAACGGCTAAGCAAGGAAAAAAATGGATCCCGTAAAGCCGTAACTTTTTTTAAGCCTGTAAACCGGAAACACATTTCGGGCTTGGGGAAAATTAACAATTTCCAAAGCCCGCAAATGGTTTCACACTCGTAAATGCAAACAGGAGCACAGAGGAGAGAGAGGGTGGAAAGAGACACAGGATAAGTGGGAAAAAAGCACCATGGGAGGGAGAGGGGGCGAAGACGGCCCTCATTGCGAGGCCTGAAAGTTGCGGGTTGGCCAAAGGTGCTCTTTGCAAGGCCCATAAAGTAGAGGGGGAGGGGGAGGCTTGCAATGAGCGCCGATGATGCTCATTGCGAGGCATAAAAATGGCGGGTTGCCCGAGGCCTGCAGTGAGCGGCAAAGTCGCTCATTGCGGTGCTTGCCATGAGTGCCTGTAAAGTAGAGGCCCGTAAAGTAGAAGGTGGGAGAGGCTCGCGATAAGTGCCAAAAGCCCTCATTGCGGGGCACGAAAGTTGCGGATTGGCCGAGGCCTGCATTTGCATCTTTGCATTCCATAGTTGTGATAATAGAGCCAAAAATGCATCACAACACAATGTACCCGGTACTGTGATGATTTAGCTACAATGTGGCTAAAGAGGGACATTTATATCCTTGAAAATCCTTCATAATTTCCAGACTTGCCACTAACACACTCACACTGCAGAGCATGAACAGTCCAATCATATGTATTGCAGAACAGATACACTCAGGATACTTTTCTCTAATTAAATAATGTGCAGAACAGACACACAGCTAGCCTTGCTCTGGGTACTGACATACACTGCAGGACAGACACACGGCTAGCCGTGCTCTGGGTACTGACATTCACTGCAGGACAGACACTCGGCTAGCCTTGCTCTGGGTACTGACATACACTGCAGGACAGACACTCGGCTAGCCTTGTTCTGGGTACTGACATACACTGCAGGACAGACACACGGCTAGCCTTGCTCTGGGTACTGACATTCACTGCAGGACAGACACACGGCTAGCCTTGTTCTGGGTACTGACATACACTGCAGGACAGACACACGGCTAGCCTTGCTCTGGGTACTGACATTCACTGCAGGACAGACACTCGGCTAGCCTTGTTCTGGGTACTGACATACACTGCAGGACAGACACACGGCTAGCCTTGCTCTGGGTACTGACATACACTGCAGGACAGACACACGGCTAGCCTTGCTCTATGTACTGACATACACTGCAGGACAGACACTCGGCTAGCCTTGCTCTGGGTACTGACATACACTGCAGGACAGACACACGGCTAGCCTTGCTCTGGGTACTGACATACACTGCAGGACAGACACACGGCTAGCCTTGCTCTATGTACTGACATACACTGCAGGACAGACACACGGCTAGCCTTGCTCTATGTACTGACATACACTGCAGGACAGACACACGGCTAGCCTTGCTATATGTACTGACATACACTGCAGGAAAGACACACGGCTAGCCTTGCTCTATGTACTGACATACACTGCAGGACAGACACACGGCTAGCCTTGCTCTATGTACTGACATACACTGCAGGACAGACACACGGCTAGCCTTGCTCTGTGTACTGACATACACTGCAGGACAGACACACGGCTAGCCTTGCTCTGTGTACTGACATACACTGCAGGACAGACACACGGCTAGCCTTGCTCTGTGTACTGACATACACTGCAGGACAGACACACGGCTAGCCTTGCTCTGTGTACTGACATACACTGCAGGACAGACACACGGCTAGCCTTGCTCTGGGTACTGACATACACTGCAGGAAAGACACACGGCTAGCCTTGCTCTGTGTACTGACATACACTGCAGGACAGACACACGGCTAGCCTTGCTCTGGGTACTGACATTCACTGCAGGACAGACACTCGGCTAGCCTTGCTCTGGGTACTGACATACACTGCAGGACAGACACTCGGCTAGCCTTGCTCTGGGTACTGACATACACTGCAGGACAGACACACGGCTAGCCTTGCTCTGGGTACTGACATACACTGCAGGACAGACACACGGCTAGCCTTGCTCTATGTACTGACATACACTGCAGGACAGACACACGGCTAGCCTTGCTCTATGTACTGACATACACTGCAGGACAGACACACGGCTAGCCTTGCTATATGTACTGACATACACTGCAGGAAAGACACACGGCTAGCCTTGCTCTATGTACTGACATACACTGCAGGACAGACACACGGCTAGCCTTGCTCTGTGTACTGACATACACTGCAGGACAGACACACGGCTAGCCTTGCTCTATGTACTGACATACACTGCAGGACAGACACACGGCTAGCCTTGCTCTGTGTACTGACATACACTGCAGGACAGACACACGGCTAGCCTTGCTCTGGGTACTGACATACACTGCAGGACAGACACACGGCTAGCCTTGCTCTATATACTGACATACACTGCAGGACAGACACACGGCTAGCCTTGCTCTATATACTGACATACACTGCAGGAAAGACACATGGCTAGCCTTGCTCTGGGTACTGACATACACTGCAGGACAGACACACGGCTAGCCTTGCTCTGGTTACTGACATACACTGCAGGACAGACACACAGCTAGCCTTGCTCTATATACTGACATACACTGCAGGACAGACACACGGCTAGCCTTGCTCTGTGTACTGACATTCACTGCAGGACAGACACACGGCTAGCCTTGCTCTGTGTACTGACATACACTGCAGGACAGACACACGGCTAGCCTTGCTCTGGGTACTGACATACACTGCAGGACAGACACACGGCTAGCCTTGCTCTATATACTGACATACACTGCAGGACAGACACACGGCTAGCCTTGCTCTATATACTGACATACACTGCAGGAAAGACACACGGCTAGCCTTGCTCTGGGTACTGACATACACTGCAGGACAGACACACGGCTCGCCTTGCTCTATATACTGACATACACTGCAGGACAGACACACGGCTAGCCTTGCTCTATATACTGACATACACTGCAGGAAAGACACACGGCTAGCCTTGCTCTGGGTACTGACATACACTGCAGGACAGACACACGGCTCGCCTTGCTCTATATACTGACATACACTGCAGGACAGACACACGGCTAGCCTTGCTCTATATACTGACATACACTGCAGGACAGACACACGGCTAGCCTTGCTCTGTGCACTGACGTACACTGCAGGACAGACACACGGCTAGCCTTGCTCTGTGTACTAACATACACTGCAGGACAGACACACGGCTAGCCTTGCTCTGGGTACTGACATACACTGCAGGAAAGACACACGGCTAGCCTTGCTCTATGTACTGACATACACTGCAGGACAGACACACGGCTAGCCTTGCTCTGTGTACTGACATACACTGCAGGACAGACACACGGCTCGCCTTGCTCTGTGTACTGACATACACTGCAGGACAGACACGCGGCTAGCCTTGCTCTGTGTACTGACATACACTGCAGGACAGACACGCGGCTAGCCTTGCTCTGTGTACTGACATACACTGCAGGATAGACACACGGCTAGCCTTGCTCTGGGTACTGACATACACTGCAGGACAGACACACGGCTAGCCTTGCTCTGTGTACTGACATACACTGCAGGATAGACACACGGCTCGCCTTGCTCTGGGTACTGACATACACTGCAGGACAGACACACGGCTAGCCTTGCTCTGGGTACTGACATACACTGCAGGACAGACACACGGCTAGCCTTGCTCTGTGTACTGACATACACTGCAGGACAGACACACGGCTAGCCTTGCTCTGGGTACTGACATACACTGCAGGACAGACACACGGCTAGCCTTGTTCTGGGTACTGACATACTCTGCAGAACAGACAGACGGATAGCCTTGTTTCTGGGTACTGACATACACTGCAGGACAGACACACGGCTAGCCTTGCTCTGGGTACTGACATACACTGCAGGACAGACACGCGGCTAGCCTTGCTCTGGGTACTGACATACACTGCAGGACAGACACGCGGCTAGCCTTGCTCTGTGTACTGACATTCACTGCAGGACAGACACGCTGCTAGCCTTGCTCTGTGTACTGACATACACTGCAGGAAAGACACACGGCTAGCCTTGCTCTGTGTACTGACATACACTGCAGGACAGACACACGGCTAGCCTTGCTCTGTGTACTGACATTCACTGCAGGACAGACACGCGGCTAGCCTTGCTCTGTGTACTGACATACACTGCAGGAAAGACACACGGCTAGCCTTGCTCTGTGTACTAACATACACTGCAGGAAAGACACACGGCTAGCCTTGCTCTGTGTACTGACATACACTGCAGGACAGACACACGGCTAGCCGTGCTCTGTGTACTGACATACACTGCAGGACAGACACATGGCTAGCCTTGCTCTGTGTACTGACATACACTGCAGGACAGACACACGGCTCGCCTTGCACTATATACTGACATACACTGCAGGACAGACACGCGGCTAGCCTTGCTCTATATACTGACATACACTGCAGGACAGACACGCGGCTAGCCTTGCTCTATATACTGACATACACTGCAGGACAGACACACGGCTAGCCTTGCTCTGTGTACTGACATACACTGCAGGAAAGACACACGGCTAGCCTTGCTCTGTGTACTGACATACACTGCAGGAAAGACACACGGCTAGCCTTGCTCTGTGTACTGACATACACTGCAGGACAGACACACGGCTAGCCTTGCTCTGTGTACTGACATACCCTGCAGGACAGACACACGGCTCGCCTTGCTCTGTGTACTGACATTCACTGCAGGACAGACACGCGGCTAGCCTTGCTCTGTGTACTGACATACACTGCAGGACAGACACACGGCTAGCCGTGCTCTGTGTACTGACATACACTGCAGGACAGACACACGGCTAGCCTTGCTCTGGGTACTGACATACACTGCAGGAAAGACACACGGCTAGCCTTGCTCTGTGTACTAACATACACTGCAGGAAAGACACACGGCTAGCCTTGCTCTGTGTACTGACATACACTGCAGGACAGACACACGGCTAGCCGTGCTCTGTGTACTGACATACACTGCAGGACAGACACACGGCTAGCCTTGCTCTGTGTACTGACATACACTGCAGGACAGACACACGGCTAGCCTTGCTCTGTGTACTAACATACACTGCAGGACAGACACACGGCTAGCCTTGCTATATGTACTGACATACACTGCAGGACAGACACATGGCTAGCCTTGCTCTGTGTACTGACATACACTGCAGGACAGACACACGGCTAGCCTTGCTCTGTGTACTGACATACACTGCAGGACAGACACACGGCTAGCCTTGCTCTGTGTACTAACATACACTGCAGGACAGACACACGGCTAGCCTTGCTCTGGGTACTGACATACACTGCAGGACAGACACACGGCTAGCCTTGCTCTGTGTACTGACATACACTGCAGGACAGACACACGGCTAGCCTTGCTCTGTGCACTGACATACACTGCAGGACAGACACATGGCTAGCCTTGCTCTATGTACTGACATACACTGCAGGACAGACACACGGCTAGCCTTGCTCTATGTACTGACATACACTGCAGGACAGACACACGGCTAGCCTTGCTCTATGTACTGACATACACTGCAGGACAGACACATGGCTAGCCTTGCTCTATGTACTGACATACACTGCAGGACAGACAAATGAAAATCAGCTAAGCGAGGAAAAATATGACAGCCGAAAAAACTTAAAAATTCTCAAACTGGATCAATATGGGGCCAAAGCCAATAACCTTACACAAACAGCGCCAGGCATTCAGGACTTAGAAAATAAAACCAACGGCAGTCACCACACGCCACGCAAAGATTCAGCAGAGACACAGAGGAGAAAGACAGGGGGAAGATGTGGAAAGAGACACATGGCATTCCCAAGCACAAAACTTGCAGGTTGCCGAGGGCTTGCGATGAGTGCCTTCGGCTCGTAAAGCAGACAGGAGGATAGGCTCGCGATGAGCACCAAAGGTGCTCAGAGATGGCGGAACCTCGCATTGTGTGGCAAACAGCATTGCAAGGCTTCAAATTTTATTGCCGTCATTTTTGATGGACAATTCCCTAGTCATCATAATAAAAATCATCAAAATTACAGAGAACTTGAAAATTGTATTAAATATTAAAATGATTTCCTGTTTATATTTTGAAGTAGTCCTTAATAAATATATATAACTAGCGAATTGCCCCTCCAAAAATTACGGGCATAAAATTGTAAGGCAGGCAATGCTGTTTGCCACACAATGTGAGGCTTTTGCTCCTCTGAGCACCTTTTGGCGCTCATTGCGAGCCTTTCCTCCCGCCTACTGTACAGGCCGCTCATTGCAGGGTTCATCAACCTGCAAGTTTTGTGCTTGTGAATGCCATGCGTCTCTTTCCAGCATCTCCCCCATGTGCCTTCCCTGTGTATTTTCTAAGTCCCGTGTGCCTGGCTTTGCTCAGCCTCTTTTTCATCCATTTGTTTACGTTTATCGTCCGCCATTTTTTTTCTTGCTTAGCCAATTTTCGAGTTACGAAACATGTGCGCCTGTAGGCCGCAAACAGTTCGCCTCATTTTGCGAGGCTCGCAAGCGTGACAACAACTTGCAATTTGACAATTATAATATGTGATTATGATTTATTATTACACAATGGCTCTGGATCTAGGGAGTCTACTCTGTCATACTGTTGGCCATTTAGGGTTCAGAGAGATTTGAGGTCTTTTCAGGTTTCTCAGAAACATTATAGCTAAGAACCACTGCATTCAATAATGAATTTAAGAAACCTGCTGTCTTAGGTCACATTTTCAGAATTCCAACTGTAAAGTACTTATATAAATAAAAGGCATGTGTCTGAGAGGAATGGAAAGAGGTTAATAGAGAAATGAAGAGAATAAGAAAGGTTTGGGAAAGTGTATGACAGAAAGGGAATAAAAAAGGAATAGTGCCGGAATGTGAAGAGGAAAACCAAATAGAAAAGTCATGGATGTATGGAAGACAGAAGAAATTTACTAAAACAAAGTACTATTAGAGGGAATGCAGGGAGCATTTGAAACAGGGAAAGAGATAAAATGGTGATGTACGCTTGCTTGCTCCCCTCATTTTCCTGCTCTCCTAGGCCCTGGCTTTCACTGTGCGCTAGTGATTCCAGCAGAGCCAAAATTCTTCTCATTTTCTGCTAACATATTGCAGAGCACTACTGGTCTTGTTCCCTACCAATACATAATATAGAAAAAAAGAAACCAGGCCTCATTATCTACTAAAGTTTGGCAGAACAGACTCATTCTTAGACTCAGTGGCCCCTATTCAATTTAAAATTGCAACAGTTACAGAGCGATTCAATTGAACAAGCCAGCAGATACCGGGCATAAAGCCTAAACCATGCACACGTAAGTAGCATATCAGGGCATGATCATCAATGATCAATTAAGCAAGGCCGCAACTACTGATTTAGAAACAGCCAATAGTAAATGAGACCGTCATCATGACGTCAGTAAAACATGGATGTCAATCGTCATGTCAATGAGCGTTTAGAGGTCCGAAATGCGATCAGACTTGCAATCTGGCAATGCACAAAATATTAAAAATGAATGGCGATACTGTTCTAGTCCATGTGGGTGTCCTGATATGTATTAACTTCTTGATTCACGAGATTGATATCACATGGAAATAAAACATAAAACAAATAATTTTTGATTGCCAATTTGCGAGCTTGAGACTGTTGTGCAATTAATACTAATGTCTTTCATCGCTTTCCCCGTTATTTATATGAAGTAATTATTTTTTATTTGCCTTTACAGTGCCATGATCAGGTGCTTAACCCCCTTTGCGAGTCCTGTCTGGTACTCGTAGGATTTTCTTTACATTTGCCATTTACGGGTGTGAGAACATTTGCGGGCTTGAGTAATTGTAGCAATTTAGCGATTTGCGATTGTAACATTTACTGGCAGTGATTTTCAGCCTGTAACCCACAAATCGCTTTCGGGTAGCTAACAGACACCAATTGAATAGCAAATTAGTTTACTGGCTCCAGTAACTAACAAAGGCTCAATTGAATAGGGGCCAGTGTCTATTAAAATATACTGCAGAAAAGACACATTCATGGCAACATTATATTACTAACACTCAATGCAGAGCAGTCACATTGCTAGACTCATTATCTATTTATATTTACTGCAGAACTGACAGGCTCCGAGTCTCATATACTGAATAGGCATATTACAAATCATATTCACTGTTAACATCTATTGCAGAACAAGCATGCTCCTGGCCCATCTCTGTACACATATATTGTGTAGAAAAGACATATTAAAGTCTGAATTAGACAACTCTTTTCTCAAGCTCTGTCAGTAGATCAAACCTTCTGAAAGAACGACAAGATCCGACATCCCTAAAACAAAACCTTCACTACTGTCTCTCTGCAGCCTGTGGGGTGACAATATGATCTACTTACCTCTAGAGCTCCTAGGACTATCTTATAGATGTGATTTCCTTAACCAAGGAAGATAAGAGAACTGAACTTGTATTGCAAGGCTTGAAAAGAACCTCTGCTGTGCTCCATGTACAGTACAGAAGTGTGCGGGTGCTCTTTGTACTGCCACTGTAAGTAAACATTAGCTCACACTGGAATGTGAACAGAGGGGGATAAGAGCCACCTTGCATATACACATATTTTTCATGTTTAAATTCTCTGCTCATATACTGTGTTTAGAAAAATAGCCATTTTCATGGCACGCACCAGTCACAACTTTTCTATCATGTTTTTAAAAGTAAGTTGACACCCTACTGGAAAGTTTATAGTTTACTAGCGACTTGCCCGTCAAAAAATGACGGCAATAAGATTGTAAGGCAGGTAATGTTGTTTGTGTGCAACATTAATTTTGTTGGTGTTCCGAGATCCTTCTGCGCTCATTGCGAGCCTCGCGCTGAGCGCCTTTGGCTCTCATTGCGAGGCTGTTGGTTGTTTGTGTGCTATGAGCAGTGTTTTTATTATTATGAAATAATGAATTAATATACTTTACTTATTTTGAAGTAATATCTGCAGGAAGCATTGTGCAGAAGAGCTGACAATCTGTTTTCATGTTGCTGCAACATACAATGTGTGTTTTGAGTGTTGTGGAGCTGCTGTGTAAGTGTCAGCAATGTGTGCAGTGTGTAGTGTAAATAGTGTGCGTGCACAAGGAAAAGCTGTGTACTTCTGCATTGTGTAAGTTAGTGTTGTAAAATGGCGTCTAATGTGTGTGTTACGCGGCTCTGGCTGATTTTGCGTCCTTCTTATTGGACCTCATACGTCTTTTTCGGAAAATCCGTATGTGTTTCGTGGTGTTTTGCGTGTTTAGGGTCCTATAGCCTCGTTTTCGTTTTTTTGGCGGCCATTTCATTTTTTCTCGTGCTTAGGGGATTTTCGTGTGTCTAAACTATTGAATTTCTACTTAAATTCAGGTGTAACTTCACTTCTAGAGGTGCTGGGTGCCCCCCCTTGCTGTGGGTAAGCTTTTTATGTGTTTGTTGTCTGTATTTTTTTGTGGTTTTAATGTTTTCATGTGCGCGGGTTTTGGGCGCTAATGTCGTAATTTTTTTTCCTGCAGCTCGTATTTGCGGATGCTAAGTCTCTAAATTTTGCGGTCACTGTGGGAGCCTCGACCTCCTCACTTTGCATCTAATTCTTGTAGAGCTGTGGTTGCATATTTTGGTTCAACTTTCAGCTTCTGGGACTGTGAAGGGAGTGTGGGGTCAATTTTAGTCTTATCCTATTATCTAAAATAGGCTCTTGACTTCTTTTTGTTCCCTTTTTCCCACCCCTACCTCCACCGATAGCTACAAAGACACAACTGACTAACAAACACAAAATTGATTCCTTTACTTATATACAGATTTTTCCGAAATTTTAGACTGGTTTTATGTCCACGAGATTACCCAGCTGCTGAGGTTGTTAGTTTGGTACTTACCTGATAAACAAATGTCTTTTGTTGGTTTGGACTACAGTGTTCCTTTAAAGGGCCTCGCTCTGCTTTAAACTATTTTATTTCACACAATACAAAATTGAAAAATAGCTGTAGGAAAAGGATTAATTAGGAATGGATGTATAGTCACTGAGAAGAAGTATTTAGGAGTACAATTGGGTATTTATTTAAGCGTTTTGGTGAAATATAATGCAATGTGTACTGTGGAAGAGGAGCATGCTCTCCAAGGCTTGGGGCCAGAGTGCCTGTGGGCTACATGAGTCCTGTTGACCACCTCTGATCTAAGCATTTGGAAATAAATAAGGCCTTTTTTTCTAGGGCCAGCCTTAAAAAGTTTTTTTTATATTACATCTATTCTAAAATTGTTTTGCTTAACATGAAGTCTAGTAAATTGTAACTCTTTTTAAAGAATGCTCTTTTGAAGAACTACACTTGAAAATAGACAAACATTTTATAATGTAAATACAACCCAGTGTTGGAGCTAGTGAAGGGAGGTCCCTGGTGCAAAAAAGAAAAAGAAAAAATTGTCCCCCTACCCCAGCACGTGAGGGGAAGCAATAGAAGCAGAGAAGAGTCATAGTGAGAGAGAAAGGGGTTGGAGATGTGGAGAGTGTATATAGAGAGGAACGGGAAAAGAGAAGGAAGAAGAATGAAATTAAAGTGGGAATGAGAAAGGGAAGAAAGAGCAGAGGAGGAGAGATAAAAGGGGAGAAGGGAGGAGATAGAAATAAAATAGATATAATTGAGAAAGTGGAAGGGAGAGAGAACGGGGTGAAGAGAAAGGTGGGATGAGGTGGAAAGAGATGAGATAAGATGGGAAAGATATAAGGTTGAGAGGGCAAAAGAGGTGAGAGAAGGGCAAGACAGAGAGAGGGAAGAAAGGGAAGAGAGAGGGGGGATAGGAGAAGAAATGGGGAGACAGTGAGAAAAAAAGGGGAAAAGGACAAGAGGTGAATTTGAGAGATAAAAATTAGGGGAAGAGAGGAAGAATGAGAAGGGTGTGAGAGAAAAAGGGGGTAAAAGAATGAGAGAGAACATTGGAAGAAAAAGGAGGAAACTGAGAGAGAAACATGTAAAAGCATGGAGAGGGAAGGGGGAAAGTTGGTGGTGGGAGAAATTGGGAGTGAAAGGAATAGAGAGAAGGGGAGGGAGAAGATAGAAAATAGGGACAGAATTGGGAGAGAGGAGGAAGTTGGAAAAATAGTGACAAAAGAGGCAGAGAGAAGGGAAAGAAGAAGAAAAGAGTCAAGTAGAAAGATAAAGGATAGAGAGGAGAATAGAGAGAGGAGGAAATATAGAGAAAAGGAAATGTTATCAAAGGGTAATGAAAAATTGCATAAAAAGTAAAACATGGACATTTTGTGATTGCATTCTAAAAAACCTTTTGCTCAATATCAAGTTTAGAGACTATATAAAGTGGGACCTAAGTGGTCTTTTAATGTTGTGCTGCAGTGCAATCATGTAATTGTAAGAGTAAACAGTACCTTAAAGGGATCCTGAAGTCACTATTTATGCTCTTCCCAATCAAACAGAGCAAAAGTGCATGGAAATAGTACTTTGTGTTAGTGTTTGAAGTCAGTTGATTTTATCTGCTTCTAACCTGCCACTACATTATCAGAATACATAGTCAACGGCGCTTGTCTATGGTACTAATTAGAATATGGTAAATAGGTTGTTGAAACACCGTTGTAGAACAATATGTAGCTCTATAATAGTTAGAATGTTCTTTTTCACCTATCATAAAGCAGGTTGACAGTCCAGAGGAGTCTGGGCTATGAAGCAACAGACCAATGATCCCTGGTAGACAAATTTGAAACAAGGGGGGCATAACCTGCACCTAGAGTAGGTAGGACCATGGGTGGTCTATGAGTGGAGCACATTCAGGGCTGTCTTAACAGCATTATAGGCCCCTGTTTAAAGCATTGCACTGGGGCCCTGCCTACACGACCATTCACAGGAATAAATATGCATTACGATGGCTCTCAACACATGGAAAGGTATAAAAGAAATTAATGACACTCATCCCCACAGACCACCCCAGTTTACCACAGTGAGCAGGTGAGGCTCAAGCCAAAGAATAAAAATTATATTAATTGCCTCAATTAATTCTTTAGATCTTTGACCCCACACTAAGGGAACTTTATAATACTGGCCATGGAGATGGATCAGCTAATAGAGCTTCTTAAAGGACCACTGTATAGGCAGCAAAAATATGGATTGTCAGTGTGAGGGTCTAATAATGAACTAATTATCGTCAGTTACATGTTTCTGTGCTCTGTAGAGAAAGTTTCCAAAATCACCCGTATAACGGGTCAGCCCCCTCCCTCTAAGGAGAGAACAGATGAAAAGATGCCGGCTTAATGACACCCCTTCATAGTCTACCACCCAACCCTTTCGAGGGGAGGCCTGGAGAGTACAGGTTGACTTGAATTAATTTGAATTAAGCATGATCCCAACTGGAAGGATATTTTGTAGAAGCCTATCTCTTGCCACCTCTGGGGTGAAGCGGCCTTTTCACTAAATCAGAAGCTCTGAAAAAAGATAGTGCAGTATGGGTAGCATTATTCAAGGAGTACAATGGCAAATGTTTCTTCTATAAAGAAAAGATATCCAACTGCCAACTCAAGCTTTATACCAATGCAGCTGAGGGGGTAGGTCTGGGCATTTACATAAGAGGAAAGCGTTATGCGGTGGTCTGCCTACTGCTTTGGCTTCTTATAGCCGAACAAAAGAAAAAAATGTCATTCTCAGAGTCGGGATATCCATCTTTTTCTGGGATAAAGATTTAAGGGATTGTTTTCCATTTAGACAACCTGGGCATCTTTTCTTCCTGTGGTCAAGTTGTTGCAGCATCTAATGTTTCAATGCTTACAGCTCCATTTACAAGTAAAAGCTAAACACTTACCGGATTGAAAAGTATATTACTGAATTGGCACTGTTGCCCTGGTTCATTTGTGAGAGATAAGATGGAAGAAATAGCTCACCTAATAGAGATCTTGCATAGGATGGTGGCAGCTTGAGGTATTGGTGGGCAGCTGCCTGTAGGCGGTGCCTGCCTGTTGTCATGCAATTAGGATATGACAACAATATAACAATGCCTAGAATAATACATTTTATTGGATTTAATTTCAATTTATAGACAAGTATACACTTTATGCAGAACAAATAAACAATTATATGTATCAAAACATGTTATAATAATCTATAATTAAATAGATCCCTAGATAAAATAAGTGAGAACATATAAAATCTTACCAAACTTGGATAACAATCCAGTATCTGTTCCACTAAATATATTTAGTATCTGCATTCAGTAATATTGCATATTCATAGATGATCAATCAATGTAAACAGCAAATTCAGGTATAAAAACCAACATAGCAAACATAATATAAAATATACTGGAGTAGTATAAAACCACTTAGATTATAATATAAAAAGAAAATAGTATATAATATGACAGTCAAAATAGATTTTGTATATAGGTATAAGATTACGGTATATACTAAGAGATTTTATAACAAAATTGAATACATTTAATTTATCAATACAATCTCTTTTGAAAAGACCACAAGGGAAACTGGTAAGGATTTGGAACCATATATGGACCATGATTTCCAATACATTGGCACCATACATAGGATGCAACACAACATACAAACAGTACAGATTAAATGAACATTGAGCCCTGTCTTTAAGCTTAGAATCTTGCATATAGAGTTATTTTTTAAGCATCCTATACGAATAAAAACTTGCAAACTAATATACTGTATATATATATATATATATATATATATATATATATATAATGTATTTATATATTTACAGTGGTAGATAATAAACAAACAAATAATCTAATAAAGTAGACCTTGTATGTGATCTTTTGTATTTACAAATGTTCTGACACTGTAGGGGGTGTCATGTCCGATTTAGTTACCTGCTCCGAGCTGCGATTCATTGAGATTTGTAAAATTGCAAGTTAATGCCCTCCAAGCCTTTGATCGCAAATCAAAAATCGCAAGCCTAAAATCGCAAATCGATATTCAATTGCTCCTATTTCCCCCCTCGCTAACCACTCCGACAAGCTCGCAAATAGCAAATATCTAACCACAAGTTACTGGTACCAAGGAGGTCTCGCAAAGAGCTTAATGACAAATCGGAGCACTTTAAAAGCAAATAAAAAAGCAATACTGTACTTTTATGAAGAGTGATGTTAGGTCTAATAATTAATAGCACACCAGTCTCCAATACTCTATTTTATTTTCAATTTTCCTATTATATCGATCACAGCAATCGATATGAAGTCCTACAGGCTTCAACCTTCAAGCCCGTATGACTTTGAAAATCCATCCTCCATTTCTTCAAAGTCCTACGGGCTTGGAGGTTGAAGCCCATAGGACTTTGAAAATGGAGGTTGGATTTCAAAGTCCTACAGCCTTCACTTACGAGTTACGGGCTTGGAGGTTGGTCATGACGACAATCTCTGTTTCCATTGGCTGTTTTTGCATCAGGAGTTATGGGCTTGCTCCCGTCACATGTTCAAGCCCACTAATGCTACATCTGACGGCAATGGTTTCCGATTTTTCGCAATCGGCCCCTAACTTGAGGGCCCGGACAATTGGATAGCACCTTAACTCGGCCCAAAGCAGGCCCTCAAATGTAAGTCCTACATTAAGTAACTTACGATGTCTCAATTGAATGAAGCTCTATATAACACATAGTCCAGTGATAACTTACCAAATTACAGATCTTGGTTTGAAGCCTACCACAAACTTATTGTTTATTCTTAAATAGTCATTTTTTTCTTTTTTGTCAGAAGATAAACAGAATCAGTGTGACAGTTGCAGCCAACAGATTCTTGTGGGGGCCTCAGCCTCTATACAAACAATAACTACAAATGTTAATATCAGTTTGTGACTTTGGTGTCTCTTTAACCATTTTCATTCTTTCTACAAATCATTCAATGCTAACCAGAGTCTAAAGGCTGGACAAAAACCTTTTGTAAATAATACGTTGAACTTAGGTAACATGTGAATAGTCTGTGGGATAGAATAAAATATATTTACCAAACTTTAGATTATTCATTTTTCACACAAAAGATTAAAACACTGATATTAGTGGTAGTGTGCCGATACTTCCTGTGTATTTCAATGTCTCCCCCACTTCAGGAAGTTAATCTGCTGAATCAAACAATTACGTATAAAAGATAATAAACTAGAGGCTGCATTTTTTTTTACATATAAACACAGAGGTCCTTTAAATAAGGCCATTTTTTTTTAAATTAAATTCATAGACATTGTTAGGGGCATGCAGATTTTTTTATTTCTAAATTCATCTACAGTCAAACTGAATACTTCATGGTATAGAATATAGCATAAAACTGGGGTAATCCTGCTGAGGGGCTGATAAGGGTATGAAATATACAGTGTGTTTTTGCACATAATAGTTTGAGGCTAATTTTCTCAGTGCTCAAAATTCTCAAGCTAAGCTGCTAGGGTAACGGCGCACAACAAAGCCAGCTAGACCAGTGGCAGTCAACCTGGTGCCTACTGCCCACTAGTGGGCGATTCAAGCTTTCATGTTGGCTAAGTGGCATCGCTAATGAGTGATGTCACATGCTAGAGACCCAAAGCACCACGCTTGACTGGTTGGAGAGCTGGTGAGAGAGCCTAGGGACAACAGTCAGGACCGAATCACTATCTAGTAAGTACAGGGCGATACATAGCTAGGGTCATATGATTTATGTGGCACTGGTGGGCGGTAAGGAAATTGTCCAATTAAAAGTGGTGATAGGTATTAGAAGGTTGACGACCCATGAGCTAGACCAACCATTTTCTGAATCCTACTGGTTAGGCTGGGGTCCTGGATCTCATGAAGGTTGCTTGTCTCTCTGCATTTGCACACTCTTAGGACAATGATGCAATAAATGGAACCAGAGCTGAAGTCAGACTCCAAAACCTCAAATTCTACCTAATAAAGAATGACATCTCTTGTATTCTCTTTATTTTCATCCATCGCTTATTTTATAAGGAACACATAAATGCAAAATTTACAGATTAATGCAGAATAAATATTTGCACAAATTTTGAATTTCCAATCACAACATGGCCTAAGTCTGTGACTTTCCATTGGTAGAAAAAGTATGCTGGTCTAACCAACGAGATGGTTCATCCCACATTGTTTAAATTTCCCTCCCCAATCCGGCTAGCCAATCCTTGCACAGTCAGCATTTGCAATTCTGCCATTGAGAAACATCTCTGAGTGTTTCTCCAGTGAATGTCCAGCCGACAACCTTGGAAGTTATAATTCCACCAATAGCATGAGTGCCTGCACTCTTGGCTGGCTCAGCATAGTGAGGAGAGTAGTACATGGGTACTCAGGCACATATACACTGGAGAAGGCACCACCAAGTTTGTAGGTTCATCACTTATAAGCCCTGCAACAACAACCCTGCCCCGAACCAGATGCTCAATTTGTGATTGATAGCTCTTTTTCTGAGGGGTGATGGACAGATTGTTGTGGTTAGGATATCATGTGGTTACAGTTGCTAATACTGCTCTTAGTCTAACTGCTTACCACCAAATCCAGAGTCCATGGGAGATGCTGTATGAGAATATGGATCTCCAATCCACTCTGGATCATTTACTAAAGGTTCACATGCACTGCTACGTCTTCAGTCTTCAACAACAGTCATTAACACCAAGAGAAAGAGCAAGTAGCGCAGAATATATCTAATAAGAATGTGTATATTTAGTCACTTCTATAGGTGAGTACAAATCAGGGCTGTTTGTAGATAATTTAGCTTCAAGGGCAAAAAACAAAAATGCACATTCCCACTCCCATCTCCACACCTGTACCTGCCCTCCACGTGCAAACAAAATTGTATACAACTTTGTACAATTGTATTCTGTAAATTGGATGGATATTTATCTCCCCTTCATGTAGCTAGCAGGGCCAGTTATTAATGTATGCTGATCTAGTCCCATCCATCCAGTTGTGTGCATTGCCTCCATGATCTTCTATAATAAACCCAAGATTATGTTGGGCTCCTTCACTCATCATATAAAATGCACATAAATTAATTTTATTGACATCCAGAAGAAAATGTGGATGTAATGTAAATTGAAAACGGGGATGTCCAATCGGTTAGACCACTGCTCCAGATTCTTGCTGTTTAGTCGGTCAGTCATGTCTGACTTTCTGTGACCCTACGTACTGCAGCACGCCAGGCACATCTGTCATACACTGCCCCTCAAGTTCATGTACATTGCTTCAATGACCTAATCTTTTCATCTTTGCCTCTGCCGTCCCGTTCTTCATGTGCCTTCAATCTTACCCAGCATCAGAGTCTTCTCTAGGGGATTGTGTAGTCTCATACTATGGCCAAAATATTTGAGCTCTAGCCTCATGATCATTCCTTCCAGTGAACAGTTTGGCTTAATTTCCTGGAGTACAGATTTCTTTGCCGTCCAAAAAACTCCAACACCACATTTCAAAGGCATCAGTTCTATGGCACTCAGCCTTCTTTATTGTCTAGTTCTTACATCCTTCTGTTACTACTGGGAGTACCATAGTTTTAACTATGCTCCAGATAGAGGGTTTATGTATCACTCAGTACCTCACCAGCATCTCTACAGACACAGAATCTCAAGGGGTCAGCAGAAAACATCCATGGGGGCTTTGTCGGGATCTCAAGCAGCACAGCAGCAGTGGTGAAAAGGCAGCAATTAGGTAGCTAGACCGGTGATGGGAATTATAGGAGAGTAATTATAGAAATTGTGGAAGTCTAGCCAACCCAGAAGAAAAAAATCTCGTTGCCTACACCTTTAGAGCCAGGAACACTCACTTTGAGGCAACAGCATGGCTTTTTTATACCCATGGTAACAATGGGGGCAGGTAATAAAGGCAGGATGTGGTGGGTGCTTATTCAAATTGACAGATTGGAGATGGAGTAACAAGCAAGCCAGATAGGCAGGATTAATATTTGATGGAGGAAAAATGGTTCGAACCAGTAGCAGCCAGGCGTTGTAGAATCCATCCCTGCCAGTTCTTCACTTCATGGACTCCCACGGGGGAAATATGCCATCTTGTGGCCATATAACAAACTGCCTTAAATTCCCTTGTTCTTAACGAATATAGTCTGGTCTGTTACAATGGGGGGCTTTTTAGCCCCCCCCCATGGGTGTAATATGCCATCTTGTGGCTTTAATAAGAAAGAGTGACAATTGGCTCTTTTAGTGAGGGAGATTTTAGTGGAACTGGCGACCATGACACTTCTAAATTAGATTGGAAGCTTGACACTGCTATTTCTTTAGATCAATTAGACTTTGAAGAAACAAGGACAGATGTATCATGCAATTCCTTATAACTTGCTAGAAAGTGCCTTGAAGGATCTCCATTAGACATATTTGGTTCTCGTTAAATTAAATAAGTGGTTTCCTCCTATTATCCAGACTGCTATGGCTGTCTTGGTATATTCTAGCAAGTAGTGAACGACGCGGAGGCTGCACAGGCTCCCTGGGTCAGCCTGTAGCGTCACGTGACCCAGCGGAGCCTTATGAGGCTATCAGCCAATCAGGAGCGTCGGGGGGCGTGTCGGAAGCCTGTTTCGCGCCGTTGAACACAGCAGCGCGGTCTCCCGACTGGAATGGACGGAGGTCTGAGGTCCTGCAGCCAAAACGAAGTAGGAAGGTTTAATTACTGAGATTTTACCCCAGCTTACCAGCACATAAGGGGATATACTGATTGAGGCTTCTCTTGCTGTTTTTCTTCCTCCGTTTTGTGTCTTTGTGTGTCTTGTCTGTGTGTGAGTGTTTTGTGTGTGTGTGTGTCCTTGTGTCTGTTTGTGCCTGTGCTTCTGCCTGTTGTTCCCCCTGTTTGTCCCCCTGGTAGTATTTAATATGGATCCAGAAGGCTTAGAAGCTTTGCTGGCTGAGGTTAGGACCCGTGCCTTAAGCCAAGGGGTCAGGTGGGTGCAGGACAGGCTGGGACCTCCCATGCCTTCTGCGCTTGGAGCTCAGCACATTGAACAGGAACAGCCTGCGGTGGCTGCTGTCCTAGCCAATTCTGATGCCTCCAGGGAAATTTTTTCCCATCCCACCACTGTAGGGCTGCCAGACCCCCGTCCATCGGGTAGCAGAGACACAAGAGATGGGGGGGTTACAGGTCAGGGCGGCCGGGACCCCATACCCCCCAGGCAGGCGAGCGCCAGGATCACGGGCGGTGGGGGTGAGGGCCTAGCACTCCGGCCACCACCTGCCAACTTGCCTAAAGGTCCTAGGCCGCGACAAAGGTCGAGAAACACCCCTCTAACACCCCATAAGGGGGGTGCAGGGGGTAAGAGAAAAGCCGGGAGTCCTAAAAAGGCTCCTACAGGCCCTCACGGTGCCAAGCAGACGGTCCCTGGGGTTTCCCTCAATAACAGTGCTTCTGGTACTTTACAGGGACGCCCAACTGGCAGTGAGAGGAGCATGGCGACGACGAGAGAGAGAAGAGACGGGGTGATCAGAGAGATGAATAGCCAAGACAGCATGGTCATGATTGATGACATGCCTGTGACAGCGGCAGTGGCGAGGCTAGGACGCCCCACTCGAGCTAAGAAGGCTACGAGCAGGTACAGTCCGCTACTATTTACGCACACACCGCTAAGACGTAGCAGAGTAGAGACTGAGGGCGATACGGTTAGGCCACAGCGCAAAGGGTCTAAGACTGACCAACATCTGGATATTCTTTTTTTTTCATCAATAGTTTTTATTGGTCACTTCCAATATTAAACAAACAATATATCAGTAAGCCATGACTCACAGGTCAGGAATGAACCTTCTAAAAGCATTTCTATAAACATATGTAGCCTGACTCTGCAATCAACGTGACCTCTCCCCCTTCCTTTTCCGTTTTCTAGTAATACAACACTAACCATAAATCTGTATAACTTATTTTTTTTCCTCTGTAACTTTTCATTTATCGACTCAGTAATCCATAGCTCGCAGGCTAGGCTTAATGGGGCCTATTACAATTGGCAATATTAACCTTAATCCCCAAATGCCCCTTCTAGTGTTCTCTGTATTTGCCCTACCTGCAACATTCCATATAGCATTTAACTTATATAAATCCTACCCACGCCAACTAAACTAACCAAATGTGAAATTCTAAAATAAAACAAAAAAAACAGAAAAACAATCTCCAATAGGTTTTTTTTGTCTTTATTTATACATACTCGGGTTTAAGCCTGGTCATTTAAGCCTATAGCCCTTCCCTCCTTACTACCCTTAAAAAATAACCTTCCTAGGTACAAGGTATCTATTCTTAATCCCAGAAACCTAATTCAACATATCAATCCCCCATATCCTTTATTCATTCTTACACACCTAAACTTGAACAAAAGTCAAAACTGTAGTGTCATCTGTATTTTCACATATAATATATAAGAAAACAAGAATTATAATTTCTATTCGTTTTACCTTGCTGGACTTCATAGCTCCTCGCTGGACTCTCCAGCGCCTCTCACGTTTCCTCCTCCTCCTAGTTTTTCCCCTTCTTTTTTTTCCCTTTTGTTTACCCTCTCTCTGTTGCCTTACCCACTTGTGTTCCCACCTTGCTAGCCCGCATATGCTAACCATGGGTCCCATATGTCTCTGTATTTCTGGACCGAATCTGCCAAAATATGTGTCATGTGCTCGTTTACTGCTAGATAGTTTATTTTGTTTTTTATAGCCTGAAGCTCAAGTGTATCCGTTTTCCAATGTTTAGCGATATGTGACTTGGTAGCCATGTACATAAACTGTAGTAGCCTATTTTGTGTTGGGGATAGCCATGGGTCTGGGATTCCCAATAAACATGAATCTAATGAGCCCCCTCCTGGGGTTTTGAAAATGTCAACTGCAAGATCTGTCACAGCTGTCCATACCTGAGCAACTTTAGGGCATTCCCACCACATGTGTATGAAAGAGCCAGGGGTCTGACAACCCCTTGTACAATATATCCCCCCTGAATTGTTCCACTTCGCCATTCTTACAGGGGTTAGGTAAGTTCTGTGGAGGACCTTAATGGCGGTTTCTAGAAGTGTGTGGTTTAGTGAACCTTTGTAAATATTTTTCCAAACTTTCTCCCATTTCTCCGTTTCCCAGTGTTCTCCTATGTCCCTCTCCCATTCCTCTATGTATTTATCCCTTAACCCGTTCTGGAGGTGTATTATAGATTTCGTATATACCCCCTATAATTCCTTTAGTCAGAGGAACTTTTTGACATATTCCCGAAAGCCATGTTTTTTTCGGGGGGCCTTGCATTCTACCTATAGTATTGACCAAATGTCTGATTTTGCAGAAATTAAAATGTTGATCAATAGGGATATCATGATGATCTCTCAAGTATTCATATGTTATTGGAATGTCCGTTCCTAGCCAAGCTCCTAGCCTATCCAGCCCCCTAGATTTCCACCACCATTTTGCCTCTGAGCTGATCCCTGTTGGAGACTGTGGATGCCCAAATACCGAGAGCATCGGGGATGGGTGTCTAAAAAGGTTTGTGTGTTTCAGGGCCCATTTCCATCCTTGTAACGTATTGGCTATAACCGGGTGCTTTATCTTTCCCACACCCTCCGGCACCCCATCCAACCAGACCAGGGTGTCCCAGGAGTATGGGTTTAGCCACTGGTCTTCTAGTGTTTTCCATAGTGGTTGGTGAACCCCTGAATGAATTAAGGGAATAAACGATAGTTGCGCCGCTCTATAGTATTTCTTCAGGTCTGGGAATGATAGACCACCCCTATCTTTGTGCCTATACATTATCTCCTTTTTAATTCTGGGGGGTTTGCCCTTCCATGTAAATTGGGATACTTTCCTTTGAAACCCTTTCAAGTCTACCTGATTGACGGGGATTGGCAGGGTCCTAAACAGATACAACAGCTTCGGTAGAATTGTCATCTTAAAGGAGTTAATCCTTCCCAGCCATGAAATAGGATAGCTAGACCATTTATGCATATCTTCACTAAGTCTTTTATAAAGCGGGGGATAGTTAGACCCATATAAGGAATTTGTATGCGGCGTGATTTTTATCCCTAGATACTGAATGCAGTTCTTGGCCCACTGGAATTTGAACTTGTCTGATATTAATTCTTTAGTGTGAGAATCTAGATTTATAGCCAATGCTTCTGTTTTCCCGACGTTAATGAGGAGCCCTGATTTGCGACCAAACTCTGAGAGGGTGTCCATCAATGTAGTGATGGACTGTTCCGGTTCTGTTATTGTGCACAACATATCGTCTGCAAACAGGTTAAGTTTATGGTGTTGTTGCCCTATTACCAGACCCTTGATCCCTGAGTTCATCCTAATTGCCTGTGCTAATGGTTCAATTGCGATAGCAAAGAGTAAGGGGGACAGGGGACACCCCTGTCTCGTACCCCTTCCAATTTTGATGGCCTGATTCAGTGTGCCCGGGAGCTTCAGATGTGCTTCCGGGTTTCTATAATATGTATTAATTAAGTTTAGGAATCCTCCTGTAAAACCAAATTTCTTTAAGACCTCCCCAAGGTATGGCCACTCCAAAGAATCAAAGGCCTTCTCAATGTCTAACGCCAAAAGGCATGCCAGGATTTTGTTATTATTGGCATGGTGGATTAAATTGATTACTTTTCTAATGTTATCTCGAGCCTGTCTATGGGGGACAAACCCTACCTGGTCCTTGTGTATAATACGTGGAAGAAATTTTGAGACCCTGTCCGCCATAATCTTAGCCAAGAGTTTAATATCCCCGTTCAACAAAGAGATGGGCCTGTAGTTCTTAACCTCTGTGTTGTCCTTCCCTTCCTTAGGAAAAAGAGTTATTTCGGCCAGATTCATTTCAGGGGGAATTGACTGTCCCTCTAAGATATGGTTGTACAATTTGGCTAATCTGGGTGCCAACTGATCCTTGAAGGTCTTATAGTACATGTTGGAGAACCCATCTGGACCCGGGGCTTTACCATTCTTCAAAGCTTGTATTCCTCTCCTAACTTCTTCGAGTGAAATTTTAGTGTTTAGCGCTTCTACCTCAGTTTCCTCCAATCTTGGTAAATCGTACCTGTCTAGCCATGATCTTATGCTACCTTCCGTTTCCTTACCGGCCGCCGAGTAGAGGTTCTGATAAAAGTGGAAAAACATTTCCTGTATCTTAGTGGGATTAGCCGTTCTCACACTGCCCCCTACTTTTATATAATGAATTCGTGATTGCATATGTTTTGATCTTAACTTTCTCGCCAGCATCCTATCAGGTTTATTTGCTTGGAGGAAGAATTTATGATGAGTTCTCCTAAGCAATTTTTCTGCACTTTCTGAGTAAATCTTATCTAATTCTACTCTCACTCTTTCAATTTCCCGCCTAGTCTGCTTGTTAGGTTTTTGTTGGTTACCCTTTTCTAGGACGCCTAGCTCTTCCGTAAGTTTCCGTTCTCGAGCTTTCTGATCCTTCCTAAACTTGGCCGCTTCCTTTATACACATGCCCCTAATGTAGGCCTTGTGCGCCACCCAAACCCAGCCAATCCCCATCCCCGGTGTCTCATTAGACTCAAAGAAAAGTTCTAATTCTTGGGTTATTCTGTCTTTAACTGACGGAATCGTTAATACTCTTTCGTTCAGTCTCCACTTGTATGGTAGTTTAGTTGTGGGGCCTAGATTTATGGTCGCCTTAACCAGGCTGTGGTCTGACCAAGCACAGGGTACTATTTCCACCCCCCTAGCCTCCTTCAACAGTATTGAGTCCGTTAGTATGTAATCTATTCTGGAGTATACTTTGTGGGGGTATGAGTAGAAGGTGAACTCTCTAGCCCCTAGGTGACATTCCCTCCATAGATCCACTATTCCTAGTTCCCCTAGCAGTAGTTGAATTATTTTAAATTTTTTAGAGAATTTGCCTCCTAAATTTTTCCCTGTTCTATCATTTTTCACGTCCAACGTCAGATTGAAGTCTCCCCCCAGGATGATCTTACCCTCCCTCACTTTCGCTAGGTGTCTCAGCGCTCTGATTAAATGATTGTGTGGGGAGTTAGTAGGGGCATACATGGTGGCTAAGGTAACCGGAAGGTCTAGGACGGTCCCTGTCAGAAACAGGTAATATCCCTGCCTATCTACTATTTTTTTGTCTAGTATGAACGGGAAATTTTTGTGTAACAGAATCGCTGTCCCTTCCTTCTTAGAGTTACTACATGTAGCGTGAAATGTGGGGAATTTTTTGTCCATAAAGGACGGGACCTGGCGGCGCTTAAAGTGTGTTTCTTGGATAAATATAACCGCTGGGTTATGGGCTTTGTAAGATTGGAACGCTTTGCTTCTTTTGGAGGGGGTGTTAAAGCCTCTAACGTTATGTGTGATGCAGACGTATTCTGACTCAGCCATAGGTATTATAGTCATGTGTTACTATTGTCAATGGTGACTCACCATTTGTGGAGACAGAGGATTTGGATTCCGCGGGAGAGGTCCGTGAGAGCCGGCGAGTTGCCAATGCATCCGTTTCTTTACCAGCCTGAGCAAGAGAAATACAGTAAAAACACATTAACAACAAAACTTGAATAACTAAACCCTTTTGGGCCCTGTTCCCCCCACCCTCCCCCCTCCTCCTCACATAACTAACCATCTTGCACCTTCGTGCCTAGGGAGTGGAGATCCCTGAACCCACTAAAGATCCCTAGTGTGAGGAACTTCCTGATAGTAGTCAACTATACTACTCAGTTTTTTCTACTAAGAGAAGAACAAAAAAAAGAAAAAAAACCTTCCCCCATTAAACTATGGGCGGCAAACAAGCATTATAAGCTTCCGCTTTAATTAACCTAACTGTGATCCTCGTTCTTGATACGCTTTGTTGCTAAGCAAAGCAAAACCCCAGCTTCCCCCTGGCCATTACTCTGACTCGTCCCAAACAGTAAAGTAAGACTCTACGTTATTAACCGTATGTACTGCCTTTAGTCCCTGTTACTATGAAATAGCTTATCAGTCCATTATATCATTACATGGTGGCTCCCCTTCCTTGGTACCACCACTCTGATCTCGTTGCTCCAGTCTATTGTCGTGTCTTTGTTTCTTCCTGACGGAGACTTCGGACCATTCTCTGGAAGGCCGCTCTCTGGGTCTGGGTAGCTGACCCAACAGGTTAGTACCTTCTGGAACCAGCTGTAAATGCACCAGCTTTTTTTGAAGGCTTGCCAGGGAAAAAGCTCTATGTAGTTGCTCCCTCCATTCAAATTGGATGCTAAATGGAAATCCCCATCTATACTGGATTTTGTTCGCAGTTAAGATCTCCAGAGCTGGTTTCATCTCTCTCCTTTTTGCTAAGGTTGCTGGGGCAAGATCTGCAAACAGTTGTAAAGAAGAGCCGTCCGTTCCCACTATCTTGGGCAACCTTCTTGCCTTAGCCATTATCAAGTCTCTGGATCTTTGTCTCACAAAGCGCACAACAATGTATTTTGGTTTTTCTGGGTTGCTAGGGCCACCCAGTGCCCTATGGGCCCTTTCTATCAGCAGATCCTCCTTTTATGGCCGGGAATGATGGTAAAGAATACTGCTTCAAGGTACACCATGATGTCACCCACTTTCGTCGGGACGCCTCTCAGACGGACGTTGTGCCTGCGGGATCTATTCTCTAGATCCTCTATCTTGCTTTCCAGAGCCTCAATGCGAGAAGTATTAGCACTTATCTCCTGCTTATCTTCCTCCTGAGCGGATATGATTTGATCAGTTGTTCGTTCCAGCTCATGGGTTCTCTGACCCACCGCACAAATCTCTTCTCTCACATCCTTCAGGGCCAACGCCAGCTGGGTTTTCAGCAACACTTCGAATTTGGCCATTGCCGACACCGAGAAGTCCACATCAGTGATTGTATTGGGCCTGTCTCCCTCAGCTTCTGACATCTCTGACCGTTCTGGGGAGCTCTCCCCTGCTTTGCTTTTCGCTGTAGTTGCCACTGGGAAATGATCGGAAATGCCCCTGGAGGTTATGCTTTTCTTCCCTTTCTTCATCCTCGGTCCTGCTTCTGCTCCAGGCCCGCCGGTCACCGTGGGTTTGTCTTGGTTATAGAGGGTCTCCCTGGTGTTATCTATTTTAGCTTGCGTGGCCTGCTAGGACATCGCCCCTTGCATGGGGTTTGTGACGAGTATGTGCGCTGCGGCTGTTCCGGCTAGGGTGCTGGGGTATTCCTTGTCCCTCATGAAAAGGATCTCATTATTTCAGCTTACTCTGCTTGTCGCCTCCCCATTGCCTCTAGCTCCAGGATCCCTTCCGCACATACCTTCTATATGGAGCGTGCGTGCCCATGTTCTTCAGGCCTCCCCTGCCTGGCGTCTTGAATTGTTCAACTACTAGGTGTCACTATCACTTCAGAATTGCCCTAGATCGCTGTGACAACCTCGCGCCAATGGCCAATATATACTGGGTAACTGATGTCGCACACATAGGGTGGGGGTCTGCACTCCCAGGCTACTTTCACTCCTGATGCTGTGTCTTTCTAGGTGTATATACGTGGAGCAAATAGTGGTCTGTGCCACTGCAAGAAAAATTGGCGTATGATCCTTCTCACTGTTATTCTGGTCAGATATATGCTACCACAGACAGTCTGTATGTGAAGGAGCAAGAAAGATGGCCGTGCACCTGTGATGTGCTTAATAGAAAAATGCAGAGTCACTTACATGAGCTGGATCAGGGAGAGGATTACGCTGTGCCAGGCTTGTAGGGCAGATCCTATCCTGTGCAGCCAGACCCCAATTCAGCAGCCTCAGTGTCTCTTAGAGTTGCACTCCTAGGCAGTGTGGAATGCTGTAGGGGGATATAGGGTTGACCAGGGCCCCTCCACCAGGCCCAGCTTACAAAATGGCGGCCTCCAGTTTCGCTGGCTTTTTTCCCCCTCTCTCCTGTAGTCTCCTCAGCCCTCTCAGGCCTCTCTGCCCTGGCCAGACGTCTGGGATCGCCCCCCGTGGAGCCCCTGACCCACTCTTGGGGCACTCACCCTGTCTGGGCCTCCTGCACCGATGACGCCTCGTGCTCAGGCAAGATGGCCGCCTCCCAGCTCTGGGATCCCTCCTGGCACGACTGCACCACTCCTGGTGCCGGATCCAGCGGGACCCGGACTGTACCCCCGATCCACAGGTCTTGGGGGCCTCCTGTAAAGGAGCACTGGTTGGGCTGCAGCCCTGCTGTGCCCTGCCGGAGCGCGGCCGCGCTAACTATGCCGGCGGGCTTTCCAGATGCGCCTTCGGGGGGTTCTGGGGTGTCCCCTTTGCTTCCCCCCTGTCTTGTGGGGAGATGTGGCCTGCTTTGGGCGGACTTTTGGCCCTTTTTGGCCCTTTTTGGGCCTCTTTTGTCTATTCTCAAGCAGGAGCTCTGTCCCCCTGCGTCTTCCTGCACCAGACGCTAGCTCCGCCTCCAACATCTGGATATTCTAACGCCCGAGGAAGTCTCAGGGGAACCCCTACAGGGGGCGGCGGAGGCAGTGCTAGCCTACTCCAGCCGCGCAAGCTTAGGTGACCAGGACCGTTCCTCAGACGAGGAAAGGGCGGTATGGGCACGGGCATGCAGGTCGCGGAGAGCTAGTGACTGTTCTTCTTGTACCCACAGATCCAGAAGGAGATCCAGGTCGAGAAGCAGAAGATCTTGTCGGTGCAGCTGTGCTTGCACTGGATCTGAGAGGAGGAGCCCGCGGAGGGCCAGACGGTCAGAGTCCCCGGAGCGTCAGGAGAGACGCAGGGATACTCCGTTGGCCGTATCTACTCCAAAGCTTCCAGAAGCAGGTGAGCACTCAGAGTTGAGCTGCGCAGCAGACAAGGGAGGTTTTATCGGGTCATTAAAGACTCTACTAGCTGCACACAACATTGCGGTTAGCGAACACGAAATGGGAGCTTGGATAGGGGGGCTAGCAAAGGGTGCATGGTCCCAGCCAGCAGCGGTAGTGGCGCCAGCGAACGCGAGCGAGGCGTTAGCTAGCTTGCGCGCGCCTGAGCCGGTAGGCAATGCGATTGCAGCAATAGGGAATCCCAATGTGGGAGTTACTGAAGCAGCCATGAGACCTATAGTCCTATGCTCGTTGGATAACTTAGGTCCACACCTTACACAGGATGTCAAGGAAAAGATCTGGAGGAGGGAATTTATAGAGTTGTTTTCCCTTCTCCCTATGTCTAGGCAAACAGATTTGGCCGAGAGGGGCCCCAGGGAGGGGAAATCTTTTGCTAGGCTACCCAGGACGTTTGATACCTGGCTGCAAGCATTTTCTATCTCGGCTTGCGTACTGTGTGAGCGGCACCCCGAACAGAGTTTGGGATTATTCGTTTACATAGATGAAATTCGGAATGCTCACAAGGTCTATGGGGGTACGGCCTGGTGGCGGTACGACGAGGAATTCCGGCAATACTTGGCCTCAAGGCCAAGCATGGCTTGGAGTGACAAAGCGGTGGCGTACTGGCTAAACATCATGACACCCATGAGAGTCACAACGCCCTTTCGGAGCGGGGCCGGTGGAGCCAAGGGCCCCACCCAAGCCTCAGGAGCAGGCCTTAAGACCTGTTTTGCGTATAACGAGGGGGTCTGTAGATGGGCACCTAACTGCAGGTTTAAGCATGCATGCTCAAACTGTGGAGGTGAACACCCTCTGGCTAGATGCGGTAGACCAAAAGAGGGAGGCAGGGGCGAACCTCTCGCAAAGGGGCAGGACGCCCATACGCCTCCCCACCATGCTGCCGTGGCTAAAACGCTACAGTAAATTGGCAGGCACCGCCGAAGCGGCGCGCCTGTTGGAGGATGGGTTCCGAGAAGGATTCCGGATTCCATGCGGGGTCGACATTCAAGGTTTTCTTGTCCCAAACCTGAAGTCGGCTAGGAATTTCCCAGGGGTAGCTAAAGCTAAGGTGCTTAATGAGGTAAAATTGGGGAGGATGGCAGGGCCATTTGCGGCCCCGCCCATCCAGGGATTAGTCGTGTCTCCACTCGGGGTGGTCCCCAAGAAGGAGAAGGGTAAATTTAGATTGATACAGCATCTCTCCTACCCCAGAGGTCGTTCGGTAAACGATGGCATATCAAAAGATCAGGCTACTGTGTCTTATGAGTCATTTGACCGGGCGGTCGACCTGGTGAGGAGGGAGGGCCAGGGGGCCCTTATGGCGAAAGTGGACATCGAGGCAGCATTCAGATTGCTCCCCGTACACTCGTCAAGCCATCGGTTGCTGGGGTGCTTCGTAGACGGAGGTTACTTCGTCGACTTATGTTTACCCATGGGATGCTCGATATCCTGTGCTTACTTCGAGGCCTTCAGCAAATTTTTACCATGGGTTGTGAGCATCCAGGCGGGGTACAAGAGTGTTACCCATTACCTGGATGACTTCCTTTTCGTTGGCCCAGCGGGAAACGACGCTTGCCGTTTCATGCTGGAGGTGTTCACCGAAATCTGTACAGAATTCGGGGTACCACTGGCCCATGACAAGACGGAGGGCCCTACGGAGCAATTGACTTTTCTAGGGATTCGGATCGACTCCTGCAAAATGGAGTGCAGTCTTCCCTTAGAGAAGGTGGTAGACATGCAAGCGGAGATTAAGGCGCTACTGGGCGCACGGAGGGTAACCCTGCGGCGGCTTCAATCAATATTGGGGAAGTTGAATTTCGCATGCAGAATTATCCCCATGGGGCGGATATTCTGTAGACGGATGTCGCTGGCTACGGTAGGGATTGCGAAGCCGCATCATTTCCTAACAGTCTCTAGGGCCATGCGTGATGATGCAAGGGTATGGGCGATGTTCCTTGCAGATTTTAATGGGCGGGTTCTCCTTCAAAAGGAGGGCGCCACCAGCGCAGAGCTAGATCTCCACACCGATGGGTCCGGACCGATTGGTTGTGGGGCTTATCTCCAAGGGAGATGGTGCGCTGCGGCGTGGCCGGAGGAATGGGAAGAGGCGGGTTTACTGCAGAACCCTACATTCCTTGAGCTGTTTCCTATGGTGGTAGCAGTGCACTTATGGGGTGCCTGTTTCAGGGACAGGCGAGTCATTTTCCATTCGGGTAAAAAGGGGTTGGTTGAAGCCGTGAACAACATCACGGCAGCATCCGTACCGGTGATTAGATTGCTCCGGCATCTTGTGCTATGTTGCCTTCGCTTGAACATATGGTTTCAGGCAAGACATGGGACAATAGTGGAAAACGGAATTGCTTACGCCCTCTCTCGGTTTCAGGAGGATCGCTTCAGGGCGCTGGCTCCTTGTGCGAACGCCCTGGGGGAGCACATCCCCGAGGAGCTGTGGGAGCTTGGAGCTGTCAGGTAACGAGACTCGTGAGACAGTCTGTTGCCCCAGCGACGTGGAACGCTTATAGACGTGTGTGGGCACTGGCAGGTGGTGCCACGACGGAAGACAAGAGCGTAGGGATCCTGCTTTGGTACCTGCTGCGGTGCGCCGAGCAAGGCGAATCAAGAACCGTAGTAGGGAGACAGGTCACGGCGCTTGATTTTATGTTTAAGCTTGCTGGGCAGAGGGACCTTACCAACGAGTTTCTTGTGCGCAAGGTGGTGCACGGAATGTTCAGCGGGGCGCAAAGGCCAGATAGTAGGCGGCCAATAACATTTGAGCTGTTGCTGAGATTGGCTCAGGAGTTGGTGGTGGTTTGCAGGAACCCCTTTGAATCCCTACTTTTCCGAACGGCTTTTTCCCTGGCGTTCTTCGGAGCGTTTAGGATAGGGGAGTTAGTCGCGAACAGTAGACACGGTTCGGGGGGACTGCAATTGGTGGATACCTGCCTCAGGGAAGGTATGGTGGTATTGTGGTTGCGGAGGTCAAAGACCGACCAAGTGGGTAAAGGAAGAGAAGTTGTTCTGCATCAGGTTGGCACGGAGTGTTGCCCATATGCATGTGTAATGGAGTACCTTAAGCAGCGACCGGCGGGACGGTGTTCGCTGCTGGTACACGCCGATGGAACGGCACTGTCAACGTATCAATTTAAAAGAGTTTTAAAAAGCGCACTGCATCGGCTCGGTTTCAAGCAGTCTGACTTCGGAACACACTCCTTTCGGATTGGAGCTGCCACTGAAGCGGCTAGGTTGGGGTTGCCCGACGCGACAGTGAAGCGCATCGGGAGGGACAGTTTTCGTTCCTATGTATGGCCAAATGCAGTGGTTTAATGGTGTTACTTTCTACTTTCAGGGGAACAGAAGCAACTATGGATTGTGGGCCATTCATACGTGTACTGGGCCCATAGGTTAGCCGCAGTTACCAGAGAAAAGGCACAACTGGGCTTTCCTGTTACGGACTTACGCGTAAGGTGGTGTGGCATTCGGGGTCTGCGATGGGCGCAGCTCGACGGTATCTTGGAAACTTACGCGCAGCGTTACGGTCAGCCCAGTGTGATAATACTTCATGCCGGCGGGAACGATTTGGGGACAGTTCCCATGAGACGAATGCTAAAAGTGATGAGACGAGACATCGAGAAATGGGTGAAGAAGTTCCCTGGGACGTTCCTTATCTGGTCTGAGATGATTAAGAGAAGATCATGGCGTAATGCGCGCGACCCAGTATGTTTGGATAAGGCTAGACAGAAGATTAGCCAGCAGATTGCGAGTTTTGTGAGAAAACAAGGTTTCGTTGCCATCCGGTATAAAGATTTCGAACCGGTCAGCGCAGATGATTTTTTCGCAAAAGATAAGGTTCATCTTACGGAAATAGGGTATGAGTTGATGATGTTGGAGTTTAGGGAGAGTGTTTTGCGGGCCTTGGCTTTAATGTCCAGCAGGGGGGGATCGCAGCCTCGGGAGGCGTCCCTCGCATGCTCCGTGGCGGGAGGTGAGTTGCCCGGCCCACTGGCCTAAGGGGGCGATGGCCCCACCTCACAGGGCGTGCTTAAGGATAAGCATTGGGGCTTTGGGCAGGGCTCAAAGCGTGAGGTCACTGTTCGTGGCCGGGCTCCTCCCCCGGAAGGAAAGGACTAAATTAGTCATTTAAATAAGTTATGGTTGTTGTTTACATTGTTTCAAAATAAAGCTGTGGCCCGTTGTTTCTCCCAACTCAAGTTGTCGTGTCAGTTATTCTATCAACTAGCCTAAATGGATCATGCATGGGTCATGAACAACGCGGAGGCTGCACAGGCTCCCTGGGTCAGCCTGTAGCGTCACGTGACCCAGCGGAGCCTGTGAGGCTATCAGCCAATCAGGAGCGTCGGGGGGCGTGTCGGAAGCCCGTTTCGCGCCGTTGAACACAGCAGCGCGGTCTCCCGACTGGAATCCCACCCACCCACCCTGTATTTTGTTGTTAACAGATGTTATGGTTTATTCTTTAAAAAAAAAAAATATATAATATATATAATATAAATAAGAAATATTGAAATTAATATATATTTTGGTTAAAGAATTCTGAGAAGTGGCTATTGTATGTTGTGTATTGTTAATTTATGTCTGGGCGGCGGGAGGTGAGTTGCCCGGCCCACTGGCCTAAGGGGGCGATGGCCCCACCTCACAGGGCGTGCTTAAGGATAAGCATTGGGGCTTTGGGCAGGGCTCAAAGCGTGAGGTCATTGTTCGTGGCCGGGCTCCTCCCCCGGAAGGAAAGGACTAAATTAGTCATTTAAATAAGTTATGGTTGTTATTTACATTGTTTCAAAATAAAGCTGTGGCCCGTTGTTTCTCCCAACTCAAGTTGTCGTGTCAGTTATTCCATCAACTAGCCTAAATGGATCATGCATGGGTCATGTGAGAGCAGACCGGCCCAGAGGGTTTTGGTATAGGTTTTTCTAATGATCTCATACAGGCGAGCTTGCCATTTCATAGCACCAACAGAATTCACCCACACCCCACACCTTCCTCCCCAGACATTCCTTTCTCAGAGATATCTGATCTTATATGTGTCTGTTGTCAGTAGGTAGAGGGGGCTAGATTTTTCTCAGTCTCTATATCTGGCTTTACAACCCTAGAGGAGTCATAAACTAATTTCAAATGTTATGACTATCTGCCCACAGACACACACATCCCATAATTTTCCCAATTCTACGTCAGCACCAGAAGTTTCTGCTTAATGTATCAACCCAGATCTCCCCCAATGCCCTCTTTGACAGAACAAACATTCCAGGGGGGTAATAAACTATCTTTGTCCTGTAACCTCTAAAGTGACTTATCATATTATGTCCTAGGGCCTACTTCTGAGCGCAAATACATTCTTTAAACTTTAGACAATTACCAATATCATCCTACTTTATAAGACCACTATTGTAAACATTATAGCATTACTAGATACTTTGGTACTTTTTAAAGGGGCTTTGCATAACAGTGTCATGTCCTAACTGCAACCTGAACACTAAGCATTATATAAACAACTAGCTACTTGCCCGTCAACAATGACGGGAATACAATTTTAAGCCTGGCAATGCTGTTTGCCACCCAATGTGAGCACCTTCGGCGATAATTGCGAGCCCCGCGTAGAGAGCCTTTGGCGCTCATCGCATGGCTTGCAATGAACCCCGAAGGCACTCATTGTGAGTCTCTCCCCCTGTCTTCTTCCTTCCTTGTGTCTCATTTCCCCCTCCTCTCCCTCCCTTGTGTCTCCTTTCCCCCCTCCTCTCCCTCCCTTGTGTCTTATTTCCCCCTCTCCCTCCCTTGTGTCTCATCCCCCACTCTCCCTCCCTTGTGTCTCATTTCCCTCCTCTCTCCCTCATGTCTCATTTCCCCCCTTCTCTCCCTCCCTTGTGTCTTATTCCCCCCTCCTCTCTCTCCCTTGTCTCTCATGTCCCCTCTCCTCTCTCACCCTTGTTTCTCATTTCCCCCCTCCTATCTCTCCCTTGTGTCTCCTTTTCCCCCTCCTCTCCCTCCCTTGTGTCTCCTTTCCCCCTTCTCTCCCTCCATTGTGTCTCCTTCCCCCCTCTCCTGCATCTCTCCCAACTCCCGTTCCCCTGTGTCTCTCCCCCTCTCCCCTGTGTCTCTTTTCCCCCTCTCCCTCCCATATGTCTCTTTCCCCTCTCCCCTGTGTCTCTTTCCTCCCTCTCCCTCCCCTATGTCTCATCCCCACCTCTCCCTCCCCGTGTCTCTTCCCCCCTCTCCCTCCCCCTGTGTCTCTTCCCCCCCTCTCCCTCCCCTGTGTCTCTCCCCCCCCTCTCTCTCCCCTGTGTCTCTTTCCCCCAACTCTCCCTCCCCCTCTCCCTCCCCTGTGTCTCTCCACCCATGTGTCTCTTTCACCCCCTCTCGCTCCCCTGTGTCTCCCCCCCCCCCCCTGACTTTTTCCCCCTCTACTCCTTCCCCTGTGTCTCTTTGCCCTGCTCTCCGTCTCCTGTGCAGTTGGGGGTAAGTCGTGCATGCGTCTTCTGGCTGTGTCCAACCGGCATATGCTAATGATGTGATGCGCATGTGAAGTCACATCATTAGCGTGTGCCGGTCGGACAAAACCAGAAGACGCTCTTCAGAGTGCAGCTGGAGCCCAGTAAGTATAATCAATATTTCTTGCTTATATTGTAGAATAGATGAGAGGTCAGTTATTTAAAGTTAGTAGAATGATTATCTATGTGTTTCCACTGTATAGTGACTACAGGACCGTATATATAATATTTTGTCATGTTTCAAATGGATTTAAAATGTGTTTGTAAGAGTTACTCATATATATAATTGTATACTTAGTATCAGAGAGATTGTTGTCTGTATTCTATCAGAAGATGTTGCCTATACTATTGATCAAAGGGTTATGTAAATTTCCTGGATTATGAATGCATCTGATAGAGGAGAATTAATAGCATCTGAAAAAATGTGCATGAAAAAATACCAAAATAAACATTTAAACACTTACCTTGAAGTTAGCAAAATCTGTTGTAATTTTTGACAGTTTAAAATTAAGGTTAACACCCCCTCCATAATTTGTTTTGGCCAATCTGGTTAGATGAAAGATTTGAGACATAGCACTATGTTAGTTGCTATGGCAACACCATACATCATATACAAGAAGCAGGGATGAGTCCTATCCCAGCAATGACTGGTAGGCTGATAACACTGCTCTACTATTGGCTGAGCTAGCAAGAGCAGGTAAATAGTGGGTTAATATTGCTCCCCAGATGCTGAAAGCTGATTGGGTGGGGATCAGGAAGTTGTGTAGACACCCCCTGGGAGTGTCAACACAATCATTAGAGGGATTTTTAGATATATAAAAAAAATCAATGTTTTATGACATTTGCTGCATACATATAGGCTGCTTTTTGCCTATAGAGTGCAGAAATGTATTAATCCTGCAAATGAAGATGTCCCTCTAACTTTGTTGCTTAAAGGAAACCCAACCTGAACCATTCTTGGAAATCAAATTTAGTCATGTAATATGTTATGTATTGCTGTCAGTGTTTATTCTTGGCTTGAAATAAAAAATAAAATAAACAGAAGGAAAGAGATGAGCCTCTATTAAATATATATACAGATTAGGTGTCTTCTGTGTGTTGCAAATTGTTATCCATGTATTTTGGTGTAAACTTTTCTGTTTAGCAACCTATAATATATCAACTTTGTCCTTCTTGTTAGAATCTGTTAAAAAAAAAAAAAAAAAACTGTATTGTGATGGTACAAATGAGTAGCTTTTTGTAGACTATGATACATGCTTTGGTTTGTTTTTCTTTGTCTGGGTGTTATAGTTCTTTTTAGTCTTTTTATTATTTTGGTTTCTTTCTTATAACTCCAGAGACCCTAGATGAAAAAATTGACAAAAAGGCCACAGCAGGGAGGATGAGTGTGGAGGAGCTGGAAGATGATCTAAGGCAGTGCTTCAACCTCTTCATTCACATGTTGCTCCTCGCCAAGACACCCCTCGGAGTTACATGGTCGATGGGAGAAGTTCCCACCTCAACTGTGTTTTCCTGGTCGCTTGGCTACAGTGATTTATTTAGTCACATCTATAGCGGCGAGGAACTCCTGGGGACCTAGCAGGTGAGGAGAGACAGATTTGGTTTTCTTTGGAACAGGAATAATATTCACTACTGTCAGGAGAAGGCAGTGTTACAAACATCAGAAAAAATAAGTGATATGTGTTTAAATATAGGGTCACTGAGAATGTATTGCCCCTTATTAATTGCCTTTGCCTCTCTATAAGTTTCTGTTGCTAAAGAGCCAATGTAATGCACTAGCAAGAGGAGCTAGATATTTGAATTATATATTGAGTTTGTTACAATTTATATTTAATAATTTATAGTAACAATATTCAATATTAAATTCACTTTAGTGAATATTATGTTAACAATGTTTATCACACTATTTGCAAGTGGATTTACCTTACAAGTAAAGGCTGATAAATTGCAGAGTGCACTAATTATGCCCAGGTGAGAAGGCAGAAGTTAATATAAACAGGAGAAGGGGCGAACCTGTGAGCTTGCGAACATTTCTAGTATCGAGTGCATTTCTAGTAAAAGTGTAGGAGTTTAAATAAAAGGAGGGACTTCAAAGAAAAGGGAGGGCAGATTTATAGTGCAAAGGAGGAAAACTTTATACAAATATATTATTTTATATTCTTTATTTTTCCCACTGAAATGTTGTAGACATAATAATAATTATGAGTCAGTCCAGTGGTAACCTCACTCAGTGTACATCCTGTTATATGTATGCAATACTGGAACAGATGATCCAGGGTCCATACCTCTGTGAGAGGTGTGAGCATGTTGCCTATCTTAAAACTCAAATTGGAGAACTGGAGAGGAGACTTGGAGCACTTAGTGATATTGGTCCACTGGAAAGGAGATTGGTGCTCACGGAGCACAGTTTAGCTGGGCCTAGCACGGAGGGTGGAGCTGGGGCTAGTGAGGATGTCCAAGGAGGTAGCTGGGTTACAGTTAGAAGGGGAATCAGGGGGAACAGGAGCAGGAGGGAGGCCAGTTCTGAGTTGGCAAGCACCAACAGATTTGCCAGATTGAGTGAAACTGTTGGGGATGTCCATTTAGGAATGGTAATGCCAGATGGAGATGTTCCCTCTAACAGCCAGGAGAACAGTTCTACTGGAGGAGAGGGAGGGCAGAATAGGCAGAGCAACAGGCAGGTTTTGGTGGTTGAGGACTTTATTATTAGGAAGGTAGACAGGGTAATTTGTCACCCAGATCCCAGCAATCTAACAGTTTGCTGTCTCCCGGGTGTTTGGGTTCAGCATGTTGTGGATCGGGTAGATAAATTATTGGGAGGGGCTGGAAATGAACCGCCAGTCTTGGTACATATTGGTATCAATGACAAAGTTAATGGAAGATGGAGTGTCCTAAAGAATGATGTTAGAGAACTAGGTAATAAGCTGAAGGCAAGGACCTCCAAGGTAGTATTTTCTGAGGCAGAAGGAGCTTAGGGAGGATAATGCGTGGCTAAAGATGTGGTGCACTAAGGAGGGGTTTGGGTTTTTAGAGCACTGGGCTGACTTCTCACTTTGGTACAATCTCTACAGTAGGGATGGATTGCACCTTAATGATGAGGGAGCTTTTCTGCTAGGGGATAGGATGGTAGAAAGGCTGGAGGAGTGTTTAATCTAGTAGGTGGGGGGGAGGGACTAGATATAAGTAATGGGGTAGAAAGTGTAGAGGGTATAAGGAATGAATTAACATCTCATAGGGGAGGAGATGGGGGGAGGGGTAGTATAGTCAATAGGGAGGTATTGCTAAGTAACTCAAGTACAGTGGCAGGCACTTCCGAACTACAGACTCATAACATAAGGTGTATGCTTGCTAATGCCAGAAGCTTGCCAGGAAAATGGGAGAATTATTAGCAATTAATTAAAAATGGGATTTAATAGGCATTACCGAAATATGTGGTGGGATGAATCTCATGACTGGACTGTTAATCTGGATGGTTATAACCTATTTAGGAAAGATAGAGGCAATGATAAAAGAGGAGGAGGGATTTGTCTGTATGTTAAGCCTGAATTTAAGCCTATAGTCAGAGAAGATATTTATGGTGGACCTAGTGATAAAGTTGAATGTTTGCGGGTAAAATTAAATAGCGGAGCAGAAAATTCCAAAAGAATATTAGTAGGAGTACGCTATAAACCCCCAAATGTAACTGAAAAACAATTATTGTTACAGATTGGAAATGCAGCTAAGCACGGGCAAGTTCTAATAATGGGAGATTTTAATTACCCTGAAATAAACTGGATAAATGAGACCAACAGTTCAGCTAAGGGGAGCAGGTTCTTGAGTACACTCAGGAATCATTATCTGGCCCAGGGTATACAGGAGCCTACTAGAAATGAGGCTATCTTGGATTTAGTCATCACAAATAATATTGATATAGTATCAAATGTTGGATTAGGGCAACCTTTGGGAAACAGTGATAACAACACAGTCTCATTTGAGATTGAATTAAAAAAAAAAACATTTTAAGGGGCCAACAAAAACTCTTAATTTTAAAAGGGTAGATTTTAACGGTCTAAGGGCAGCAATACAAAGTATAGACTGGGACAGAGAACTGATAGGTAAAAACACTGAACATAAATGGACAACATTTAAATCCTTACTAAATATACATACACATCGGCATATACCATGTGGGAATAAAAGTAAAAGGAGTAAATCCCATCCAATGTGGCTTAACAATGATTTAAAGATCAAGATACGGAGTAAAAAACAGGCATTTAAATTATACAAAGAAGAGGGGACAGAGACGGCTTTACGGGAGTACAAGGAAATCAACAAGGCTTGCAAAAGGGCGATTAGACTGGCTAAAATAGAAAATGAAAAATGAATTGCAAAAGAGAGTAAGACTAACCCTAAAATATTTTTTAAGTATATTAATGGGAAGAAGGCGAGGAATGAAGCTATAGGAACATTACAATGTGAAACAGGCCATCTGAAAATTAGTGACCAGGAAAAGGCAGATGAGCTAAATAGGTTCTTTTCTTCGGTATACACAAGGGAGGTACCAGTGGTTGGGACACTGCAACATAATGGGGCTACACTACCGTTGACAACTAATTGGTTAACACCAAAAGAGGTTGGAAAATATAAATGTTAATAAAGCCCCGGCTCCTGATGGAATACATCCAAGGGTACTAAGGGAACTGGGTTCTGTAATAGCCAAACCATTATATTTAATTTTTCAAGATTCACTCAATACATGGTCTCTACCAGATGACTGGAGAAAAGCAGATGTGAAACCTATATTTAAAAAGGGAGCAAGAGCAAATCCGGGGAATTATAGACCAGGGAGCCTCACGTCTGCGGTGGGGAAGCTTTTAGAAGGGTTAATAAGGGATAATATACAAGAATATATCTATTTGAACAGGATTAAAAGTAGGAGTCAACATAGATTAATGAGGGATAGGTCATGTCAAACAAATCTGATTAGTTTCTATGAGGAGGTTAGTAGGATCCTGGACCAAGGCAACTCAGTGGATGTAGTCTTTTTGGATTTTGCAAAGGCTTTTGATACAGTGCCACATGGGAGACTATTGTGCAAACTAATAGATACAGGAATTGCAGTAAATATCTGCTCATGGATTGAGAGCTGGCTAAAAGACAGGAAGCAAAGGGTTGTTGTAAATGGAACATACTCCGATTGGATTAATGTGGTAAGGGGGGTTCCTCAGAGTTCAGTATTAGGTCCTCTCTTTTTTAACATATTTATTGACTTAGAGGTAGGATTGGAGTGTGGTGTCTCCATTTTCGCTGATGACACGAAGTTGTGCAAGGTAATTAAATCAGATAATGATGTGCTTTCCCTCCAAAGGGATTTACATAAAATTGAAGAATGGGCATCTAAATGGCAGATGAGATTTAATACAAATAAATGTAAAGTTATGCATCTGGGAAGGAAAAACAGCCATTCAATGTATAATCTTAATGGAGCAAATCTAGGTGTATCAGATATTGAAAGGGATTTGGGAGTGCTTGTGGTCAACCACCTAGGTAACCATTAATTAATTGAATCCGCATATTGCAGATCAGAGGAGATCTTAAAGGTTGAATTTGATGGACTAAAAGTCTTTTTCAACCTTAATTACTATGTAACTATGTAACTATCAAAACTTCTTGTGACCCTACCACATTCCTTTCCATGCTTTATTGTTGTTCTTCTAATCCTTAATATATGGGGACTAGTAACTTGCCCGTCTGTAAATTATGGTATTATGTGTTCTTTTCAATCGTCTGTACTGTCTCTCTCTCTGTGCCCGCTGTCTCTTGCCCCATGGGCTTGCACTCTTTCTCTTCTTTCCAGTGGGAATACGAAGCAACCATGCATAAGGCGACTTTGTCGTGCATGCTCAGTTGCTAATATTTAACAACAACGTGTGACCTCTGCGTAGTGAGCACTGTGCAGGCGTAAATTTACATCCCTACCTAATAACTCTTCTGTTTCCTTATGCCAAACCTGATCTATAGACTCGCATACTTGACCTATTAGGACATAATTTATGGTGCTTTCTGTATCCCACTTTGAATCTCTGATCTGTTACTATGCTCTTTCTTAATTGTTTTATTCAGTATTGCTTCTGACTTGATAAGGTGATGTGTATATCTCGACAGCTTGTCCATTCAACTAATATGTTTGTCCCAAAAAAATGTTTTATCATTATATACTGCAATACTCTGATTATTCATCTACATTACCGGACACTTACTGCTACCTCACTCTCATATATAATAAATATATTTAAAATAAGAATGAATAAATATATATAAATGTCAGAGACATAAGTAACTTTGATTGACTGAAGTCCACTGGGTCATGACACTGGTCATGACAAATGTACAGCAGCCTTCTGGGCAGATACTGTTCCACCTCCCAGACACCTAATAGGGGGAGGAGAGAAGCAGATCTGCAGAAATCAACAATGCTAATTCAAATATAAGTTATGTTGATTTTTTTTGGCAACCAGTGATTAAATAAACAAATTAAACCTTATTGTATAATCACTACAGTGGTCATTTAGGTCTGGAGGCATAAGTACAAAGAATGTAGGGAGAGGAGGACTTGTGGTGATGCAAAGAGGGCCAAAATACTTCCACAGATGGAAATTTGAATGTGTCTCCACTTCACCATAATTTTATATTTGTTATTTTATATCTTAGTTAGTACATTAAAAGTTGTATTCGTGCCAATTATCAACTCTAGTTCTGCAGTAGAGCCTTCTTCAAATATGTTTCTGTGGCGCTATAATATTGTTAAAAGTGGCACTGATTCCAAATCTCCCTTTTTTATTCCCGTCTTTGCTTGTTTATTGTCACGGAGCTCCAGAGGTTTCTTCATCACCTTGACCGACTTCCAGGACAATGTAGATGCATCTACAAGCAATAAAACCTTCTCAAGAGCATCAATCACCAATACATAAAGTAACGGACAACAGTCAAAACTGGTTTTCACTAGGCTATACAATTTATTGCACAAAACTGATGAGTATTTAACAAAGTCAGAGCAATGAGAAGGAAAAAAACATTAACCGAAACAGAGAGAAACTAAAATGTTCCTCCCTTTGGACAATATCCAATGGATGGCATGCAAAGGTCTGTGGCTTTGCCATTGGCCCATGTTTCTGGGGCTCGGCAAGTAAGATCCACACCGACAACTCTGAGTAGGTTGCTTAACATTAATCTCCTGCTTAGAGTTGGTGCCACTCTCTTGGCTGGCACCATTTCGGTCAGGCTTTTGATAGCTCCAGAGTGTCAATGGCTGTCCCCTTCCCTCATGTCCCTGGATTAATTAAATATCTTGATTCTAAGTTTTTTTTTTGTTTCATTAAGTTTTATTGTCAGATTCCAGCAGGTTACAGCATATAATATCAATGAAATAACATATATAAACAATATTCACACACACCAATGACTTGTTAACATTTATAATATCAGCGTTTGGTTTGAGGTAACTAGTCACACATTGTAGATAATCTACAAATTTAAGCATTCCCTGGGTGTGTTAATAACATTACTGAATCTGACAATATCTAACAGTTTTTTTTATTTTTAATAAGTATCTGTAAATAAAAATGTAACTAAAACTACAAAATTACGTTGAAATGCCAGAAAAGAAAAAGAAGGGGAAGGGTGTGGGAAAAGAATAAACCAGAATATATTAAAGGCAAACATTAAATCTAAAAAGGGAAATAAAAATCTCTTGTCTTAGTATGCATTAATGGTATCTATCAGGAAAGGGGTGAACTCACCTCCGTCCGTCCTCCCTGGGCCATCTCCTTATTCTCTGTCTCAGGATCTTCATAAATGTTATTTAAAAAATTGTGGGGGAATTGAGATTACGTTAGGGAGATGCTGTGGGTAGAATCTAGCCATGGGCTCCATATTTGCACAAACAAGGGAACAGAATCTTCTATTAGTATATACCGTATATACTCGAGTATAAGCCGTCCTGAGTATAAGCCGAGGCACCTATTTTACCACAAAAATACTGTCAAAACTTAGTGACTCGAGTATAAGCCGAGGGTGGGAAATGTGCTGCCCCCTGTGTCCCTCTTGTGGCCTCTGTGTCCTCCTCTTGTGTGCCCTCTGTGCCCCTTTCTTGTGCCCCCCTCTCTTTCCCCTGTGTCTCCTCCCCCCTCTCCCTCCCCTGTGTCTCTTCCCCTCCTCTCCCCCCCCTGTGTCTCTTCCCCCTCCCTCACCTGTGTCTCTTTCCCCCCTCTCCCTCATATCTTTTTCCCTCCCCCTCTCAAATCACCCTCCGCAACCCCCTTCCTCAACAGCCCTCCTCATCCTCCCTTCTCATCCTCAACCCTCCCTCCTCATCCTCCCTCCTCATCCTCTCTCCTCATCCTCTCTCCTCATCCTCTCTCCTTAACCCCCGCCTCAACCTCTCTCCTCAACCCCCCTCCACATCCCCCCTCCTCAACCCCCCTCCTCATCCTCAACCCCCCTCCTCAACCCCCCTCCTCATCCTCAACCTCTCTCCTCATCCCCCCTCCTCATCCTTCCTTCTCAACCCCCCTCCTCAACCCCCTCCTCATCCTCAACCTCTCTCCTCAACCCCCCCTCCTCATCCTCCCTCCTCAACCCTCTTCCTCAACCCCCCTCCTCAACCCCCCTCACCCTCAACCTCCCTCCTCAACCTCAACCCCCCTCTTCAACCTCTCTCCTCAACCCCCCTCCTCATCCTCCCTCCTCAACCCTCATCCTCAAACCCCCTCCTCCACCCCCCCTCACCCTCAACCTCCCTCCTCAACCCCCCTCTTCAACCTCTCTCCTCAACCCCCCTCCTCATCCTCAACCCCCCTCCTCAACCGCTCTCCTCAACCCCCTCCCCATCCTCAACTACCCTCCTCAACCCCCCTCTTCATCCTCAACCCCCCCTCCTCACTTTACCCCTCTCTAATTACCTCCCCCTCTCCCTTTCCCCTCACTTACCTTACATCAGTAGCTGCTCCTCAGCTCTTTCGGGGCGTCTTCCGGCTGCACTGGGACCCAGCCAATGCTAATGACGTGACTCGCATGTGACGTCACGTCATTAGCATATGCCAGGTCCCGACGCAGCTGGAAGTCCCGCAGAGGAGCGGAGGAGCAGCTGCTGATGGGCGGTAAGTGAGGGGAAAGGGAGAGGGGGAGGTAATTAGAGAGGGGTAAAGTGAGGAGGGGGGTTGTGAAGGGGGTTGAGGATGAGGAGGGGGTTGAGGATGAGGAGGGGGAGGAGAAGTGGGATTGAGGATGAGGAGGGGGTTTAAGGAGGGGGTGGAGGAGGGAGGATGAGGAGGATGGTAAGGGAGGAGGAGGGAAAGAGGCACGAGGGAGAGGGGGGAGAGACAGGAGAGGGAGAGGGGGGAAGAGACACGGGGGTGGAGAGACAAGGGGGTGAAAGAGACACAGGGTGACTCGAGTATAAGCCGAGGGGAGCCTTTTCAGCCTTAAAAAAAGTGCTGAAAAACTCGGCTTATACTCGAGGATATACGGTAATTTAGTTTGTTGATAACCGTTTGTAAACTAAGGGTGTGAGTTTTCCATTGCTAGGCAATGTGCCTATTTACTGCCTGCATTAGATATTGAAGTAGTTTATTTTGAGATGTAGAGAGCAAATTACACTTGTGACCTAAAAAGCAGACTTCTGCCTGTAGATGGAGCAGTATATTACAGATTTCTGAGGGTAATGAGGAGACTTCCTCCATAGGTGGGCCACCCAAGGGCCACCCTATTTCTGGGCAATACCTGAAGCAGTTAGGACTCGGGGCAAGCTTTTATTTATGGAGTTGGTCGGGGGTGATATATATCCTGTGAATGACTTTTATAGAAGTCTCCAAAATACTACTATTGAGCAAGCTTCTAATGAGGTTTTGCCGTAAGTCTTGCCAAGTTTTCTGGTCCCAAGTAACATTCAGATCATAATCCCAGGAGGTTACATATTTTAACTTTTTTTGTGGTAGAGCCTGAATTGAAAGTATCATATAAAACTTATGATGCCCTTGGTAAGTGGAGCCTTATGACAGATTCTCGTGATTCAATTTGAAGTTGGCTTACCTAACAAGCATTCTGAGGTATAGAGAAAGTGTTTGATACTACAAAATGTAAATGTTCTTGTAGGAGAATATTACAGTGATCTCTCAGATGGTTGAATGATAATATATTGCCATCAATATACCATGAGTCGACTCTTAGAAGATCATGGAGTTTCCACCACACTAAAGAGTTGGTGGAAAACTCAATAGGAAATTCGGGTGGGGGATAACTGGTGTGAGGGATGAATATTTAGGTCTAGTCCATGCAAGTTCCATTATATGTATTAACAAAATGATATAACACGGAAATTAAACAGAAATAAAAGTATTTTATATTGCAGATTTGCAAGCTTGAGAATGTTGTGCTATTAATTTGAATACCTAACATCACTTTCCCTTTACTTATAAGTACAGTAGTATGTTGATATTTGCATTTACAGTGCTACAAATAGGACTTTAACCCCCTTGTGGGTCCTCTCCCGTACCCGTTGGCTTTTTGGCTCCATTTGCGGGCTACGGGTTTGAACGCCAGTGGATTTGTAGCAATTTAATAGCGATTTTCGAAAGTGACAGTTACGGGCTTGACAGATCAAAGGATTTGCGGCCCCAGAGTTCAAATTTCGATGTCCTTTAGGGTTTTTCCGCCTGTAACCCGCAGATCGTTAGCGGGTTGCTTTACGGGTCCAATTTAATAGCCGTAAGTCTACGTTACAGGCTACGGTTCCACACATTGAGGGAATTTAATAGGGCTGGTGTTTAGATATTCTGTGAGATTTATTTTGCCATATGAAGTTAAAAAATGTTGTTAAAAGATATCTAATTCCTCAAGGCTATGGGGAAGGAGCGAAACAAGTACATTAGGCGGGGGAGAAGGGTCATTTTAACTAAGTGGATGTGTCCCAACCAGGAAACCTGGCATTTGGAGCAAGTAGACATATTTTGTCTCAGGGCATTATATAGGGCAAAATAGTTGACCCTATGAAGGTTGGAGGCTCTGAAAGTATTTCATATGGGAAGTTGGCCATGTACAGTTATAGTTTTGGCATAAAAATTCCTGGTATAGATGAGATATAGAGATACTCAGTGCTTCCATCTTCTCTACATTAATATTTAACCATGAACATTTTCCAAAAGTTTCCAGTGTATGTAGGAGAGTAGGAATTGACAATTTAGGCTCAGATAGAGTACATAAAGGATTGTCTGCAAAGAGACAGCATTTGAAATGGTGATGTCCTATTTTGATTCCTTTTATATCCAAGCTAGTGCTAATGCATTGAACCAATGGTTCAATTGGTAGGGCGAAGAGTAATGGTGAGAGTGGGCAACCTTGTCTGCTTTCTCGTGGTATATTGAGATAAACTTTCAACTCCTCCTGCATTTTCAAGGATGCTTTAGGGGATCGATAGTACATGTCTATCAAGTTCATAAAGTGGCCAGAGAATCCAAATTTTAAAAGTACTGCCATAAGAAAAGTCCACTCAAAGGAGTCAAAGGCCTTCTCAATAGCTAAAGCTAGTAAACAAGTGGGGATGTGTTTTTTGACTGCCCAATGAATGGTGATCAGGACTCTCCTAATGTTATCTCCCGCCTGTCTAAATGGGACAAAGCGTACTTGATCTTTATGTATTCGTCTAGGGAGGATTTTTTGCAATTCTGTCAGCGATAAGCTTTGCAAGTATCTTTATGTCTCCATTGAGAAGGGAGATAGGTATATAATTTTTAACCTCAAGGGGGCCTTCCTTAGGAAAAAATATAAGATCTGCTTGGTTAAGTTCAGGTGGGTTATTGGTTTGCCCTCTCAAATGTTATTGTATACATTAGTTAAATGGAGGATTAAAATGTTTGCATATTTTTTTAAATATAGGTTAGAAAAGCCACCTGGGCCTGGGGCCCTACCTACTCTCAGGTTCTGTATAACCCTAAGAACTTCCTGACTCGAAACTTTGGAATTAAGTGCCTCATTTTCAAGATTTGATAGGGAAGGGACGTCACAGGACTGAAGAAAAGAGGACAGTTGAATATCTGAACTGTAGGGAAAGGATCATTTTTGAAAGAAATTGGAGAATGTTTTCTGTATTTCACAGGAGCTAGTAGTGATATCTTCTGATGGAGTTTTAATCCTAAAGATTCTAGATTGGGCCGATTTACCTTTCAGTTTTCTAGCTAGGAGAGTATGTGGTTTATTAGCCATGAAATAGAATTCATGATGTGTCCACCTGATGGCTTTTTCCGTATGGGCTAATAATAGTAAATCTAACTCTGAACGGAGTTTATCTCTTTTTTGGCTGAGGTTAGGAGTGAGTTTGTTTTGATTACGTTTATCTGACTCTTTCAGGTCTTTTCTCAATGTTTCTTCTCTGGAGCGTTGTTTTTTCTTACATAAAAAGGCAAGCTTTATAGATGAGCCCCTTATGTATGCTTATAGGCGGCCCACACATAACCTATATCAGAATCCTAATTGTTATTAGTAGAGTAGATTAATTATATGTCTCTGGCAATTAGATCTCTAAGTACTGGATTGAAGATAAGCATTTTGTTAAGTCTCCAGGAATAGGACGGTTGTGCACTGCCACCTAATTCTATGGACATATAGACCAGGGAGTGTTCAGACCAAGGGCATGGATGGATCTCGGCCCGTTCTATACCATCTGAAAGAGGAATCGAGAAAAAATGTTTCTAGTCTTGAGTAGGACCTATGGATTGGTGAATAAAATGTATACTCTCTTTCTGTGGGATGTTTATTGTTCCAAGTATCTATTAGGTGCAGCCTATCTAGTAATGAGATTATCTGTCTAGTTTTAGCAAAACATCTATCTTCTTGGCTGTCCTAATGTTTCTTTCATGCATTTACAGGAGCATTAGAACAAGTTTTTATTGCTGCCCGTTTGGGGCACTGTGATACACTTTTTGTATACTGTAGGTTTTTAGAGCCTGGAGAAGAGGGGAACAATTATTGCACCAGTCTGGAAACACATACATGTTTGCAGAATAATAATAAATATTGCTGGGCTTCAGATCATAACATTTTAAATAGCCAAATATTTTCTTAAAGGGCCACTTACCTCACTGTAAGTGTTCTTCATGGTGTGGTTGTATGATCTTTTTGTTTTACTTAGTAACAGCTAAAAAAAAATACATTTAGGTGTGTTTATATAACAAAGTGTATCCTGCCTACTGTTTCATGATTCATAACAGATGATGAGCAGTGAGGACACTGACCTATAGCATTTTCTCTCTGCACTCAGGAGTTCTTTAACCCATAACTGACCTGTTTAGGTGATTCCAGCATGCCATGCTATGCACAGATAGATGAGGTGACGGTTAACCTCTGTTTTTCTCTTGCTCATTGACCTGTTTAGGTGATTCCAGCATGCCATGCTCTGCACAGATAGATGAGGTGACGATTAAACTCTGTTTTTCTCTTGCTCATTGATCTGTTTGGGTGATTCCAGCATGCCATGCTATGCACAGATAGATGAGGTGACGGCTAACCTCTGTTTTTCTCTTGCTCATTGACCTGTTTGGGTGATTCCAGCATGCCATGCTCTGCACAGATAGATGAGGTGACGATTAACCTCTGTTTTTCTCTTGCTCATTGACCTGTTTGGGTGATTCCAGCATGCCATGCTCTGCACATATAGATGAGGTGACGCTTAACCTCTGTTTTTCTCTTGCTCATTGACCTGTTTAGGTGATTCCAGCATGCCATGCTCTGCACAGATAGATGAGGTGACAGTTAACCTCTGTTTTTCTCTTGCTCATTGACCTGTTTGGGTGATTCCAGCATGCCATGCTCTGCACAGATAGATGAGGTGACGGTTAACCTCTGTTTTTCTCTTGCTCACTGACCTGTTTAGCTGATTCCAGCATGCCATGCTCTGCACAGATAGATGAGGTGACAATTAACCTCTGTTTTTCTCTTGCTCATTGACCTGTTTAGCTGATTCCAGCATGCCATGCTCTGCACAGATAGATGAGGTGACGGTTAACCTCTGTTTTTCTCTTGCTCACTGACCTGTTTAGCTGATTCCAGCATGCCATGCTCTGCACAGATAGATGAGGTGACAGTTAACCTCTGTTTTTCTCTTGCTCATTGACCTGTTTGGGTGATTCCAGCATGCCATGCTCTGCACAGATAGATGAGGTGACGGTTAACCTCTGTTTTTCTCTTGCTCACTGACCTGTTTAGGTGATTCCAGCATGCCATGCTCTGCACAGATAGATGAGGTGACAGTTAACCTCTGTTTTTCTCTTGCTCATTGACCTGTTTGGGTGATTCCAGCATGCCATGCTCTGCACAGATTGATGAGGTGACAATTAACCTCTGTTTTTCTCTTGCTCACTAAACAGAGTTGTAATGTGTGTCTTGTTGGGAGCAGTCAGTGACTCAATTAACAATTAAGCTACATGTTGCAGATCAGAGGAGATGTAAAAAGGTTGAACTTGATGGACTGGAAGTATTGTTTCAACCTCAATTACTATGTAACTATGTAAACACAAATGTAATTTATGCGATTTGTTAGTGAAAAATGCATGAATTAAAAAAATTCAAAAAGTATTCCAACATGGTTTTAGGAGATGTTTGTTGTGATGTGATGTGGTTCAAATTCTTCTGAATTAAGTGGTCCTTTCATGTTGCAAACAAGGTTTTTGTCTGAAGATCATCTATTGCTATGGGTGCCATCATTTTAAAATATGAGAGCTTGAGTGCAACTTAAGATGCAACCACAAGCAGCGCAGCTGCCTGTCCACATTTTTGTCCTATCCAGATACGTATAGAGGTGGGAGAAGTGTGAAAATGTGGAGACCACCTATAGATTAGCAGAGAAAATTTTAAAAAGCAAAAAGATTGGGTCTATCCCATTTCAAATTATCCACCAGTGACAGCCGCAGTTGCAGCAAGTAGCGGCTAGATGGCGCTGTCAATATTTGGCAGCACTGCCAATATTTGAGACATGTTTTAACCTTAGAAGGCTACCATAACTTAACAGTCTGCCTAACCCTAACTCTATGTTTTCAGCACTGAAAATCAGCAGCGCCATCTAGCGATTGGTGGCCACTACTGCTGCTGCCAGTGCTGGCAAATTTATGGCGTATTTAAAAAGGGAAAGGATCAAAAGATTTCCTACCTTATTTTTTCATATTACATTCTATATACACAATACATGTGTATTATAAACTGTGTATGATACATACAGAAATACCATGTTATATGGTTCAACTTCCATAATATATGGAATATCACATATAATAGTTGTCGTACTGAGAGTTGTCATCACGCAATGTTAAAAATTACGCCGGCACGCATGCGCAATGAGCTCCGAAGGCACTCTTTGCAGGGCTCACTGGCAAGACTTTAAAAATGACGGGGATGCAATGAGCGCCAAAGGCGCGAATTGCAGGGCACGCAAGGAGCGCCAAAGGCGCTCATCACGAGCCCCGCAAGACTTTAAAACAGCCTACACATGAGCACAAAAGGCACTTATGTGAAACGAGTAGCACTTACCTGCTATTCGCAAGGCATGCAACAGTTTACGATTTTACCAGCCAAAAAGGTCTCAACTGTGTAACTCGAGAAAAAACCCAAAACAGCTAAATAATAAAAAAAAAATACTAACACACTCACACACAGCACAGGGGGAGAGCCAGGAAGCCTGGGAGTGAGGTTGCAAGCGAATTTGAGCCATATTTGGGGTTTTTCGTCGATCGAAATTCGGCTAAGCAAGGAAAAAAATGGCGGCCGAAAAAATGTAAAAAATCTCAAACAGGGTCAGAATGAGGCCGAACAACGCCAGGCACACAGGACTTATAAAAAATACACAACGGCAAAACCAGTAACACTTACACGAACAACGCCAGGCAGTCAGCCCGCACCACGCAAACAGTCAGCAGACACACAAAGGAGAAAAACACAGGGAAGGGACAGGGGGAGATGCTAGATAGAGACGCATGGCATTCCAAAGTACTAGACTTGCAGGTTACCGAGGCCTGCCATGATGGGGCAAAAGTGCTCAGAGGGGGCAGAACCTCACATCGTGTGGCAAACAGCATAGCCTGCCTTAACATGTTCTTGCTGTCATTTTTGACGGGCAAGTCGCCAGTAACACATATTGATATATTAAACCCCCTTCTGGATAGCTAACGTGTCGTGGTGAAGAGACTTTTGTACTTCAATGAAGCTGTGAGCTATACCATGTAGGGTCACCCAAGATAGGCAGGCCATAGCTGATAGGTCAGACAAATGCACTTTCAGAAGGAACTGGCAGCCCACTCCAAGATATAACGATTGTGTCTGGCGTGCTGTCATCCAAAGGGTCACGGAGAGTGGGACACAACTGAACCCTCCACTCTGCATAGAATATGTTGGTGCGATACAAATAAAAGATAACAATAACTGAATATCACAACGACAACATATGTTTAACATGCACATTTTGCATTATACAAGTATTTTTTTTACAAGCAATTTCTATATAGTTAATCATGCTTATAATGAGGAATTACTGTATATACCAGCCTCATAACAGCAATATTCATTTTTAGATTGTAATAAACTAAAACCAATGTGGAGCCAATGACTCCATTAGATAGAAATAAAAGAACATGTAACACAGTGATGTCATTACAAGAAATGACATCATCCAACTGCAATAAGATGCCCTGACAATAGAACATGCAGTAATACTATACAGCCTGCAGATGGCGTTGTGTGCTCAGGGCGGCTTCTCCAGCATTGACCTCACCCCTCCCTAAAGACCCAGACGCTTTAGATGCCCAGTAACATGCCTGTCCGAAAATGATTGGAAACTATTTCCAGACACGCAGCACGGTATTGTCAGGCGGCCACTACTTCTACATTCACAAACATTTTTGATAGGAAAGAATTGTACGTTATTCACAGGCATGCGTAAGACACACCCCGAGTCGGGGTCCTCAGAGGAGACCGGGTGATGTCATTCTTTGTGGTGGACGCAGTGGCAAGATGGCGGCGGAGAGGAAGCTGCTGGGCGCTGACCGGGGGGAGGCACCGGGAGCGGGGGGCGAGGAGGACGAGGGGCAGAGTCTGTGGTGAGGAGGATGCATGGGAACTGGACTAAGACTAGGCCATGTGCGGGGCCGGGGATACTCAGTGAGGGAGGAATGGCTGCTGTGTGAGAATAGTGCTACAGTCACTGACAGGAGCTGGGTGGGGGCCTATAGGAGGGATCTGTCTGTGTGTGATAGATACAGGGGATGCTGAGACCATGGGAATACACAGGCCTGGACCCCCTGTCATGGACTAGTATGAGTGTGAGAGAAAAGTGCTGTAATCACTGACAGGAGCTGAGTGTGCTGGGTGGGGGCCTGTAGGAGGGGTCTGTCTGTCTGTGTGTGATAGATACAGGGGATGCTGAGACCATGGGAATACACAGGCCTGGACCCCCTGTCATGATGGCTCCAGCTCACACACCCATACTAACACATGACAGGGTGTCCAGGCCTGTGTATTCCCATGGTCTCACCCTCTCCTGTATCTAGGCCGCCACCCAGCACACTCAGCTCCTGTCAGTGACTGTAGCACTATTCTTTCACTGTGTATGCTGTGTGGGGGCCTATAGGAGGGGTCTGTCTGTGTGTGATAGATACAGGAGAGAGTGAGACCATGGGAATACACAGGCCTGGACCCCCTGTCATGTGTTAGTATGGGTGTGAGAGGATAGTGCTACAGTCACTGACAGGTGCTGAGCGTGCTGGCCTATAGGAGGGGTCTGTATGTGTGTGATAGATACAGGAGAAGGTGAGACCATGGGATTACACAGGCCTGGACCCCCTATCATGTGTTAGTATGGGTGTGAGAGCTGGAGCCATCATGACAGCTTGTCTACAGCAGCCTATCCGATTTATGTAGGAGTCAAAAAGGGAGTGAGTGAATATACATACCACACAGTCAGATATGAGCACAAGTAAGATTATAGGACCCCAGGCTATTTAATATTGTGTGTGTGTATATATATATATATATATATATATATATGTTCACTTTTGAAATTGTAAAAGACGTTAAACATATTTACTGCTCAGAATTCCAGTTATAGCATTCTGGGAAAGGATATGCAAATGAGCCCACTCTCTAATTCAATACCAACTTTAAACATGGCTCCTTTTAAGCAAATACCTACTGTATTACTCTGCTTTATAGCATAGGATGGATTATGCAGGAGTTTGGAGACCTACCCACAGACAGCTGTTTCGATCTTAAACGGATTTCATCAGTGTGGACCTGGTACCCAATTCTTTGCTATAGATTAGTGGTGGTGGTGGGGGTGCTATTAACCACATCATCATCAACATCAACATACATACATACATACATACATACATACAGTGGTGGAGATTTCATGAGAGTCTGGAAGCAATGGCTCCTAAAGTTTGAAGTCCTGGCTTCTAAACATTATCTGATTTATAATATAGCCTCTAGAAGAGGGGGACAGTCTGACTGACTTCTAAGTGTTATATATATAAGCTTTTAAGCACTGTACCTCTCGTTCTGACTTGATAGAGAAAGGTACAGCTCAAAAAAGCTTGTCATTCAAACTAATATATGTGTCCAATAAAGAAAGTTACCAAAGCATACTGCAATATATATAACATTGGTCTTGTCTACCTGAGCATCTGAGAGACGCATTTATTGGGAGGTGTACTGTACTATTTTGTCATAAATGTGCCACGGCAAGGCTGTCTGTTTTCCTAAAAGCAACAATGGTCATGGTGTAGAAAGTCATATAATGAACTTAAAACAAATCCATATGTCATTTGTTTGGGTCAGAATCTCAGACTAACACTATATCTGCTACTTCAATCATTTTGTCACTTTTCTGCACAGTTGTTTACCAGGTCTTTTCAGATTTGAATGAGTTAAATGATTTGATCAGTATTAGGGCATTAGTCATGCTGGCCTTAGCTGTGAGATTGCAAGATACAATATGATCACCTACAAAGCTCTGCAGTGACACCAGCCTTGTACAAAACAGTATGACATTTCCAGTATATAATTCTGGTAACCTTTGACTCTGCACCGCATTGAAATCATCGCTACCTGAATTGCTTTGTACACTTCGCTTTCTCATCTACACTGAATATAGCAGATTTATATATCATTTAAATATTTATACCATTATCCTAATTATTATTATCATTATGCTTTATTTGTAATGTGTCGATGTATTCTCTAGCACTATATATGGTTTAAGTTATAAGTGATATTTGGGCAGTTATAAGTATATTTATTTAGATGTATGTTAGCTATAGTCCTTAACAGTTTTTTAAAGGTGTGTGGGAGAATAATTATAGTCTTGCATGTGTGTATTACTTTTTTATGAACCATTACAAGGCTCTCCATAATAAATCTTCCCAAACCACCTTGGGGAATACCACACCCTGGTGTATCTAGTTGTGTTGAGTCTATTAATTGGGCTTTATGTCTGCACTTTCAGTTAGTTTGTACAGTCTTCACAAGTGGCATGTTACTGTAAAGGTTTAAAGGGGGGGCATTGTTACTAAAATTACTCCAACAATAAGTTTCTTTTACGATTACTTTGATTAAACCGTGTAATGTAGGAAAACAGAAGATTGAGGGAAAGTGAAGCAATTTAAAAGCTGCTCAACAAGGAAGCCGGGTCCAGAGGGTTGATCCACTGTCTGCTAGTTCTCCTTTACAGTGAAATTCCCCTTTTGCCAGAGCTCAGTGGTTTTGATGCCAAGTGTCCTTGATATACGTTTCTTAAAGTTAAACATGCAGGACATTGAGGAATTATTTGGATCTGGTTTCCATGTGTGAGAGCATTTGGGTGAGTTTACATATTAAAGCAGCTTTTGCTTTAGTACACTAGAGAATATGACAAAACCCTTTAAAGGGAACATAATGTGTGTATCATGATCTGAGGTACGTGAGTGACCATTTTCTAAAGATTTCCAAATTTATCAGGTCAATCCCTTGGGTCAACTAATTTTTTGTGCTCTGTGATGTCTTTAAATAAAATTTCTTATTAGACTGGTCCAGCTTCTCATGATGTCATTCTCCCAGGCATTATTATATGCATAAAAGCTGTGTAATACAGCCGACATAAGCTTTAGGAAAGCCATGTTTAAAATGATCTATGGATTGAAGAGCGAGGCATTTGTGGGCACATTTGCATGTCCCAGCTCAGCTTCCCAGAATGCAGTGTAATAACTGTTTTTCTTGTAATTCTGAACTAAATTTTTTTTTTAACTTGTTTTAGACATTCAAATGTGAACACAGATTTACTATTTATTTGCTGTCGTACTGTACGGTGGAGGCTTCTGTCGCTCTTTTGCCCACCACCATATATTAAATGATTGTTGTGATGATATATATATATTTTTGTTACATTTATAAATCTAGCTATGCAGTAATATACAGGCCAAAGTCCTTGATGATGTTGTCTTTTTAAAACCAGAAATCTACTAATAAAAGCTAGCTAGTGTTAATTTTACTTACTAACCTATAAATAGGATAATGTTTAACATATGCATTTAAACTTAGACATTTCTGTTCCTTGAATTGCTTGTTTCAACTCCAGTCCAAAACGTCTTGCATTTAAAAGGGCATGTTATATACATTATACACAGTCCCCCCCATGGAAAATAAATATTAACTGAAGGAAATTACCATTAAGAGACAAGGAGCTAAAGAAATTGTTTGATCCATCTGTATCTTCCAGTGAATTGAAATAAAGAAAGACTTGTAGAATTTCTTTTTTTTCTTTTTTTTTTTTTAAATCTGCTCTACATTAAAACCAATGTGAACAAAACACAATATATTGAAGGACAGTGGATGGACAAACAATCCCTCTCTATGATTATTTTTTTTACCAGACACGCTTTAAAGGCTCATTGTAGTTTGGGACAAAACCTCACCTTTTAGTCAGTATTTATTATAGTCTTTGTATAACATTATGGTATTGTCTATGTGAGCTGTTATTAAGATCATGCTATAAATATGATACTTCAGTGATCTTGTCCTCTGCAAAACTTTGATGTGGGGTAGATTCTGCATTGTCGATCTTTGATTCCTTGTTACGTTATTTCGGTGGAGTCTAATGTGAACCATTCAGTGTACAACCGCTTGCAATCTCAATCACTATTCTGAATAATAGTATATATAGTATATCAATATGTACATGGATGTGTAGGAACATTTTCACTCTGTATGTATCAGTACCAAGAGTCCTTATCTGCTGCTATTAGTTTTATACTGATTTGTATTTGGTATGAAAAGACTCAAAGAAATCTAAATGTGTTCTGAGTGAATTTGTTTAGTTCACCTGTATTTTTTTTTTTTGTTAAAACATCAACAGTAAAATAACATCTTCCTTTTTTTTTCTTTTATAGGTCATCAATTCTTAGTGATGTCTCTACCAGAGCAAGATCCAAATTACCTTCTGGGAAAAACATTCTGGTTTTTGGTAAGTACCAGCTTCAGGCATATCTATATTTACATGAAAATCTTCATTTCTATGGTAGATATTAGCAGTTGATGGCTGTGCTTATTAGGCTTATATTTTTTTCTTCAATTGGTTGTTTTAATTATTTACAAGAGAATCCTGCCTCCCCCCTATTTTTCTCAGAAATATCGTCTATCAAAATTGACTCCCTTTTTATGCAATGTTACTAAACTGTTGGGAATTTATTGTTGGGTTGCGGCATATTGTCACTTCAGGGCCAGACATGAAACTTTTGATCATGACTTAGAGCATTATTATGCAGGAAGAAAGTCAAAAAGCTATTTTTTTTTATAAAAATAAAAAAGTAGCCCTGGAAACATCCATGATACTTTAGAGAAAGTTGTATATGGGAGGACCATATACATTTTTGTTCTAACATTCTGGAACATTTTGCTTGTTTGTAATTATTATTTTTCAAAAGGGAATTGTTTATTGTTTTTTTAACCTCTAATAAATGTATCTTCCATTCTAATTCAGCTAGGGCAGGGAAACCAGCTGCAAGGCTTATGTCATTTCATGGGAAATATCCACCCTTTTTAAGTTGGTTGGAGCCTAGAAACAACTTTCTTTGACCAAAATAGTACAGATCTATTTTACCACAGAGAGAGCTACCGTGCAGCTAGCGTTACCACCTAGAAAATCTGTGAAATGTTATAGGAAATGCCACACTGCTGACAAGATTTAAAGGTGTATGGAAGTTTCATGGATTATAAATTCATTTTGCAGGAATAAAATCCCCAAATAACCTTTTTAATAAACTTTCCCTTAAAGTTTACAAAATGTCTTTATTTTCTGGTAGTTGGTTTTGAAAAGGATTGTCCTTGAAAAGCCCAAGTTAAATTAGCATAAAATTTGTTGTGGCTTATGTAGCTGCTAATACGGTTAGTTTTTTTACATATATCACAAGCATTTGAAGTGGTCCTTAAAGTAAATTAACACGAGCAAAGTGTGATGTTCCTTATCCTTTAATTGTGAACTTTTATCTGGCGGCACGTCCTTCGGGCGCAACTGAATAGCGCGCCGTCATCAGGCCACAGAGAACTGCGCTCTAATGACGCTTTGCACTCCAGCATGTATCCTAGCCTGCTTGGTACTGTATATGTAGAGCAGTGGGTATTGTATGTGGATAGGAGTGTGTACTTTACAAATAGAGGGTTGTGTACTGTCAGCCCCTTACCTTGCCAAGCAGTCTGGAGCATCATCAGAGCGCAGTTCTCGGCGCCCTGATGACGGCGCGCTATTCTGCTGACTGCAAAGCTTGGGGTGCCTTTTATCTAGTATTCTCAGTAAGCCTCTTCTCTATTTGCTTATCTAGTTTTACATTCCAAAGAATTTGTGTGTGTAATAGATTCTTAAAGCTCCCAGGTTAGGACTAGAGGAAGTGCAACAAATCCTCTTATTCTAATCTATTATTTCTACACAATAGATCACTAATTTGTCATGGCAAAAAAAGTGCATTGTAATACTGTAGGATCAGAATCCTTTTTAGGTCAATTTCTTAACTTATTTTTGAAGCTCTGAATGTCCCTCACTCTCCAATTAATGACCGTTTGTTATCTTGCAGGAGAGGATGGCTCCGGGAAGACAACTCTCATGGCAAAGTTACAAGGGTCAGAGCACAACAAGAAAGGAAGAGGGCTGGAATATTTATACCTGAGCATTCATGATGAAGATCGAGATGGTGAGTATCGCTGGTCACTAGGCATTTTTTACTAATCTGTTTACTTTGATACAAAAAAAAAATGACATTCCTGAGTTTTTGTTTCTTCAACTTAAAATATGAAACTCAATACTGTTTTTAGATACAATATCCTACTTACAGCATAACTAGTGGACTGTATAGGGCATGGGTAAAGACAAGTCATCGGAGTACTCCTGCATGCATCAAGCATGCCAAGAGACCTGCTTTACCTAACACAATGGATCAGTGAACAATGCTTCCAATGCTGCTACAAATTTTAGGATTTGGCATGCAAAGAAGGTCAAGATATATTACCTGGTGCCTATAGCCCACTTCACATGGGGTCCATTAGGGTCATGTCTGCTGCTCTCAGAACATATCCATAATTGCTTAAGGACAGGATTTATAAGTTAAAGGGAATCCCATGTTAGATGCGTCATGCAAAAAAATGTTAAATGTTGAACCTTTTTTGCATGCCCCTACCCATAATCCTTAGCAACACTAGGACCAATGTTCACTGAGATACTGCCGGGAAAAAAGGTCTCCTGGTCTTCATTTATTCTTTTTTCTCTTATACACAATGGTTTTCTAGTTATGTTTGTACTCTTAATAATATTCCAGGTCTATGAGCTGACATAGAATTGTGAAGTTTCCTCTCTGAGAAAAGTCTCTCATATTCATGAATCTGTGTCTGTTTATTTATCGATAGAAGCGTATGTCTGGTGGTATAGAGGACCGAAGGGCCCATCTAGTTTGCCCATTCTATGTACCAAAAAGATTCAGTCAACTAACTGTTTCTGGAGCTTACATTAATCGATGTAACACACACTCCTGCATCTGTGAATATCTTTTAGGACGTCTTGTATCTAACAGAGGTTGTTAGTCTGACACCCCCTTACTTCTTATGATAGGAAAACTGTTTTACTGCTCAATGAAAGGAGTGTGTTGTTTAACAAAGATTGAATTATTAAAAAGTCACAAGCAAAGCTGAAAACTCCAGAGGCTTTTATGTGGATCAACAGATGAATATTTATTCCTACGTGCAGTCAATTTTTAGAATGTACTTTAATCATGACTAATAGCAATACCCTGTGGGGCAGATAATCAAGATGAGTTTGCACTGTCTGAGTATCATGTTGAAGCATTTTAAAGAAATGGCTAGAACTAGATTAAAAGACCATTTACCTCACTGTAAGTGCTCTTCATGGCGTGAAAGAGCACAAGATTGTTAGAATGATCTATTGCTTTTTTTTTTTATGCTTATAACAGCTAAAATTTTGTAGTCTTAGATCTGTTTACAGACACTCTTCTGACTGTTCTATGATTAACAACATCTGCTGACAACGGACTTTACAAGCTCCCTGAACAGAAAGATTTATGGTTTAGTTGCTTTCAGTAATGTACTCGGCCATCGGTTAACTTGCATGTAACATATTTAGGAGTTTCTAGCAGTCATTTTCCTGCACAGATGAATTTGGGAAGGGTTAACCCTCTTTATGCTTTTGCTCTCTGCACACAGCTCTTGCTGTCAGTCTGCCTGGGGGACTTGCCAAATTCTCATGTATACAGAACTTAATTTATGTATGTCAACATGTTTTCATGAGTACATTACAGTGGTGTGATCCAAGTTGTGCTGAATTAACTGGCCCTTTAATGCTGCATCCTTGTTTTGACATCTGGCTTTTTATGGCTCTCTGTAACAGATTTTGCTTATATAGTTACTGGATGGTTTAAAAAAAATGCAAATAATGATTTGTAACATAATTCGCCTGGAATTGTATATAAATAATCTACAACCATCTATGGGTGTTCTGAATATCTTTGAATGAACTGACTCTCGAGCTCCATAAAATATTACCAGCCTTAGGTGGCTTCTGCTCATAGGTATAATGCAAATTTCTAGAGACATTTTTACGTTTAGCAAATTTATCTAAATGTATATAAGGATCACAATAATAACTTTTTGGATATTTCAGACAAAAATAAGCAGTATAAATTGATACAAGATGGTAGGAGTGTAACCAGTAGCTCTCCCTGAAGTATAATTAAAACAAAATATCACAGCTAGAGGCTCTTCTAATGCTAATTGGAAGATACAATAACAATGTGTGTGTGCACATTTGAACAATGACCAGGAAATAATGTTCCACATGTAACCTGCACCAACCTTCCTGTCTGTTATCATGATATTGTTTAGCTTCTGAAATATACCAAATAGTCATTGATCACACCCTCACTGATCAAAGGGCCGGCTCTTCCTCTTGTGTGACATTTGTGATATTTATTTAATACTAGCAACTTGCCCGTCAAAAATGACAGGGCAATAAAATTAAAATCCATGGGAATGCTGTTTGACACATAATGTAAACCGTTTTGTACTGTGAGGACCTTTGGCACTCATCGCGAGGCTCGCCCTGGGCGCCTTTGGCGCTCATCGCGAGGCTCGCCCTGGGCGCCTTTGGCGCTCATCGCGAGGCTCGCCCTGGGCGCCTTTGGCGCTCATCGCGAGGCTCGCCCTGGGCGCCTTTGGCGCTCATCGCGAGGCTCGCCCTGGGCGCCTTTGGCGCTCATCGCGAGGCTCGCCCTGGGCGCCTTTGGCGCTCATCGCGAGGCTCGCCCTGGGCGCCTTTGGCGCTCATCGCGAGGCTCGCCCTGGGCGCCTTTGGCGCTCATCGCGAGGCTCGCCCGGGGCGCCTTTGGCGCTCATCGCGAGGCTCGCCCGGGGCGCCTTTGGCGCTCATCGCGAGGCTCGCCCGGGGCGCCTTTGGCGCTCATCGCGAGGCTCGCCCGGGGCGCCTTTGGCGCTCATTGCGAGGCTCGCCCTGGGTGCCTTTGGCGCTCATTGCGAGGCTCGCCCTGGGTGCCTTTGGCGCTCATTGCGAGGCTCGCCCTGGGTGCCTTTGGCGCTCATTGCGAGGCTCGCCCTGGGTGCCTTTGGCGCTCATTGCGAGGCTCGCCCTGGGTGCCTTTGGCGCTCATTGCGAGGCTCGCCCTGGGTGCCTTTGGCGCTCATTGCGAGGCTCTCCTGTCGTGTACGTTTGGTCCTCTGAGCACCTTCATGAGTCATGATAAAGAGAGAGATATTTCTATGTATATGTAGTTAAGTAATAATGATTTATTCAATAAATGAATATACTTTAATTATAATTCATATATGCAGCGAGCAATAGGCTGAAGAGCTAACAATCTGTTTTGTATTTTCCGACAGCATAGAATATACATTGTAAATGTTGGTGCTCTGCTTATAAAGTGTAATGGATGTTTGACGTGTGCATTCTAAATAGGCTGCGTGAGCGAGGTAAAGCCGTTGGTTTATTGTGTAAAGCGGCATTGTATAGTCGTAATGTTATTAATGTTACGCGTCTCATGAGCGTTTCCCGGCTTTTGTAATAGTGTATTTTCTATTTTGTAGTTAGATGTGTAAAGTGCTACGCGTTTGGCAGAGTTTTGCACAGTCCGTGGTTGTGTAGCCTCGTTTTCATTATTTTCGGCTGGATTTTTTTCCTCGCTTAGGCGATTTTCGTGTGGCGAAAATCGTCTAAATAGAGTTAAATTTGCGTTCCAGCTCACTCCTAGACGTCCTGGCTGTTGCCTCGTGCTGTCTGTGATGTTTTTCTAATTTTGTTGGGTGTACGTACTGTGTTTTTATTGTTTTCATTTTCGTGGTTCGGCCGTTGATCTCGTAATTTTTTTCGTCACGTTTTTTTTTTTTCTTTGTAAGTCCTGTGTTTGGCAACCGTTTGCACGCCAAGGCGATCCCGCGTTTAGTATGTTTTTTTTTTTTTTTTTCGGCTAAGTTCCGCGTGTTTCATTGCCTCTTCGAGTTTGTGCTGGTAGTTGTAGTGTCTTAACTGCTAGCTTAGCTACGCGAAGCTCACAGCAATGAGCACCTTCGTCGCTCATCGGCTAAGTGCTACACATTAATGGCTTGTCTCGCAAGCGGCGCTCATCGCCCAAGTCGTACGCACCACGCAAAGTGTGACGACGTCTGGCAGTTTGACAACTATTATCTGTGATAAGTGTATTCATTGAATCCATGGCCCCGATTCACAAAAGAACTCTATATCACGTCATACACTAGAGTTACATTTAAAACTGTTTTTAATGGTGTATATACTTTTAAACATTATTAAAGTTGTGTTTTGCATGAAAAAATATTAAAGAAAACCTGTTTAATCCTCATTCATATTAACAGGAAGTGCACACGTATGTCTGTAGATTTCATTTGCATACATTTTCCACCTTTGAGATCATCATTTTAAAAACGAAAAAACATAGTGGTACATTATCAAGTACCCTCTTTCAGGTGCAACAAAGAAAAAAAAATGCCTATAAGAGACAGAACTAGATAAAAGCATCTTGAAAAGTAATTTTTGCCTTAAAAATGCAAATACCCTTTCTTATAGTTACATAGTAGTTACATAGTAATTAAGGTTGAAAAAAGACTTTCAGTCCATCAAGTTCAACCTGTTAAGATCTCCTCTGATCTGCAATATGCAGATTAGTTATTAATTAAATTATTGATTAAATAATTATTAATAGTATAGTATTGGAGAATGAATAAAGAGTTAGTCCATCAAGTTCAACCTTTTTAGATCTCTATTGATCTTTTTAATTTGGACTATTTATTATTATTGTTAATTGTTAATTATTGTTAATTGATCCAGAGGAAGGCAAACATAAAAAAAAAAACATTGAAACTTTGCCAATTGTCTCATAAGGGAAAAAAAAAAGCAAAATTCCTTCCTGACCCCAGAAACTGGCGATCAAATTTCTCCCTGGATCAATATTCCTTGCTAGTTATCTAGGATAGCCTTGAATGCCCTCTTTATTCAGAAATATATCTAACCCCTTTTTGAAGTTGTCTATCGAATTTGCTGTCACCACCTCCTTTGGTAGAGAATTCCACAGTTTAACCACCCTAACTGTGAAGAACCCTTTTCTTTGTTTAAGGTGAAATCTTTTTTCCTCTAACCTCAAGGGATGTCCTCTTGTCAGTTGAAAATCTCTTGCTACAAAAAGTTCACTTGACAAAGCCTTATATTGACCCTGGATGTATTTAAATAACGTAATCATATCTCCTCTTAGACGCCTTTTTTCTAGCGAAAATAAGTTTAATTTTGCTAGTCTTTCTTCATAACTTAGCCCCTCCATTCCCCTTATTAGTTTTGTAGCCCTTCTCTGTACTTTTTCCAGCTCTAAAATGTCTTTTTTGTGAGGTGGTGCCCAAAATTGTACTCCATATTCCAAATGAGGGCGTACTAGAGATTTGTATAGTTATATTGTTATATTTAGTATCCTTTTCTATTATATAATCTTTTCCTATAAATAAGGATATTTGTATTTAAAAATAATGTTTGCGAACTGACCTTGAATATTGTTGATGTCAAGCAGAAATTAACCTTTATTTATAATATAAGATTTTCAGTTCTTCCGTGGCTGGACATTTGTTGTGCCTGGACTTTTGTTGTTTATTTATTTATGTTTTGTTCATTATTTAATTTAGTTGTCCAAAAGGAATTGAAGTAAATGTGGCGGATGAAAGTACTTTTAATAACTCAAGTCATTCTTTCGCGATATTGGTCCCTTATGCTGCTACATGCCAGAGGTTGTTAGAGGTTGTGCCAAACAGCAAGGACGCTACTTTGATATATACCAGGGATATTTCACTTGTATAAAATCAGTTATTTATGTATTGTGGAAAACATATTTTCAGGAATCCTAAATGCCATTTCGTTCACACACAGGAACATGGACGCATCATCTGGGTGTGGTTAGGATGATATAACTAGTTCAAACAAATTCATGAACAGAGCCACGCCATCAATCAGCAGAAGATATTATAGGAGATTCTGGGACCGGAAACTTAGCTGCAAAGTATGAGCTCGTCGGAAGGTTAATCCAAAGCACTTAGTTATTCACTGCCTGCTTTGCTTTACTCTAACGTCCACAAAGCATATTTATTTGCAGACAGAAATACACATAATATAGCAGCACTAAGTTATTATAGTGATGAGCCAGACTATTTGCAGCTTGCGATATGTGGCAAGACGCCTCTACGCAGCAAGTTGCCAGCTATTTACGGCGCTTGTCTGTGCCAAGTAGCAGCTGCGTGACAAATTATGGCTGATATTGTCCAAAAACAATGAATACATTATATTCTGATCCAGCTCTCACTTCTCAGTGAGGC